>OY282559.1:116110989-116440901 GCA_958295665.1 Tipula vernalis
CGTAGACTGGCACATGGCCAAGTTATCCGAAAATTTAGACAAGACCTTGTGGACATTTCTGTGATCGGAGATACAACAAATTGTAAAACCATCCATAATTATTAAAAATTCTATATTCGGTGAAGTATAGTATAGTTCATCACAATTGGATAAGGTTGACCATGCAGACTGGCACATCACCAATATATCTGAAAATATGAGCAAGACTTTGTCAAATTACTTTGCCAATTGACTTTGTAAAATTTTAAAACTATGAAAAATTAAAAATTCGAAATTCGGCGAAATATAGGAGAGTTCATCACAATTGGATCAGGTTGGCCACGTCGATTGGCATATGGCCAAGTTATCCGACAATATGGTTTATCCGAGAATATGTGCAAGACTTTGTAGACATCTCTGCGGTCGGCGATATAAAGCTTTTAAAATCATCCAAAATTATTAGAATTTCCAAAAACTGTGAAATATATTATAATTCATCATAATTGGATCGGCTTGGTGACATTGACCTCTATATGGCTTAGCTATACAAAGAAATGTGCGGGACCTTCGGGACATTTCCAGGATTGGCGCTAAATAATTATTTAAACCATCAAAAATCAGTCAACTTTTAAATTATCTGAAATATACTAATGTTCAACACAATTGGATGCTTTTGTTTAACGAGATAAACAGATGGTCCAGCTATTTAAATTTTCATATAATTTAAATTCCAATTTGAAAAATGTCTAATTTAACAGTGTAATTTTTTGTTATTTTTTTAGCATAAACTTCACACTCATTATGTTATACACAATTTTAAATGTTTAAGGTTTCGTTAAAAACGTTCGTTATTAGAATATTTATCCGCTTCTTAGAGACAGGAAATGGTATCTGCTAGAATTCCCAAACCCATTTTTTCGAGAATATCAGGTCTGTTATTTAGATCACCGTACCGGCCATTCTACCTTATGCAGACAGGTTAAAATGCTTTTCACCTAAAACAATGATGTCTAATTACAGCAGAACAAAATTGTTATTCATTAGTTTAAATGAGACTTGAAAATATCGCAAAATTCTACTCTATCATTAGATTTCATGTTCTCACGGAATTTTTTTGTTCTCAGAAAAAGTAATTTGGCAGCTTTCTTTCCACTTCTCACTTCGTAAGATTTAGCAAAAAATTTTGAGCAATTATTAATTTCATTATGTTTCTTCTCCCAAAAAATATATGAACAATTATGACCAAACAAAGAATTCAAAAACGCCCAAAATTTAAAATGAATTATCTCAACAGGAGGCAACCAATTTTTGTGGTGCAATAAATTTCACATCTTCAGATTTCTCATTTAATAATTAATTATGAAACAAGGCCAAAACATGTAGTTTCTCGGACAAATAAGGGAAATTGCCGGAAAAATGCAGCAACTACAGTAACACGTGTGAGGGCGAGACAAAAAGTCGGGCAAATAAAAACAAATGAAGCACATGTTGTGAAAAAGTGGTTGAAAAATGTTAAAAAGTAGACCGTGATGGCTGGTCTCCACTTGTATATTTTTCTCTTGACAAAAAATAAATGACAAACGGCTGGTGACATTTTTTTACCACTTCTAACATAAAGAATATAGCTAATTTTTCTCTTTGAGAATAAGAAAAAAATTTGAATTTGGTTCGTTTTTCGAATAATACAATTTTTTCGCATATTACTTTTGTATTCCACGATTTATTATTTATATATTATTTTAATAACACAAATTTTATTATATTTTGACCTAAAATTCATTAAAAGGACAAAATTGTGTGAAAAAAGAATGAAAATTTCATTTTATTTGTCAAAATATTCAACATAAAATGACATGAAATTGAGCATAAAAAACAATTTATGCTCAAATGGCACAACGTCATGACAAAAATATTGAATATTCTGATCTTTTCCTCTCTTGACAAAATTTCAATGCGCATGCTCAAATCCATTTTTGTGTATGTATTTTGGAAAATGTACTAAAAATTGTCATGAGGAAAAAAATGGACTAGATTTTTTTTTTCAAGAGAAAAATACGAAAGTGGAGACCAGCCATAAAAGATCGATTATGTTCTGTAAATCAACAAAGCCTAAAATTGCAACAAGCACCTACTAAACAAAGCTTTAGGTCATTAAGAGTTTTTTCCGAGACAAATAGTTACAATCATATTTAAAATGGAATACATATTCCCCTCCCCATTCCCCAAATAGTTTTAAATAGTTGGTAGACGCAATGACATATATTTAAAGACATATTTAAAATTTTCGTAAGGCACAAGTTTAATGAAATATGTAATTTATAACTGAAGAGTAATATCAGAGACACCGTATTTACTTTAGAGTTCTCACTTTGTACTAAAACGAACGAATTAATATACTCTGCGGCACTATTCTACTTTTTCCGAGGGATTGGGAGTAAAAAATTGATTTATTGTGACTTTTTATTGTATTTTGGGGCAATTAGTATATTGTCAAGTCTTGGGAAACAATAATTCCCAACCAAATTTTTAGGGAAAAGTAAGCAAACCGGAGAAAACCTGGAGTGCTATTTGTGAATTCGTTTTAGACGTATTCGAGTCTTCGAAATATTGGATTCTTATTTGAATTAAATCAGTCCGTTTCTTATTTAAATCAAATACGAATCTTATATTTCGAAGAGTCGAATATATTCGAATCGAATTTACAAGTAGCCCCAAGAATAGTGTCACTGATAATTCCAATGTCATCGTTGCATTGCATTTACATATTATAAATGTAATGACTCCTACATTTCTTTCCTAAATACACTATGAAATTGAGGGTATCCAATACCGATTATTGAATACCCAGGTACTAAACCCAACTCGTCTCAGGTACTAGAACCAACTCGTCCCAGGTACTAGACCTAAACTCGTTCCTGGTAATTTGATCGATTAATTTGATTCAGGGGTACAAAATAGCTCCGCGGGAATGGCAATGTATGGCGAAATTAATCCCATTTCCAATATGAATAATTTCGTGCGGATTTAATTTAGTTTTTATTTTCACCTTTAAATGTCGCGGATTTAATTCATAATGAAAAAGAATTAAATTGACGCGGAATAAATTCACATTTTATCGACGAAATTAATTCATTTCCAAATGAATTTAACTCCGCCGGTAAATCCTGAAAGGATTGTAACATCTTAAAATAAACTTGAACTAAAATGTCACTCATATAAGACACTCCCAATCATATGAATAGGTTCACCGAAATTTCAATTTTTTTTTTTTTAAATGGTCAAATTTTGAATGGTTTTTTCAATTGTGAAATCAAAGAGTGCCATGGTTGTAGTTTAAGAACAAGATTTTGTATTATGGGAGACCTTGAGCGTGGTGGAAAACTCAAAAATTGATGTTTTGCAAGAGGAAGGATATTCCGGCCGAAGTATTGGAACCAAAATAGGTATATTTAAATGACAAGGAAAATTATAGAAGATGCATGAAAGGGAAGACTTTTAGAGCGACAACGGGACCTCCAAGAAACGTCCAATTTTGCTTTATCAGCTGTAACAATCACAAGCTATGTATGTTGTTCCGCCAGCATATCGACGGTTCGAAAATTAAACAAACAATGCCCTTACCTAAATCGGCGAAAAGTTATGAAAAAACCATTCCTAAATGGCAGACATCAAGACAGTCGTTTGCTATTTACAAAAGAAATGATGACATATCCATACAGCTCGTATAATTAGAAATTAGTTTAATTGAATTCACAAATAGCTCCTTGATCTTGTATATTTAAAAATTGGTTTCTGAATTTTACATGGAAACCATGGAGATTACATTCATTTTATTAAGTATTGGCCAGATTACGGAGGGCTTTCAAACAAAATTACTCTTATTCTCGGTCATCGCTGAGACCCATTTTTTATTGATGATAAAACGTATGTTTTGCAAATTTGAAATTTTGAGGTTCAGTTTATTAAGGATTGGCCACATTACGGAGATATCTCAGAAATGTAGTATGTGGCGGCTCAAAACGCATTTGTAACATATACTCAATTAAATTAAATTTTGAGGTTCACTGTAACGAGGAAAGGCTATATTGCAGAGAGGAGATAGTTGGATTGCTTTTTGAACGATTTGTTTGGAGGAATTGCTATGCCATAATGGCTTATTAATTTGTCATTTGTGGTCTTTATAATAAAAAAACATTTATAAATCAGTCGTACTGATCCATTCGTCTCACCGGACCTGATTGTTAAATACATCTGTAAAAGACTACAAAATTGCTCACCGGAAGAAGTCAATTGTAAACTGTTACTCTCCAAAGATCGGATAAAGGACAGTTCACTGACGATTCCTTTAAAATTGGATTGAAGGAGTCCCATTTTGACTTACTCAATAACTCCGACGTTTGGCCTGCTGGTGTATTAATCCGGCCATTTAAAATTATCCACACAGCCACCGTCATTTTTAAATATCTACTAAAATATCTACTTTGGTAGTCGCAAAGTTGGCTAATTGCAATGCCGAAATGGTTGCTGTTCGTGTACGAGTCCAATCATATTAGCTGATCATCTGTGTCATATATTATATACCCTGTCAGTTAAGTATGGCAATCTATCACAGATTTCCGGACACTGTGAAATCTAATATTGTTTCAAAATTTGACTCCTATTAACATGAACGATGAAATGGACAACTTCATCTCTGAAATATTTTCATGGGGGGTTAAAACAATGTTAAGAATACAATACAATATATTTTATGCTTAGCTATGACTTTTTCCCATGTTTCAGCATCACACGGATTCCGCGTCGAAAAAATTCCTCGTCTTTTGAGGCGATCCAAGAACCGACCCAATTTTTTGCTTCTTCGTAAGCAGTGAAGTGCTGCTCTGGAACAAGTGGTAGTCGGAAGAGTGTTGTCGCGCTAAAAGATCACTTTGGCATGTCTTTTGGCATATGTCGGGCGTTTGAGCTTCAATGCCCGGCTTAATGACATCAATTATTGTTATATCTTAGAATTGTGGTTTTTTCAATTTTTTTTGCGTTTTGATTATTCTTGATTTTGTTTAATATTATTTAACATTGATTGTAAATCGTCGCTGTGTAAAATAAATAATTAGTATTGAATTAGTGCTTCAAAAATCGAATAAAGGGAATGACAAATTATCCGCGGATGGATATGCTTATCATTTGCATTCTAAAAATAAAAAAAAATGATTATCGCTGGTCTTGTGCACAAAAGAAGCAACTGCTGTGCAAGAGTGTTGTGACTACAACAATAATTGATGACCGACATCACATTAGAAAGTCGTCGGTAAGTCATAACCATGACCCAATAGCGCATTTGTTGACTATATCAAAATATAATAACAGTCGCAAGGAAATGGGAAGCACATCTGGGCTTAAACCATCACAAATTATCCGCACATCCATTGTTGACTGCCAACCAGATTGCCGCGTGTATATTCCTTCCAAACGAGCCCAAAAGCTGAAAATTTCACAAATAAGGAAATCTAATGAGGCCATAAATGAGCCGCAAAGTTTGTCATAATTATGTCAAAGACATAATTATTCCGGAAATTTGAAAATATTTAGAAGGCGACCTTTTTGTCTTAAAAGAGACTACTTTCAATGACAGTAAAAATATTATATTGGGTACTTCGGCGCCTCACTAAAAACATTGGGTGGTTGCAAGTGTTGGGTAATGGATGGAACATTTTATGTTGTTCAAATTAATATTCCAGGCCTTATTGCTGGGCAATTTGTGCCATTGATTTTTTGCGTGATGAGCAAAAAAACAATCGAGGCGTACAATGAATTTTTATATCAACTTTTCCAATTGGCGCTCGAAAGGATTATAAATCTGAATCCCAGTAGTATTATCAGTGATTTTGAGAAAACCATTTCGACTGCCGCCAAAAAATATTTTCCGAATGCAAATTACAAAGGATGCTTGTTCCATTTCGGACAGATTATTTGGAGGCGTGTGCAAAAGGAAGGTCTGGCCCAAACATATGGCAATTGTGAACAGTTTAAGATTCATGTCCCAAGGCTTAAAAGCTTCGCTTTGGTTGCTACTGAACATATTTTAATTTATTATAATACTGCAGATGTAAAGATTTAAAAAAATTAAGCGTATGGTTTAAACAAAACTATATTTGTAGGAGAAGTCCAAAAAATGGTACTAAATATAAGCGGGAATTTTGGTGCGTCGTAGATTCTATTGAAGAAAATTTTCCTCGCACACAAAATTCTATAGAAGCTTGGCATCGTAGACTTAAAGTTGTAGCTGAAAAAAAAAATTGTGGCTTATTTAAAATGATTAAAGAACTTTCACATGAAATGATTGTGTGAAAATCTAATCTGGTGAAGCTATAACTCCTACGAATACCAGTCTGGGCCGGTATAAAAAGATAAGAAACGTGATCAACAACCGCGAAGATATGGGCAAAGTGGATTATTTGAAATCTATTGCATATAACATTACACTGTGTAATAAATGATACAATGTTTAAATGGGGTTATATTAAAAATCGCGGCCATTTTTTCTAATCTAACCCAAGCTTATTTAACAAAATTTGGGGAAATTTGGGGAATTTTCTGTTTGGGGATTTTATGCTTAGGGATTTTGAATTTGGGGGTTTTAAATTTGGAGCTTATGATTTGGGGATTATGTGCTTGGGGATTTCGTTTTTGGAGATCCCCCCAAGCCCAACCCGTCAAAATCGCCACTTTTAAAACGCCGGAACTAGTACTCACATGTTTTTATTGATGGAGCATATTCCCCATATGCTTCCACACAGTAATCGATGTCCGTCAGCTGCACTTTTCTTCAAATTAAAACAAAAAAGTAGCGCTTCCCGAAAATTGTGTTTTGTTGGCACAAAGGTTGACATGGTTAGAGCACAAAAAAAATATGTTGTTTACACTTCAGCGAAATGACACATACTGATTTTTAGAGGGAAATGATGATGCTTTAACATGAATATAGTTACAAGATGGTCCGATGCGATTTAATACTAGTTACGCCATCTTTTGTAAATCCCTCAAAACTTATTTGTACTGGATACATCCTAAAGTTGTTAATTACAACTCGTTTAAGAATGTATAACTAAACCGTTTTCTTTTCACGAGTTATATTCTGGAACTTGAAACAATAATTAAAATCTAATGGTTACGCTTCTACGATGTTTTTAAATGACCGTTCCTGCTATAACCTAATCTTTGTAATATGAATAAAGTTGTAAGTGGACTATTTTATCCGAATTGTCAAACCTTGCTATTAATCAAAGTGCCGGATTCAGTTCTATTCCACCCATTTTTCTTAAATTAACCGGTAATGCAATTTCCGGCCATATTTAATTCCTATTTAATCGAGGTCTCGCTAATGGCTGCCTCGCTATTCTATGGAAATGGTTACTTATTAAGCCGATTTTCAAATCTTGATCTCTTAGCGATGTGCAGAAACCAATTGTGGTTTCATGTTATTGTTATGACATTCATTTCTTCCAGGCAGCACGGATTTTTCCCTGGTAGGTCAACTGTTCCTAAGTTTTGTTTACAAATTGTATTTCAACTTTTGTCAGAAAGTTGCAGTTTTTGCCAATTGATTGGATTAGGTGTTATCTGAAATTTAGAACCCAAATTGTAAAAATTGGTAGTTACACTTCAAGAGTGATTGATGTTTCCTCAGGAGTCCCTCAAGGTTAGCCCTTTGGGCCCCATGTTCTTTATTCTTTTCGTAAATGATGTAATAAATTGTTTGAGTCACTCCGACCCATTCTAATTTATGAAGACGGCATTAAAATTTTCAAAACTATTTCTTGCGCCAATGATGCAATTGACTTTCAATCTGATCTGACAAACTTCAAAGGTTGCTATATATCGCATAATTTGATGCTAAACATCTCCAAATGTAGTTTAGTGGCGATACGTTTAAGGATTTAGATATAACTTTTACTTCGAATCTATGGTTTCATAGGCACATTGAAAGCTGAATTTCTAAAGCGATGCTCGGGTTATGTGATTAAAACTTTATAAGTCTCGTTTGTTCGTTCACTTTTGGAATATAGTGTTGCCGCTTGGAATCCGTTTTATATAAACTACTCAGATCGCGTAGAGAGAGTGCAAAAGCGCTTTTTAATGTACGCTCTACGAAGACTACCTAGAGATGAAGGCGTATCTGCTTTCATGCAAATTAATAAATATTGAACCCCTCTTTATTCGTAGGATTAAAATTAGCGTAATCTTTGTTCGAGACTTACTAGTATCTAAAGTCTATTGTCAGGAGGTTTTGTGTTTGCTCGATATATGTACTCCAAGACGTATGCTGCGCGATAGATTTCCAAATCAAGCTGCCGCTTCGTAGGCAAAACTACGATAAATGTGAGCCGATTTATCATTCATCAGCTTCTTTAAAGTACGGTCGACTTTTGACTTTAATCTATCTAGAAATGCATTTAAGATTATTGGTAAATTTCGAAATAATTTAACCAGTTGAAATCGGCGACACCCAATTTGTGAGTGTAACCTTGGTAAATCCCAACAGTAAAGTCGATACATATATATTACCTAATAATTAGAATTCCATCAAAAACGAGTTCGATATGGTATCTGTCGTTTAGACGACGAGTCTTAATCGTGTTCGACGATAACAAGCAAGGTATAATGTGATTGATTCATCTGTAGCGTCCTTTCAAATAACAATAATTCCTCTTTTTTGATGATATAATGGCACAAATAGTTAGGAGGTAGTTTCAGAAATAGACCTAAGGTCTTTAGAGTATTGACGTACAAATACTTCAAATAACTAAATACATCTTAAGCAGGTGTTTTCTGAATAATTTACACCTGATAGATAAAAAAATTTTATAATCTAACAATGCTTAAGATATATTTTGTTATTTGAAGGGAGTCCGAGAAACAATTTCGGCCGAGTGTCTCATACTACATAATTACATGGAGAGTATCTAATGAGTTCCATAAACAAATGAAATTTGTGCTCTAATAATAAATCAATTATTTAAAATTAATTTCTTGTGAATACAATTTTTGTAATTCTAGTCGTAACCTATAGTCTTTACCTTTCTTCGATGCCAACCAAATCGTAGGCGCCCCCTTTTTCATAAATAATATTAACATTTTCCATATTATAACATAAATAGAAGATATTGGTTTTTTTTTTTTCTTTAACATAATAAATATGTAACCATTCATGCATAATTTATGTATAACACCACACTTTAAGATCTTTAGAAATTGATTAATAAAATATATGGTAAGCAAATACCCGTATGTACTATAAATTCGTGTACCAAATATTTTTAATGCACTCTTCATTTGTCATGATATGGCAATTGATTCAGCACACGAATGTCACCAGTACAAGTTAAGAAAAAAATGTTATTACAGTAATAATTGTATTATCACCGATATAGACAGACCGACAGACGGTATACCATATATAGGTAGATATAATTAAATAAACACCATACGATATAAAAATCAACAAAATGAAGGCGCGATGAAGTAAGGATAAGTAAAAACTATGCGATACGATTTGATTCTTATTTATGCCCCACCCTCAGCCCATCTCCCGAACCAAAACCTAAACAAACCCCAGATATTGTAGAAAATCATTTTAATTAAATGTGTTTCTTGCTTTTTAATTACTTTTGGGTATGGGTGGTTTCAAGTGGGTGTTTAATTAATATATACAAAGATATAGTTTGACGTGTTGTTAGCAAAGTAAAGAAAGATATAAATAATTTTTTGACGATAGATTTAGTGGAAAATTTAATTTTTGTTTGTTTTCTAATTCGAGTTTAGGTTAAAGTAGATATTTTCATGAATAAATCTTTTTTTATTTACTTACTCGTTTAGCTTTAATGACTTTGAACAAATATAGCATTATGTTGGAAAGGTCGATAGTTCAACGAACGAATGTGAATAGAGTTTGTATAGGAGTGGTTTTTCTGATCCCACGGAATTGAAAAACATTAATCTCGTGATCTCATAAATATACACTACCGAGCAACTAAATCGACTCAAAACTTCAGCGCTCACAGAAAGCCGAAATTTTTTTAAAACGGCTTAACCGATTTTCACAAGACAGTATTTTTTTGAAAGCCTGATATTTTTACTTTGACACAAAAATTGATTTTCAGTACCTTTTTTTATAATGAATTTTGAATGAAAACGCAACCAAAATTGATGATTATGAAAAAAAATATTGGGGATATTTAAATTTAAATTACAACAAAAAATTCAAGCAAAACAAAACCAATTTTATTGGTTAATACTTAGTATTGCCCCCTCTCCCCCCTTCCGTCTACAACGGTTCGCATGCGGTTCCCCATTGACCTTATTAAGGTTTTGACAAAGACTTGGGGGATCGCACCCCACTCCCCATCCAACGCAATCTTGTGGTCACAGACGTTAGATAGTTTCGGATTTCTGGCTCGGACCCTCCTATAAATGGCCACTTCATCATCTCGATTCCAACCTCATCCATGAACTGCCGAGTGGTTCGAGCTGTGTGACACCAGGCATTGTCATGCATCAATATGAAATCGTCCCCTATATATGGTATACTGCTTAGAGCATTACATGATCCAAGGGAATGTCCTCGATGTAACGTTCAGCGATCAGACCTCCTCTACGGCCTGCACCAGGTATGAAAAACAGCACTGTGAAAATCGATCTCCTCTACCATGGAGATTTTTGGATCGATGCTCCAGTTGATGTGTTCGCGAACAAATTCGAGTCGCTCTTTGCGATGGCGTGTTGTCAATTTTGGGCGTCTAGCGGGCCGTCTTGGAGTGGGCTGGCTTCCTTCAAGCGTCTTCTTACTGTCTATGGACTAACAGCTACATCTCGAACTTGTCTTAGTTCCTGCTGCACATCGACACCCGTGAGATGGCGAGTTCGCAGTGAAGTTAGGACGATAAATCGATCGTCCCTCTCAGATGTCCAATGATATCGGCTGGTATGTGGTCTCCGATTGAAGGTACCAGTTTCCTGAAATCTTCTGGATACTTTTGGGACAGCAGATTTGCTCATGTTTAGCTGACGAGCGACTTTTCCTTGATTGCGTCCTTCTTGCAATAAAGCAACAACTTGTGCGTCTTTTTCCGGAATAGTTTCTATGATTTTGAGGAAACAATGAATGAAACTGTTAGAAATTTGTTCAGCAGCACGCCAATTGTTTTCACCGAAACATCGCATTTTGCTACGATTGCTTGATTTTGAAAAGTACTGTAAAGATTTTAAGTATAAAGGTATCCTTGCAAAGATAAAATACTAAGCTGTCAAAAGTTGTTTTACGAAAATCGGTTAAGCCATTTTAAAAAAATTCGCCCTTCTGTGAGCGCTAAAAGTTTGAGTCGATTTAGTTGCTCGGGAGTGTTGATTAATGTTGAAATGTTTATAATTTGATTCTTTGAAAACCAATCACTCTTGGTAAGCAACTTTGAAATATTTGGGTTGTTTACCACAAGTAATTAATACACCCATCCCTCGATTTACGTAGTCTGTTTTTACAAAATTTCGCTATAACTTAAAAGTCGGTGAAGTTATCCCGAAATATCAGCCCGAATTTTTGGTTCGTTTCTCGGATAAAATGTAGCTGTCCCGAAAAAGTGTAAATTTTTTGTAAAAAGTGTAGGCTCATCCCGAAAAAATATTATAATTAAAATGTATCTAACACTAAAAACAAAACAAGTTTAATCCAAATGAAAATGAATAAATTTCTTAAAAAATATTTGTATTAAAAAAAAGTAATTTCTATAAGAGTAAAGCCATTCAACATATTCTACAAATTTTCATAGCTATACTAATGTACTGTTCTGTTGGTAGTGTATTCCATTTACTATGAAGAAACTTTAAGTTATATACTGCCAATACTAGATACAATGCTTAAAGATTTTGTATTTGGGAAGATAGGCCATGGTGCTAGCTTAGAGGTAGTCAGCATCCCACGGTCAAATCATGGGAATAAACATTTCATATTTAAAAATTTGTGTTTTTAGTATAGCGCATGTGATATGGAGAAATCTTAAATTATAAACAACCAATACTAGCAGAAACTTAAATTCTGTGTGGCGATACTAGAGATAAATACCACTAACGGTATATACCACCTGATAGGTATCGGATATGCTAATGAACCATGAATAGGCCATATCCATATCATGGAGATAAGACATATAATTTTCAGTACACATAATACGCCTTTTCATACCTTTTCATACACTCATACACATTATATGTCTTATCTCCATGATATGGATATGGCCTATTCATGGTTCATTAGCATATCCAAGACCTATCAGGTGGTATATACCGTTAGTGGTATTTATCTCTAGTATCGCCACAGAATTTAGTTTCAACTGGATGCAGTGTATGAAATGGCGTATTATGTGTACTGAAAATTATATGTCTTATCTCCATGATATGGATATGGCCTATTCATGGTTCATTAGCATATCCAAGACCTATCAGTTGGTATATACCGTTAGTGGTATTTATCTCTAGTATCGCCACACAGAATTTAAGTTTCAACTGGACTGAGTTTATGAAAAGGCGTATTATGTGTACTGAAAATTATATGTCTTATCTCCATGATATGGATATGGCCTATTCATGGTTCATTAGCATATCCAAGACCTATCAGGTGGTATATACCGTTAGTGGTATTTATCTCTAGTATCGCCACACAGAATTTAAGTTTCAACTGGATGCAATGTACAAAAAGGCGTATTATGTGTACTGAAAATTATATGTCTTATCTCCATGATATGGATATGGCCTATTCATGGTTCATTAGCATATCCAAGACCTATCAGTTGGTATATACCGTTAGTGGTATTTATCTCTAGTATCGCCACACAGAATTTAGTTTCAACTGGATGCAGTGTATGAAATGGCGTATTATGTGTACTGAAAATTATATGTCTTATCTCCATGATATGGATATGGCCTATTCATGGTTCATTAGCATATCCAAGACCTATCATAGGTGGTATATACCGTTAGTGGTATTTATCTCTAGTATCGCCACACAGAATTTAAGTTTCAACTGGATGCAATGTACAAAAAGGCGTATTATGTGTACTGAAAATTATATGTCTTATCTCCATGATATGGATATGGCCTATTCATGGTTCATTAGCATATCCAAGACCTATCAGTTGGTATATACCGTTAGTGGTATTTATCTCTAGCATCGCCACACAGAATTTAAGTTTCAACTGGACTGAGTTTATGAAAAGGCGTATTATGTGTACTGAAAATTATATGTCTTATCTCCATGATATGGATATGGCCTATTCATGGTTCATTAGCATATCCAAGACCTATCAGGTGGTATATACCGTTAGTGGTATTTATCTCTAGTATCGCCACACAGAATTTAAGTTTCAACTGGATGCAATGTACAAAAAGGCGTATTATGTGTACTGAAAATTATATGTCTTATCTCCATGATATGGATATGGCCTATTCATGGTTCATTAGCATATCCAAGACCTATCAGGTGGTATATACCGTTAGTGGTATTTATCTCTAGCATCGCCACACAGAATTTAAGTTTCAACTGGACTGAGTTTATGAAAAGGCGTATTATGTGTACTGAAAATTATATGTCTTATCTCCATGATATGGATATGGCCTATTCATGGTTCATTAGCATATCCAAGACCTATCAGGTGGTATATACCGTTAGTGGTATTTATCTCTAGTATCGCCACACAGAATTTAAGTTTCAACTGGATGCAATGTACAAAAAGGCGTATTATGTGTACTGAAAATTATATGTCTTATCTCCATGATATGGATATGGCCTATTCATGGTTCATTAGCATATCCAAGACCTATCAGGTGGTATATACCGTTAGTGGTATTTATCTCTAGTATCGCCACACAGAATTTAAGTTTCAACTGGACTGAGTTTATGAAAAGGCGTATTATGTGTACTGAAAATTATATGTCTTATCTCCATGATATGGATATGGCCTATTCATGGTTCATTAGCATATCCAAGACCTATCAGGTGGTATATACCGTTAGTGGTATTTATCTCTAGCATCGCCACACAGAATTTAAGTTTCAACTGGACTGAGTTTATAAAAAGGCGTATTATGTGTACTGAAAATTATATGTCTTATCTCCATGATATGGATATGGCCTATTCATGGTTCATTAGCATATCCAAGACCTATCAGGTGGTATATACCGTTAGTGGTATTTATCTCTAGTATCGCCACACAGAATTTAAGTTTCAACTGGATGCAATGTACAAAAAGGCGTATTATGTGTACTGAAAATTATATGTCTTATCTCCATGATATGGATATGGCCTATTCATGGTTCATTAGCATATCCAAGACCTATCAGTTGGTATATACCGTTAGTGGTATTTATCTCTAGCATCGCCACACAGAATTTAAGTTTCAACTGGACTGAGTTTATAAAAAGGCGTATTATGTGTACTGAAAATTATATGTCTTATCTCCATGATATGGATATGGCCTATTCATGGTTCATTAGCATATCCAAGACCTATCAGGTGGTATATACCGTTAGTGGTATTTATCTCTAGTATCGCCACACAGAATTTAAGTTTCAACTGGATGCAATGTACAAAAAGGCGTATTATGTGTACTGAAAATTATATGTCTTATCTCCATGATATGGATATGGCCTATTCATGGTTCATTAGCATATCCAAGACCTATCAGTTGGTATATACCGTTAGTGGTATTTATCTCTAGCATCGCCACACAGAATTTAAGTTTCAACTGGACTGAGTTTATAAAAAGGCGTATTATGTGTACTGAAAATTATATGTCTTATCTCCATGATATGGATATGGCCTATTCATGGTTCATTAGCATATCCAAGACCTATCAGGTGGTATATACCGTTAGTGGTATTTATCTCTAGCATCGCCACACAGAATTTAAGTTTCAACTGGACTGAGTTTATAAAAAGGCGTATTATGTGTACTGAAAATTATATGTCTTATCTCCATGATATGGATATGGCCTATTCATGGTTCATTAGCATATCCAAGACCTATCAGGTGGTATATACCGTTAGTGGTATTTATCTCTAGTATCGCCACACAGAATTTAAGTTTCAACTGGATGCAATGTACAAAAAGGCGTATTATGTGTACTGAAAATTATATGTCTTATCTCCATGATATGGATATGGCCTATTCATGGTTCATTAGCATATCCAAGACCTATCAGGTGGTATATACCGTTAGTGGTATTTATCTCTAGTATCGCCACACAGAATTTAAGTTTCAACTGGATGCAATGTACAAAAAGGCGTATTATGTGTACTGAAAATTATATGTCTTATCTCCATGATATGGATATGGCCTATTCATGGTTCATTAGCATATCCAAGACCTATCAGGTGGTATATACCGTTAGTGGTATTTATCTCTAGCATCGCCACACAGAATTTAAGTTTCAACTGGACTGAGTTTATGAAAAGGCGTATTATGTGTACTGAAAATTATATGTCTTATCTCCATGATATGGATATGGCCTATTCATGGTTCATTAGCATATCCAAGACCTATCAGGTGGTATATACCGTTAGTGGTATTTATCTCTAGTATCGCCACACAGAATTTAAGTTCAACTGGATGCAATGTACAAAAAGGCGTATTATGTGTACTGAAAATTATATGTCTTATCTCCATGATATGGATATGGCCTATTCATGGTTCATTAGCATATCCAAGACCTATCAGGTGGTATATACCGTTAGTGGTATTTATCTCTAGCATCGCCACACAGAATTTAAGTTTCAACTGGACTGAGTTTATGAAAAGGCGTATTATGTGTACTGAAAATTATATGTCTTATCTCCATGATATGGATATGGCCTATTCATGGTTCATTAGCATATCCAAGACCTATCAGGTGGTATATACCGTTAGTGGTATTTATCTCTAGTATCGCCACACAGAATTTAAGTTTCAACTGGATGCAATGTACAAAAAGGCGTATTATGTGTACTGAAAATTATATGTCTTATCTCCATGATATGGATATGGCCTATTCATGGTTCATTAGCATATCCAAGACCTATCAGGTGGTATATACCGTTAGTGGTATTTATCTCTAGCATCGCCACACAGAATTTAAGTTTCAACTGGACTGAGTTTATGAAAAGGCGTATTATGTGTACTGAAAATTATATGTCTTATCTCCATGATATGGATATGGCCTATTCATGGTTCATTAGCATATCCAAGACCTATCAGGTGGTATATACCGTTAGTGGTATTTATCTCTAGTATCGCCACACAGAATTTAAGTTTCAACTGGATGCAATGTACAAAAAGGCGTATTATGTGTACTGAAAATTATATGTCTTATCTCCATGATATGGAAATGGCCTATTCATGGTTCATTAGCATATCCAAGACCTATCAGGTGGTATATACCGTTAGTGGTATTTATCTCTAGTATCGCCACACAGAATTTAAGTTTCAACTGGACTGAGTTTATGAAAAGGCGTATTATGTGTACTGAAAATTATATGTCTTATCTCCATGATATGGATATGGCCTATTCATGGTTCATTAGCATATCCAAGACCTATCAGGTGGTATATACCGTTAGTGGTATTTATCTCTAGCATCGCCACACAGAATTTAAGTTTCAACTGGACTGAGTTTATGAAAAGGCGTATTATGTGTACTGAAAATTATATGTCTTATCTCCATGATATGGATATGGCCTATTCATGGTTCATTAGCATATCCAAGACCTATCAGGTGGTATATACCGTTAGTAGTATTTATCTCTAGTATCGCCACACAGAATTTAAGTTTCAACTGGATGCAATGTACAAAAAGGCGTATTATGTGTACTGAAAATTATATGTCTTATCTCCATGATATGGATATGGCCTATTCATGGTTCATTAGCATATCCAAGACCTATCAGGTGGTATATACCGTTAGTGGTATTTATCTCTAGTATCGCCACACAGAATTTAAGTTTCAACTGGATGCAATGTACAAAAAGGCGTATTATGTGTACTGAAAATTATATGTCTTATCTCCATGATATGGATATGGCCTATTCATGGTTCATTAGCATATCCAAGACCTATCAGGTGGTATATACCGTTAGTAGTATTTATCTCTAGCATCGCCACACAGAATTTAAGTTTCAACTGGATGCAATGTACAAAAAGGCGTATTATGTGTACTGAAAATTATATGTCTTATCTCCATGATATGGATATGGCCTATTCATGGTTCATTAGCATATCCAAGACCTATCAGGTGGTATATACCGTTAGTGGTATTTATCTCTAGCATCGCCACACAGAATTTAAGTTTCAACTGGACTGAGTTTATGAAAAGGCGTATTATGTGTACTGAAAACTATATGTCTTATCTCCATGATATGGATATGGCCTATTCATGGTTCATTAGCATATCCAAGACCTATCAGGTGGTATATACCGTTAGTGGTATTTATCTCTAGTATCGCCACACAGAATTTAAGTTTCAACTGGATGCAATGTACAAAAAGGCGTATTATGTGTACTGAAAATTATATGTCTTATCTCCATGATATGGATATGGCCTATTCATGGTTCATTAGCATATCCAAGACCTATCAGGTGGTATATACCGTTAGTGGTATTTATCTCTAGCATCGCCACACAGAATTTAAGTTTCAACTGGATGCAATGTACAAAAAGGCGTATTATGTGTACTGAAAATTATATGTCTTATCTCCATGATATGGATATGGCCTATTCATGGTTCATTAGCATATCCAAGACCTATCAGGTGGTATATACCGTTAGTGGTATTTATCTCTAGTATCGCCACACAGAATTTAAGTTTCAACTGGACTGAGTTTATGAAAAGGCGTATTATGTGTACTGAAAATTATATGTCTTATCTCCATGATATGGATATGGCCTATTCATGGTTCATTAGCATATCCAAGACCTAT
The DNA here is from genome assembly GCA_958295665.1 of Tipula vernalis. Classification (NCBI taxonomy): domain Eukaryota; kingdom Metazoa; phylum Arthropoda; class Insecta; order Diptera; family Tipulidae; genus Tipula; species Tipula vernalis. The sequence goes on from OY282559.1 coordinate 116,128,962, forward strand.
CAGGTGGTATATACCGTTAGTGGTATTTATCTCTAGCATCGCCACACAGAATTTAAGTTTCAACTGGACTGAGTTTATGAAAAGGCGTATTATGTGTACTGAAAATTATATGTCTTATCTCCATGATATGGATATGGCCTATTCATGGTTCATTAGCATATCCAAGACCTATCAGGTGGTATATACCGTTAGTGGTATTTATCTCTAGTATCGCCACACAGAATTTAAGTTTCAACTGGATGCAATGTACAAAAAGGCGTATTATGTGTACTGAAAATTATATGTCTTATCTCCATGATATGGATATGGCCTATTCATGGTTCATTAGCATATCCAAGACCTATCAGGTGGTATATACCGTTAGTGGTATTTATCTCTAGTATCGCCACACAGAATTTAAGTTTCAACTGGACTGAGTTTATGAAAAGGCGTATTATGTGTACTGAAAATTATATGTCTTATCTCCATGATATGGATATGGCCTATTCATGGTTCATTAGCATATCCAAGACCTATCAGGTGGTATATACCGTTAGTGGTATTTATCTCTAGTATCGCCACAGAATTTAGTTTCAACTGGATGCAGTGTATGAAATGGCGTATTATGTGTACTGAAAATTATATGTCTTATCTCCATGATATGGATATGGCCTATTCATGGTTCATTAGCATATCCAAGACCTATCAGTTGGTATATACCGTTAGTGGTATTTATCTCTAGTATCGCCACACAGAATTTAAGTTTCAACTGGACTGAGTTTATGAAAAGGCGTATTATGTGTACTGAAAATTATATGTCTTATCTCCATGATATGGATATGGCCTATTCATGGTTCATTAGCATATCCAAGACCTATCAGGTGGTATATACCGTTAGTGGTATTTATCTCTAGTATCGCCACACAGAATTTAAGTTTCAACTGGATGCAATGTACAAAAAGGCGTATTATGTGTACTGAAAATTATATGTCTTATCTCCATGATATGGATATGGCCTATTCATGGTTCATTAGCATATCCAAGACCTATCAGTTGGTATATACCGTTAGTGGTATTTATCTCTAGCATCGCCACACAGAATTTAAGTTTCAACTGGACTGAGTTTATGAAAAGGCGTATTATGTGTACTGAAAATTATATGTCTTATCTCCATGATATGGATATGGCCTATTCATGGTTCATTAGCATATCCAAGACCTATCAGGTGGTATATACCGTTAGTGGTATTTATCTCTAGTATCGCCACACAGAATTTAAGTTTCAACTGGATGCAATGTACAAAAAGGCGTATTATGTGTACTGAAAATTATATGTCTTATCTCCATGATATGGATATGGCCTATTCATGGTTCATTAGCATATCCAAGACCTATCAGGTGGTATATACCGTTAGTGGTATTTATCTCTAGTATCGCCACACAGAATTTAAGTTTCAACTGGACTGAGTTTATGAAAAGGCGTATTATGTGTACTGAAAATTATATGTCTTATCTCCATGATATGGATATGGCCTATTCATGGTTCATTAGCATATCCAAGACCTATCAGGTGGTATATACCGTTAGTGGTATTTATCTCTAGCATCGCCACACAGAATTTAAGTTTCAACTGGACTGAGTTTATAAAAAGGCGTATTATGTGTACTGAAAATTATATGTCTTATCTCCATGATATGGATATGGCCTATTCATGGTTCATTAGCATATCCAAGACCTATCAGGTGGTATATACCGTTAGTGGTATTTATCTCTAGTATCGCCACACAGAATTTAAGTTTCAACTGGATGCAATGTACAAAAAGGCGTATTATGTGTACTGAAAATTATATGTCTTATCTCCATGATATGGATATGGCCTATTCATGGTTCATTAGCATATCCAAGACCTATCAGTTGGTATATACCGTTAGTGGTATTTATCTCTAGCATCGCCACACAGAATTTAAGTTTCAACTGGACTGAGTTTATAAAAAGGCGTATTATGTGTACTGAAAATTATATGTCTTATCTCCATGATATGGATATGGCCTATTCATGGTTCATTAGCATATCCAAGACCTATCAGGTGGTATATACCGTTAGTGGTATTTATCTCTAGTATCGCCACACAGAATTTAAGTTTCAACTGGATGCAATGTACAAAAAGGCGTATTATGTGTACTGAAAATTATATGTCTTATCTCCATGATATGGATATGGCCTATTCATGGTTCATTAGCATATCCAAGACCTATCAGTTGGTATATACCGTTAGTGGTATTTATCTCTAGCATCGCCACACAGAATTTAAGTTTCAACTGGACTGAGTTTATAAAAAGGCGTATTATGTGTACTGAAAATTATATGTCTTATCTCCATGATATGGATATGGCCTATTCATGGTTCATTAGCATATCCAAGACCTATCAGGTTATATATACCGTTAGTGGTATTTATCTCTAGTATCGCCACACAGAATTTAAGTTTCAACTGGATGCAATGTACAAAAAGGCGTATTATGTGTACTGAAAATTATATGTCTTATCTCCATGATATGGATATGGCCTATTCATGGTTCATTAGCATATCCAAGACCTATCAGTTGGTATATACCGTTAGTGGTATTTATCTCTAGCATCGCCACACAGAATTTAAGTTTCAACTGGACTGAGTTTATGAAAAGGCGTATTATGTGTACTGAAAATTATATGTCTTATCTCCATGATATGGATATGGCCTATTCATGGTTCATTAGCATATCCAAGACCTATCAGGTGGTATATACCGTTAGTGGTATTTATCTCTAGCATCGCCACACAGAATTTAAGTTTCAACTGGACTGAGTTTATGAAAAGGCGTATTATGTGTACTGAAAATTATATGTCTTATCTCCATGATATGGATATGGCCTATTCATGGTTCATTAGCATATCCAAGACCTATCAGGTGGTATATACCGTTAGTGGTATTTATCTCTAGTATCGCCACACAGAATTTAAGTTTCAACTGGATGCAATGTACAAAAAGGCGTATTATGTGTACTGAAAATTATATGTCTTATCTCCATGATATGGATATGGCCTATTCATGGTTCATTAGCATATCCAAGACCTATCAGGTGGTATATACCGTTAGTGGTATTTATCTCTAGCATCGCCACACAGAATTTAAGTTTCAACTGGACTGAGTTTATGAAAAGGCGTATTATGTGTACTGAAAATTATATGTCTTATCTCCATGATATGGATATGGCCTATTCATGGTTCATTAGCATATCCAAGACCTATCAGGTGGTATATACCGTTAGTGGTATTTATCTCTAGTATCGCCACACAGAATTTAAGTTCAACTGGATGCAATGTACAAAAAGGCGTATTATGTGTACTGAAAATTATATGTCTTATCTCCATGATATGGATATGGCCTATTCATGGTTCATTAGCATATCCAAGACCTATCAGGTGGTATATACCGTTAGTGATATTTATCTCTAGCATCGCCACACAGAATTTAAGTTTCAACTGGACTGAGTTTATGAAAAGGCGTATTATGTGTACTGAAAATTATATGTCTTATCTCCATGATATGGATATGGCCTATTCATGGTTCATTAGCATATCCAAGACCTATCAGGTGGTATATACCGTTAGTGGTATTTATCTCTAGTATCGCCACACAGAATTTAAGTTTCAACTGGATGCAATGTACAAAAAGGCGTATTATGTGTACTGAAAATTATATGTCTTATCTCCATGATATGGATATGGCCTATTCATGGTTCATTAGCATATCCAAGACCTATCAGGTGGTATATACCGTTAGTGGTATTTATCTCTAGCATCGCCACACAGAATTTAAGTTTCAACTGGACTGAGTTTATGAAAAGGCGTATTATGTGTACTGAAAATTATATGTCTTATCTCCATGATATGGATATGGCCTATTCATGGTTCATTAGCATATCCAAGACCTATCAGGTGGTATATACCGTTAGTGGTATTTATCTCTAGTATCGCCACACAGAATTTAAGTTTCAACTGGATGCAATGTACAAAAAGGCGTATTATGTGTACTGAAAATTATATGTCTTATCTCCATGATATGGAAATGGCCTATTCATGGTTCATTAGCATATCCAAGACCTATCAGGTGGTATATACCGTTAGTGGTATTTATCTCTAGTATCGCCACACAGAATTTAAGTTTCAACTGGACTGAGTTTATGAAAAGGCGTATTATGTGTACTGAAAATTATATGTCTTATCTCCATGATATGGATATGGCCTATTCATGGTTCATTAGCATATCCAAGACCTATCAGGTGGTATATACCGTTAGTGGTATTTATCTCTAGCATCGCCACACAGAATTTAAGTTTCAACTGGACTGAGTTTATGAAAAGGCGTATTATGTGTACTGAAAATTATATGTCTTATCTCCATGATATGGATATGGCCTATTCATGGTTCATTAGCATATCCAAGACCTATCAGGTGGTATATACCGTTAGTAGTATTTATCTCTAGTATCGCCACACAGAATTTAAGTTTCAACTGGATGCAATGTACAAAAAGGCGTATTATGTGTACTGAAAATTATATGTCTTATCTCCATGATATGGATATGGCCTATTCATGGTTCATTAGCATATCCAAGACCTATCAGGTGGTATATACCGTTAGTGGTATTTATCTCTAGTATCGCCACACAGAATTTAAGTTTCAACTGGATGCAATGTACAAAAAGGCGTATTATGTGTACTGAAAATTATATGTCTTATCTCCATGATATGGATATGGCCTATTCATGGTTCATTAGCATATCCAAGACCTATCAGGTGGTATATACCGTTAGTAGTATTTATCTCTAGCATCGCCACACAGAATTTAAGTTTCAACTGGACTGAGTTTATGAAAAGGCGTATTATGTGTACTGAAAATTATATGTCTTATCTCCATGATATGGATATGGCCTATTCATGGTTCATTAGCATATCCAAGACCTATCAGGTGGTATATACCGTTAGTGGTATTTATCTCTAGTATCGCCACACAGAATTTAAGTTTCAACTGGACTGAGTTTATGAAAAGGCGTATTATGTGTACTGAAAATTATATGTCTTATCTCCATGATATGGATATGGCCTATTCATGGTTCATTAGCATATCCAAGACCTATCAGGTGGTATATACCGTTAGTGGTATTTATCTCTAGCATCGCCACACAGAATTTAAGTTTCAACTGGACTGAGTTTATGAAAAGGCGTATTATGTGTACTGAAAATTATATGTCTTATCTCCATGATATGGATATGGCCTATTCATGGTTCATTAGCATATCCAAGACCTATCAGGTGGTATATACCGTTAGTGGTATTTATCTCTAGTATCGCCACACAGAATTTAAGTTTCAACTGGATGCAATGTACAAAAAGGCGTATTATGTGTACTGAAAATTATATGTCTTATCTCCATGATATGGATATGGCCTATTCATGGTTCATTAGCATATCCAAGACCTATCAGGTGGTATATACCGTTAGTGGTATTTATCTCTAGTATCGCCACACAGAATTTAAGTTTCAACTGGACTGAGTTTATGAAAAGGCGTATTATGTGTACTGAAAATTATATGTCTTATCTCCATGATATGGATATGGCCTATTCATGGTTCATTAGCATATCCAAGACCTATCAGGTGGTATATACCGTTAGTGGTATTTATCTCTAGCATCGCCACACAGAATTTAAGTTTCAACTGGATGCAATGTACAAAAAGGCGTATTATGTGTACTGAAAATTATATGTCTTATCTCCATGATATGGATATGGCCTATTCATGGTTCATTAGCATATCCAAGACCTATCAGGTGGTATATACCGTTAGTGGTATTTATCTCTAGCATCGCCACACAGAATTTAAGTTTCAACTGGACTGAGTTTATGAAAAGGCGTATTATGTGTACTGAAAATTATATGTCTTATCTCCATGATATGGATATGGCCTATTCATGGTTCATTAGCATATCCAAGACCTATCAGGTGGTATATACCGTTAGTGGTATTTATCTCTAGTATCGCCACACAGAATTTAAGTTTCAACTGGATGCAATGTACAAAAAGGCGTATTATGTGTACTGAAAATTATATGTCTTATCTCCATGATATGGATATGGCCTATTCATGGTTCATTAGCATATCCAAGACCTATCAGGTGGTATATACCGTTAGTGGTATTTATCTCTAGCATCGCCACACAGAATTTAAGTTTCAACTGGACTGAGTTTATGAAAAGGCGTATTATGTGTACTGAAAATTATATGTCTTATCTCCATGATATGGATATGGCCTATTCATGGTTCATTAGCATATCCAAGACCTATCAGGTGGTATATACCGTTAGTGGTATTTATCTCTAGTATCGCCACAGAATTTAGTTTCAACTGGATGCAGTGTATGAAATGGCGTATTATGTGTACTGAAAATTATATGTCTTATCTCCATGATATGGATATGGCCTATTCATGGTTCATTAGCATATCCAAGAACTATCAGGTGGTATATACCGTTAGTGGTATTTATCTCTAGTATCGCCACAGAATTTAGTTTCAACCGGATGCAGTGTATGAAATGGCGTATTATGTGTACTGAACATTATATGTCTTATCTCCATGATATGGATATGGTCTATTCATGATTCATTAGCATATCCAAGACCTATCAGGTGGTATATACCGTTTTTTTTTTTTTTTTTTTTTTTTTTTTATATATACATATTTTAATTGGGTGCAGAGCGGACTTATTAACGGTCCTGGCTCCTTGTAACTGTCAGAGCTTCTGCACCCAATGCGCGATCCTTCAAGTAAAGATTAATAGCTACCTTAAATTTATTCATTTTGTATTCTTCCGGAAATTTGAAGTGTATTAGCGAATTCCACTTTTTTGATGTTCGATATACAAATTCGCGCTTAATTTCTTCAGTTCGAGGTTTCGGGAGCTTCACCGTAAACCTATGTGCATTGGTTGTTCCTCTTGTTACTCTTGTTGTTGTAACGAATGGTGGTATTTTCTCCGATAGTTCTGCAGAACATTTACCATGTAAGCATCTGTAGAAGACGCAGAGTTCTGCAACATCTCTGCGATGCTGTAAGCTGTCTAGTTCTTGGGTAAGCCTGGGATTCCGTATTATTCGGATAGCGCGGTGTTGAACCCTGTCCAATAACTGGAGGGTGGTACCAGACGCACCTCCCCAAACTTGACAGCAATACTCTATACATGGTCGGATGAAGGTTTTATATATCTGGAGAACTTGATGCGATTTAAAAAACCTTCTGCATCTATTTAGGAACCCGAGTTTTTTTGAAGCTGATTTAGCCAATGCAACAATGTGTTCATTCCATTTGAGTTTGTTACTTATTTGAACACCAAGCAGTCGAATTGAGTCGCAACCCACAAGGATATGGTTTTTTACCACAAATGGGTAGTCGTTGCGACTTTTTTTACGTGAAAATGTGCATATTTGTGTCTTTTTCTCGTTAAATTGCACTAAGTTGTTGTTACCCCACTCAAATATTGTACTTAAATCGGAATTAAGAGAAGTTACGACTTCTGACCGTTTATTATTTAAATCTGTAATGCTAGGCTCCGCCTCGAATGAAATAGAAGAATGCAATGTGGCATCATCTGCAAAGCTATGGATAGGGTTTACAGTGCTATCCAGCAAATCGTTGATGTATAGCAAAAACAGGGTCGATGACAAAGGTGATCCCTGAGGGACTCCGGCATTTGGGGAGTGCGTCGATGATGATCTCCCATTAAGTACGACGCTGATTTTTCGGTCATTGAGATAGCTTTTAATCCACCTGGTGGTCATCGAGTCCAGCCCGTATGCCACAAGTTAACAAATAAGATTCTCATGCCATACCTTATCAAAAGCCTTGGATATATCCAAAGCGATTGCAAAGGCCTCTCCGTGGTGTTCTGAGGCGAGATTCCATTTGTTTGTGACGTACGTCAGGAGATCGGTCGTGGATCGGCTTTCACGAAAGCCGTATTGTCTATCCGAAATTAGTTTGTTAACTTCAAGATATTTAACTATATGTTGATTGATGCATTTCTCAAAGACTTTAGCGACGGCTGACACAATTGATATTGGCCGGTAGTTTGAAGGGTCAGTTTTGTCACAACCCCGTTTCAGCACGGGTTGCACCATTGCACTCTTCCAGGCGTTCGGGTAGTCGCCTTGCTTGTATGAAAGTAGGAAAATTTTAGATAATATTGGAGCCAATTCATTGGCAAACTCCTTCAATATTCGAACTGGAATTCCATCAGGTCCGGTGGCCTTGTTTACATTCATTGACTTCAGATTAGTAAAGACAATTTCCTCCGAGATGGTGACGGGGCTCATTTTAGAACCACAATATGGAACTAATGGAGGCCTAATTCCATCTGGGACAACTAATGTCGAGTTCGATTTGAAGATGCTTGCCAATAAGTCGGCTTGTAAATATGGATCCACCACCAAAGCGCCGTCAGCACATTTCAATGCTGAAACAGATGTTTTCGAAATATTTGCAACCGATGCGACCATGTGGTAAAAGTTGCGATCGGAGATTTTCAGCTCGCAAGCCACATTGGCTTTCTTGCTGTCGGCTCTTTTCGCTTCTCTACTACAGGTTTGTTTGCAGGTGTTCCGTATCGTTTTGTATTCCTCATAAGAAATTTTGTTGCGTTTATATTTTTTGTGTGCCGATTTATTTTGTTTGGCAGCTTTGGTGGCTTCTTTTGAAAATATTTTAAAATTTTGATTGGGATTGGAAAATGATGAGAGGATAAATTTATTCATTCCATGTAAGACGGTGTCAGTAAAACTGGAAACGGCGTCGTCTATGTTGTTGTTATGTAGGCAATGGCGTTAGTGGTATTTATCTCTAGTATCGCCACACAGAATTTAAGTTTCTGCTAGTATTGGTTGTTTATAATTTAAGATTTCTCCATATCACATGCGCTATACTAAAAACACAAATTTTTAAATATGAAATGTTTATTCCCATGATTTGACCGTGGGATGCTGACTACCTCTAAGCTAGCACCATGGCCTATCTTCCCAAATACAAAATCTTTAAGCATTGTATCTAGTATTGGCAGTATATAACTTAAAGTTTCTTCATAGTAAATGGAATACACTACCAACAGAACAGTACATTAGTATAGCTATGAAAATTTGTAGAATATGTTGAATGGCTTTACTCTTATAGAAATTACTTTTTTTTAATACAAATATTTTTTAAGAAATTTATTAATTTTCATTTGGATTAAACTTGTTTTGTTTTTCGTGTTAGATACATTTTAATTATAATATTTTTTTCGGGATGAGCCTACACTTTTTACAAAAAATTTACACTTTTTCGGGATAGCTACATTTTATCCGAGAAACGAACCAAAAATTCGGGCTGATATTTTTTCGGGCTAACTTCACCGACTTATAACTTAAGATCAAAATTAAATCAAATCCTAAGTTTACGAAAAGAACGCAATTTATTAGGAGACTATGGTTTAGTTTTAACATTACACTACAGCGAAATTTCATTAAAAAAAAAATTTTGTAAATCGAATGATGGGTATCGTTGTATGTAATATTTACCAATAACCATCTTAATATGAAAATATTCAGTTATTCAGTTTTCTTTAATTTAGCTTTACTTAAGGAAACAAGTTTAATTCTGGAGGCTAAATTTTTAATCATCAAGCTTGAGATTCCTTTGAATCCAAACATCTGCTAATGAAATACAAAAAGAAAGCTTTAGGCTCAGAAACCATAGTTTTTACCTAAACTTTTTAGCGTTTATTTATTTATAACAATTTAGGGACCCCAGTTTTTCTTGTTCTTCAGTTCATTAAGAATATTTTGATCCAAAAAAATGTACGACAACGCTGCTAATATGTCTCGACGTTATAAGTAGACGGCGCGGAATAATTTTAGAAACTACAATGTTTGCTTTATCAATGTATACTAAATCTGAAACACACAGTTCTGTCAACCTCGATCAAGAATGGGCTAATTCTTTCTCTGTACTGCAAATGCTATTAATAAATGTCTTGCCCTCAGCATCAACCAGCCAGTAAGTGGAAAGTTCTTATAGGTTGTATTGGAAATGAAAGCGGTTTAAAATATTATCTTTAACATCAGACGATCATGGACCATATATAGTAACAGAGTCTGGGTAATATCCTGCAATTTTTTTGCTGCACATTTATTAATAAATTGATGGGCTCTGATAAAGTTTTTATTTTATTATGAGCATAAAGTTGCTTCAACTTATCTTTAAAGCTATATTTACTCAAGTAAAAGTCGAACAAATGGTTGTTTATTAAAACTCTTCGGCATTCTGTTTACCGGTTCATTGTCACCCTAGTTTGTTTTGTGTTTATTCAGATGAAGGAACTCATGATCTCTTAAATTTCTACTCGGTGCCTTTATTTTAATTGATTCCAGTATAGATGGTGCATCAAACGAACACTTTAGAAGCTCTCTTCTATTTGCCGCTAATGTCATGTGATAGGTTTTACATCCAGCAGGATACCGTAGGATAACGTAGTACATGGTACAGTAAACCTTGGTCGTAATCCCATCCGTCTTTCCATGTTATATACCGTCACTCTCGACGTTTCGGAAAGATTCGTCGTAAAAAAGCCATCAAACATTGACAGTATATTTAAGTTGAGATCTAACGTAGGCATAAAACCGGATCTTAATTGTCTCGAGGTCATTAACATCATCCGTCCACAGTTTAATAAGACCAAACATGGAATTAGATCTAGCAACGCATAGCTCGATGTGCTTAGTTAAAGCCTTTGTTTTCTACGCAGGTAATCCCTAGGTCTTTAATCTCTAATACTTTTTGTAAAAGTCTGCCATTTATTTGATATTGTTGTATAACAGGGTTAACTTTTCAATGGAACGATATACTGTTACACTTGTTAATGTTGTGGCTGAAAAGGTTAGACTCACACCATTTCGCTAGATTGTCGATGTCTTCCTGTAGTATGTTGGTATCGCCGATATTTTCGACAGTTCTGTAGATTTTGAGATCATCTACAAACATAATTATCTTAGAATTTTGTAGTACTTCAGTAATGTCGTTGATGAAGATTATAAAGATCAAAGGCTTTCGCAAAGTCTGTATACACCACATGAAGTTGCCTGTATTTTTCAATTTTATTAATAGAGTCACTGGTAAATTCAATAAGATTTGTCGATGTTGATCTTTTTGGTATAAAGATTGTATTGAAGATTTTGATGAAATTATTTGTAGGGATTTATGGTTAATATCATTAATAACAAATGGTGATGGTGATTCATTTACTTTAAAACCACTTGGTGCCTCGCAAATTTGGCTTAGATTTATGTCAAAAACGGTATCGGTTTAAACGTGAAATTGCATCTATTTTTTCGTCATATGAACAGCTAATAGTTGGAAAATTAAAATCCCACGTAATTAAGATAGTGTTAGATGAATTAGCAGCATTGTTGATTTCCATTATTGTTTCGCAGCAGTAAGATGATATCAGGCCAGGCGGAACATATGTATGGAACGTAGATAAAAATTGACATTTTGTTGATTATATTACGATTTTAACACATAATTGCTTGATAGACAAGTTGGATATTTCAACATCGACCGCTGCTATGAGTACTCCTCCACCAGATTGTTTAGTACTTGATAGTGGTGAACGGTCACATCTATAAACCACATATTGGCCAGGAAAGAATTCAACACTCGGGATCCCTTTGTTATGTGTTGTTTCACAGATGATATAAACCGGAAAGAGCGTTTTTCGAAGACATTTCCCTAATGTTTTGTGGTTTGGCCATTGATGTAATCTTCTTATAGTCGGATATTTTTAAGATTTGTTCTGGGTTCTGATTGGTATCGGATCCAGATTTAACGATGGCAGGAAGAAGGTTATGTTGGATTGCCGTTAAGACAATTCGTATTAAAGAATTCCGTTGTTCCCCTTCAATCGATGAATTAAAGTAAGAAAAGTAAAGTAGTTAAATTTATGAGTGTGAGTCTGGCTAATGTCACTATAGCATGTGGTAAGCTATCAAAAACATGAATTTCTTTCTCAGACAGTCGGACACAAATAACACTAATAGATGTTAAGCCTTGAGCCTCATAAGTAGTCAGGATTGTAATTGAATCAGGTAACTTTAAATTGTTGGTTAATTGCCTTTAACTCGAACATCGGAAATCAACCGGTATTTGTTAAAATTCACAGGTCTCCTATTCTTATTAGTGGAACAGAATTGATAGTAAGTTGTACTAAGATGTTTAAAACGTGTTATAAACTTATTTGCTCAAAATAAAGCATGTTGACGCAATTAAGTCGGTTGATATACGCTATTTGGTTCAGTCACTTAACAAAGCCACTAGGCCCAGTAGTCCTGCATGTCTAACATGTACTCATCGATATAAACCGTGTCATATTTCTTGAATCCATTTGTATTTTGATGTCTTTGGAGTTTTTACCAGCTTCTTTACATTGGGATGTCAACCGTACTTTTTAGAACTGAGGACGAGATCTTTTCCAATTACATGTGAATTTTACCGTACCCTGACACTCATTTCCTAATTTCAGGTTTGATTTCATCTAATGGCAGTGGAAACTAGTATGATCTTTTAAATATTTTCGGGTCCAGCATTATTTCAGTAGCATTAGAGCAGAAAATGTGTCTTTTTGGAATTAAATTGTACCAACGTTTTCCCATCGAATCCGAATTGGTGATCAGATACAGTGTATGGATCGTTGTTTACACAGCACAACGGGAATATTTAATTTGGTTTGATATTTCCGCTTGGATAAATAAAATAAATTTATTGGAATGGCCCAGCCAGAACTCAAACCTAAACGCAATTGAAAATTTATGCGATATTCTGAGGAGGAAGATCAGCATAAGAAAATGTACATCGATTGCCTGCTCGAAGGCATTAGTACTAGAAAAATGGAAAGCTTTAAGTCAACTGATCTAAAAGCGACGTGTGGAAAATTTAATAAGATGAATTGCAGCAGTAATCAAAAATTAAGGCGGGCCAACAAAATATTAAAATTGTCGGTTGTACTGACAACTGCTGTTTTGCTATCCGAAAATGGGGGGAAGGAAGTTGGAATAAAGAGCATAGCTCCTGAAACTTCGGCCCAATTTTGCAACAAAAAAAAAAAAAAATGGTCGATTTTTCAATCGGTTAAGGTAACCTAGCCGGCTGAGAGCAAAATCAACCGATTCGACTCGGACGGTTGCAAATGGACCTGGCGGAAACCTAGATCTATTCTATCAACACATTATGTGTTGTAAATCAAACATTAAAATATAGTATGGGGGGGGGGGGAAGGGAGGGTACACAAAATCAAAATCTCTCAAAATCTTCTTGAGAGTGTGAAAAATTTGCATCATAACCTTGGGGATGTTATTTTTCAATAAAACGTGTCCTTAACGTTGAAATCGGTGCTTCAATCCCCCGACCTTAACCCCGCCGAGCATTTCTGAGGCGAGCTTAAGAGAACTCTGGCTGATTTTTCAATAAATTCGCTTAGTGCAGATGAAATTTGAGACAGAGTTCAGTTAAAATGGGCCAGCATTTCGGCCGAAACGACCAGAAAGCTGGTAAAAAGCACGACGAATAGAATAACTGTGGATTTTGAAAGCCAAAAGGTATTGGGTGTATGCATTAAAAACCGGAATTTGATACTAGATGTCAGTAACTTGTTTATGCGTTATAGTACTTCATGGACATATAGTATATGTCATTTGAAAGCCTTATTCAATACCTGTCAAAATCAGCTAAAAGTTTTTGTTTTGATTGTGCACATCCAACCGATTTCAACGATGGAAAATTTATCAAATTTTCGAAAAAAACAGCATTTGCGGGAAGTTTTGTTGAGTCACTTTTTCGCAAACAAAACTGCAGCGGAAAGTCATCGTTTGCTCATGGATTTGTATGGTGAGCATGCTCTTGTAAAAACACAGTGCTTTGAGTGGTTTAGTCGCTTCAAAAGTGGTGATTTTGACATCAAGGACAAAGAGCGTCCCGTGTGATCCACTATGAGCTGTTGCCAAGTGGCCAAACCATCAATGCCGAACTCTATCGTCAACAATTGATCCGATTGAAGCAGAAAATCCAGGCAGAGCGGCCAACGTATGCGACCAGACACGAGTCAATCATTTTCCATCACGATAACGCTCGGCCACATATTGCGGCGCCGGTCAAAAATTACCTGGAGAATAACGGATGGGAAATTCTGCCTCACCCGCCTTATAGCCCAGACCTTGTTCCTTCCGACTACCAACTATTTCGACCCATGCAGAATGCCCTATCAGGAATACGCTTCACTTCAGTTGAAGGTATCGAAAATTGGCTCGATTCGTTTTTGGCCGCCAAGCCGGCGCAGTTTTTCTGGGATGGAATCCATAAATTGCCAGAAAGATGGGAAAAAGTAGTGGGTAGCGATGGGCAATACTTTGAATAAAAAATCTTGTAACATTTTTCCATAATAAAGGCTCAAATTTCATAAAAAATTCCGGTTTTTAATGCATGCACCCAATACTTACATTATTTTCGATATTCAGCTGATCCGAATTGTGTTTAACATTCACAGTCCTTGTACTCTGCACACTTCCTTGGCTCATGGTCGAATAGCACACGCTCTTTTCGTTTACGAATTTTCGATCGTAACTTGTCGTGTAACTCTTTCGCCCATATGAGATTTAAAATTCATCTTAAATTCGTCTGCAAATGTTGTCCACCTGGTAAACAACACACATTGTACTAAATTAAATCATAATTTAGCCATTTTGCCATTATATAGCCGACATTATGTACATTTTGTAGTTGGTTATTTGATTCATTTGCTTTTTACAAAGAAACTCGAGTCGCAAAGAGAGTCTAGTTTTGACAAAAATTCGATTTTCAGCAAATAACTCAATTATTTTGAATTAAATCGATAAGGGGGACGAGGTAAAAAGTACTCATAACAAATCATTTCAATTTTTTCTAATCCTCCAAAAATTATGTCCTTCACCATCGACATACTCTTTGCGATTCCCCTTTCTTTTCTATTTAACGGTTTTGTAGTACTGAAACCAGATTCCTTTGTTCATCGATTTTTTTTTTACTGAGTGTTTCAAATGGTTGAGTCACGAGGTCGGTTTTTTACAATCGATCACTAACATAACCAAAAAATATGGTTTCGTTGGTTTAGGAGCTCCAAAATAAATACCCTAAGGCTAAAAACCGACCTCATAAATCCACGTACAAACAAAAAAAAAAGTAAAATGTTGAAAACGAATTGACATTTCTCGCCTGGAAAAATTTATTAAATAGAGTACCCTATTTTTTAACGTCAATCGAATGAAAACATTTTATTGCACTAGTGTTTAATTGTGTGTGTTTGATCGAAAAATGTCAATAATAATAAAAATAAATGGAGAAACTAAATGTAAATTTATTTTACAATTTGGTGTTTGATATCTGGGTATGTGTTATAATGAGTGAGGCTTGCCGGTGTTAAAATAATTTAACGGCCAAATTCAAATGCCACCATTCAACTCACAAAATTTCATGAATAATAGCCGCCTAAAATCAAAATGTCATCACGACAAATCACAAAATGTCATAAATCAAGTAGCCGCCTAAAATCAAAATGTCATCACGACAAATCAAAATGTCATATTCGTCGGTGTGTGTAAAAAGAGGGGTTACTCGACCAAAAAAGCTAGAGTAGCAAAAATTGCACTACTGCAAAACTAGTACAAAAAACTTTTACCCTCAATGCATCTTTTTTTTCAATGGGACGGTTTGACAGCCAATAGAGTACTATTTTTACCCTTCGAGTGAAAAATTTTCTACAATCGAATTCGACATTAGTTTAATTTTAATTGTGCTTGTTTTTACAAGACGTGTGACGCGAATTGTTGGTTCGGATAATGACAGCCAGCGCGTATTTTAAATGTTACAGTGTAGTTAAAGATAATGGTATACGGCGCAATGGTTAATCCAACTTAATTGTCCATTATAAATGTGTTGGCTTGAAGAAGTCAACTGGTTACTTGATATCCAGTTCCAATAATGTACATTGGTTCTGCGATAATTGCAACAAGATTATTAAAGTACTTCGTGATAAAATGTTAGAATTAACTGTGCTTTGTAAAAATATTGGTATGACAGTCAAGAATTTTTAAAAGTGTTCTAGTCCAGGCAACGAATGAAAAATAGCGGAAATAATTCATGTAGAAGCCAAAATTGGTACAGTTGTAGGGGAAGGTGCCCTTAACAACATACTAAAAGTACTAAGGGGTGGGGGTGAAGCTAAGGGTGGGGGAGGGGGTCTCGAAAGGTCCTTTTTTCAATTTTTCTATGAAATAAATGTCTATATACTAAATTAATCTACATAAAATTCTCTACAATAAAGATTCTTTTCCCTTTTTTGATAGGATCAAAGCTTAAGGAAATATGGAGGGGGTTTATTGTTAAAAATGAAATAATTGCAGCTTAAGGATATATATTGAACATTAAATTTGGTCGAAATCTAAATTTTCATCATCATCGAAGCTATTTTCGACGGGGGTTCCGTTAGTACATGAGTCGATGCAGCCGCAGGCACTGGAGCAGGCAATCCCTGAGCCATCGAGAGTGGATACATTGAAGTTTGCATATAGATAGTAGGGACACCAAGTTCTTTGATCCGAATTTTCTGTATATGAACAGAGCGATGCTGGTCAGAATTAGGGATATAAAACATCGAGGGCGAACAGCAGAAATAAGAGCATGAGCAATAGATGTCATCTTTTTCCCCACTGCCTCTTTCGACCTTTTTTTCCTTGCAATGCAGTCCATGAAGACTCTAAGAGATTTAGGTATTAATTATTCAGCCTCACTGCAGAAGCTAGATGAAGGGGGATAGGCACTGTTGTCGTAAGCCATGGATTCAATGTCTTCCAAGATAATCTCAGCAGCTGTTTGTACAATCCTCTCACGTTCTCTCGTCTCTCGTTCATCTTTACACCTTGAAGTGTACCATGAGTCGCTCAAGATTTTATCACTTAAACTACGAAAGGAGACGACAGTTTGTCTGGTGCGAATAGTACTGAAAAAAATTTGGTCCCCATATTTTTCCCTCATTCTCTCCTTAATGGTATTCACATGTGGTGGTTCCCCTGCAATAACCTGTTTCAACAACTCGTCCATTGAGTATTGGCAATTATCAGTCCTTTCAATATAATCATATATTTCTTCCATTGCTTCTGAAATCCCTTCATCTTGTGGACGTCCAGCTTTTCTTTTTGAAGGTACAGAGGTTAACATAAATCTTTTGTAACAATCTTCGTGATATATTGCATCTGCTGTGTGTAGATCCCCAACAGTGCAGATACGTCTCACTACATCGTTTCCCCCACTCATCCTTTCTTTCCTGCCCACGATTCAAAATAGAATTGTGAAACGCAACCGTACGAACATAAAAAACTGTTCGACGCTTAGCATACGGTTTTTTAATCTCCTTCTCTTCGTCATACGTTTCCGTGCAGAAAAAACACTTTGTTTTAAAATCAAATTTCATTTGCCCTGAACACAAAGACGAAGCATTACGTGATGTTGAAGGTTCATCTGAGAGAGTGTCTCGCAAAAACCTTTTTATTGAGTTACTTCTGACGTATTCTCTTCTGCAAGAATTATGAACAACACCATTTATCTTACCTCTGAAACCTTTCTCTTTCCCATCTTTCCTTAACACACTTGCCTTCACTAATCCAATTATCCCTTTTTTTCTAACGTTGCACAAATCACTTTCAACTTCACTCTCACAAATTAAACACATCTCAGCCATAGTCACATACACACTGGAAATAATAATCTTATATTAAACGCGTGCAAATATTTAATGTAATAAAAGCAGATATTTTGAAGACTCACGACCAACAAAGAGGTTGATTGTAAACTGAATAAAGGGACAAGCACGAGCAAAAACTGTTTTTTTTTTAATTTTCTATTTACCCCCTCCATATTTCCTTAAGCTTTGATCCTATCAAAAAAGTGTAGAGAATCTTTATTGTAGAGAATTTTATGTAGATTAATTTAGTATATAGACATTTTTTTGATAGAAGCAGTGGTTTTTGAGTTATTAATGAAAAATTGAAAAAAAAGCTTTCGAGACCCCCCCACCCTTAGCTTCACCCCACCCCTCAGTACTTTTAGTATGTTGTTAAGGACACCTTCACCTACAACTGTACCAATTTCGGCTTCTACATGAATTATTTACGCTATTTGGTATTTTTTGGTCTTCGTTGCCTGAACTATTCTAAGAGCAGCTTGATTCAGCAAGGTTCGGCAATAAGTTTTTATTTGTGCGCGAGTGATTCACTCGGTAGCCATGATAAACTGTGCGTTGATTTAAACCGAAGTGATGTGAATGGTGATGTATATGTGTCAGAATTCTGATTGAATCCCAAAGTCTTCCAAACGTGGCGATTTCGGTACCTACTGTTTTCGGTACCTCGAAAATCAGCTGGTACGATACCATGTAATGTTTCTCCACCCATTTGCCAATCTGTTTCTGTTATAACTGGATTGTCGATCCGACAACTGAGTAGTCTACTTCTACCTTTTCAAATTCTGCTCCTAAAAAAATTGTGAACAATTTTACTATTGGTACTGGCAGTGGCAGTATTTTACGGACTGTGGAACCAAGTAAATAAATTTTTGTCTCCAGAATTCATCCGGATATTACCGAAACAAATATTAGACAATATTTACAAGAAAAATTCAATTTGTGTGATGCAGTGGTTCTTCGTTTTTCCCCAAAACTAAGAGATAATTACTGTTACTGTTATTGTTTTTGACAAATTGATGGCTTCAACTTCTTGGCCAGGTGGAGTTCTTGTGAAGGAATTCCAAAACCAAGCTAAGAATCATCCTTGGTTACGCCAACCTATTCAACAAATGGCAACATATGTTTTCAAAAATCTCCTGCCAACTATATTAAGAATAAGCTAGACTGTTTTATAATTCACCAAAATATAAAAAATTTTAATTTATTTATAGCAAACATTGCTGCTATTGACAAGTTGCCTTAAATCATTCTCCTGTCGGAAGTTTGGATTGAGGAGTTTGAACTCGATAATTATAAAATGTCAGAAATTACAATTTACGGTAAATGTAATATATGTAGATCCGGTGGGGTTGTTTATCTAAATGATAACTAGTGCCGACATTTACAGGTAAACTTTGAATTTAATTTCGTCCGGTTTTCCGTTTTAGTCCATTTATAGGTTTCATTTTTTGGACGCATCTGTTTTTCCAGGAGAGTTTAATATTATTTTGTCAAGGATCAAATCAAAAAATTTATTAGTTTTTGGCGACATGAATATCAATATATATCCTCCAATGGCGTCTTATGTTCTAAAATCTTTAATAAATGTGACAACAAGAATTTTCTATAGTTCCTCGACGTGCATAGATCACTTATTTTTTAGATGTTCATAGATTGCACATTAATCCTTTTTCATCTAAATTAAAAGGTTATGTTAAAACCATTAATTATTCAAATCTATTTGATAAGTTAAACGGGGAATCCTCGCTCGAAATATTTTCCCAAACGAATGTATCCAAAGCTTATGATTGTTTCATTACACGCTTAATACTTCAAGACGTTTAGTGAATGAAAAATTACTTAAGTAAAAAATTATCTAAAAATTCTAATAACTCTAGTCTTTCTTTTCTCTAGTTCTCTCTAGCCAAATTTTATTAAAATAAATTTAGCTCCTCAACAGGTAATATTAAAGATAGCTGGAAAGGATTCAATGAAGTTTTGAATAATGAAATCAAGAAATATACGATTGCCGAAATAATGATTGATGATAACTTATCAGTAAATGATCAACTTGAAATAGCCACATTATTTAATAATCATTTCATTAACTCGGTTCTTAATTTGAAAGAACTATTATCCCTGATGTCCAATTAGGTTCTGATCTTATTTATAATAATTCGGAATTAAAATCTTCCGTTTTCTGGGAAACTGATTCGTTTGATATTCTAAACATAATATCTCAGCTCAAACCGGCTTGCGAAAATTGCACTTTTTTCCGGTATTTTTCCTTCCAGACTAAAAGAAGCAGTTGTTATTCCAATATTCAAAACAGGTGATAAAAAAATATTGTTAATTACAGACCAATTAGCTAGTCCATTTAGGAGTTACAAAATTTTTAATGAGTACTAGGAAAAACCTAGTACTCATCAAAAATTGATTAACCAGTACGGTTTTAGGAAATTTAGAAGTACTGAAAACGCATTATTAGAATTAAAAAACTTTTTATACAAAGGTCTGGATCAGAGAGAAACGGTTGGCTCTATTTTTGTAGATTTGACAAAAGCATTCGATATGGTAAATCGTAATGTCTTACTATATACAAGTAATGTCCCACTCCCGTATATTCCTCCCCCTGCCCCCTCTTCCGTTTCGATTTTACTCTTACGAGTTGTTGAGAATGGAAAGTCGCCTATAGGTCACGCAGCTTTACTATAGGAAAGCTAAATAAAACTGGAGGGTGTCTGGTATCCAAAGTCCGCATACTTTTTACACCCCAATTCTCATAGTCGTGTCATTTGAGGCGACGTGACTATAGTCACTTCACATCGCAAGAAAAATGGTATTCTTGAAGTCGATTCAAATGGTCACGACTGGAACCGACCAGGTGTTTCTCTATAAGCACTCTATTCGTAACACAAACATTCAACATATGAAATCAGATTTATGCCTTCTAAAGAAGTGGTGTCTTGCTCATTCTATGTTTTTGAGCACTAAAACCAAGGGTATGTTTTTCAAAATTAGCGATGCTACTATTGTAGATCCGATCATTATTTATCATGATGTGAATTGTGATCTAGCTACTTGTATTGACGCTTATTTTAAAATTGAATTCGTTCAATGTTTCAAATATCTCGGTCTAACCATTGATAATTCGATGCATGGGAATGTATTTGGCATCAGTGATTAGGACAATGTATATATTGCGACAAATGGGACCAATAGCCGTTTTAAGAACTATTTATTTTGCTCTTGTGGAGTCGAATTTGTCGTATGGATTAGTGTGTTGGGGTACTTACTACGCTAGAATTTATCCGCGTTTATCTTCTTCATGGTCATTATTTCAATCTTTAGAGATTCTTCCTTTTAAGCATTTATTTGTGTTAAAAATTATGAAAGCTTATTTCATTATTAATGTCAATCAATCAAATGTTACTACTAGTTACAATTTGAGAAATGTTCAGTTTATTCGTCTTCAGATATTTACAATGGCCAACTTTCAAAATTCATTTTTAATTCTTACTCCGAAAGTCTTTAATAACCTTCCGGCTGAATTGAGTGATGGTCGGAAACTTAATAAATTTGCATCTCGCTTCATTAAAGATTGTATTTTTATATAAATAAATAACTAAACAGAAATGTTGAAACTTACTTATACAGGTATTTGTCGCAAATCTAATTCGAATCCCTTATTTACAAACATGTTGATCGATTTTATCAGATTATGGGATTATTTTCAAGGAAACTGGGGAAGGATAACAAAAGAATTTTGTCACTAAGTATTTCCGCAGCTCTTATCATATGCAGTTATATGTATTCAAATATTATCATTATCTCAAAACACAAGTTGTATTTCAAATCTAGATGATGCAAAAAGTACTTAAGAAAATTGGTGTACCGACCAAGAAATTTATTTCACAAATTTGTTAAATTATTTTTGTACTTTAGTAACCCATTCTTCTTAGCAACATGCTTCAGAAATAAAGCATTTCATAATTATTTTATTTTTGAAATATAGATACATACTATCTAGGCTCATTGTTCTCCCTCCTAGATGTTGCAGTCTTTGCTGGAAAATGGCTGGGCAATGGCACAGAACTTGTTCCGCTGATTCCGCTTCCAGATCGCAGAAGCGGCATCCATCTGTCGTACTTAGGCCCATCTTCTTAAAGTGATACCTTAAGGGGACATGACCTGTGAGGAAGCCAGTAAGCTGCCTCAACTCAGGTTTCCTAAGTTCAAGATACTCCATAGGCCATCACCTGACAGACGAACGTGATATAAATTTCTTCGCCTGTCGTAAACCTAGAATTCTGCGCCAGTAGGAGGACTTTTGAACATCCTCCCAGCGTTTTACCGCTGCTCTAAGGTGTTCCTTAGTGACGCCGCAGAAGGGTTCTGGTCCAATAAATGGAGAGGCAGAACCCTCAGGGGCGAAGTAATCAGCTGCCTCGTTTCCTTCGATTCCAAAATGACGTGGCACCCACATAAGTGTCACCTTATTTGATCCTGTCAGATGTTTAATAACCTTCAGACAATCCCATACCAGCCTTGACTCAACGGTACAAGACCTAAGAGCTTTTAAGGCCGATTGGCTGTCTGATACAATATAAATCTTTGCATCGTTTAGGCCTTTTGCTATGTCTATCCTAGCGCAAAGTTCTATAGCATGTACTTCTGCTTGAAAAACGGTAGCATTGATATTCAAGGACTTCGAGAGGGTAGTGCCACTCCCGTGTATTCCTATTCCCGCCCCATCTTCCGTTTTTTATCCATCTGTAAACCCCATGGACCCTCGCTCAAAGGATGGTCCACCTGCACTCCACACACCCCGGTCAGGTAACCTAACACAAAATGGTTTGTGGAAGTCCCGTTTAGCTGGCATAAGTCGGAAGGCATTCCTATGGTAGGGTCTGCCTGAAATTCCTTAAGGATTTCCAGATGATCTACCATATTGCCTGGTTTGATATTTCCTTCCGCCTGCATTTTCAGGGCCATAATTGCAGCATCCTTTTTAACATGCAGGTGTAGCGGTGTCAGTCCTAGAAGTGACTTCATCGCAGCGGTTGGACATGTTTTCATTGAGCCCGTAACACCGATGCAGGCTATACGCTGAACTTTATTCCATAAGGTTTGCGATGCCTTCTGCTCAGTTTTAGGGCACCATAAAACCGATGCGTGACCATGGGCCTAATGATTGTAAGAAATGACCAGTAGATCATTTTTGGTTGTAGTCCCCAAGTACGCCCATAGAGTCTTTGACAGGCCCAGAAAGCCTTGGTGGCTCTATTTTGAACTTTCAACAAATGTTGGTTCCAGTTAAGTTTTTGATCTAGGATAACCCCTAGATATTTAACCTACCTGGAAAAAACCAAATGATAGCCACATCATCCGCATAGCCCTGGACATCAAACCCATGGCTACTCAGAAGGACTAGTAGTCTGTCAATAACAAAAGAGGAGATAGTACGCCTCCATGGGGACAGCCCTTTACGGCCTTGATGGTTACTGACTCGCCACCTAGTCTGGCAGTAATCTCACGATGTTCCAGCATGAAACGGATCCACCTAATTGTAGAAAGCGGAACCCTTTTTCCCATTGCTGCCCTCTCTATAGATCCATAGGAGGTATTATCAAACGCCCCCTCAATGTCCACAAAGGCACAAAGGGCAATTTCTTTATATGTCACTGCTTTTTCCTCGTGACTAGACCGCTAAGGGCCATCACCGAGGATTTACCAGTTTGATAAGCAAACTGGTCCCGATGCAGCGGATTCTTTCCAAGGACCTTACGTCTTATTTGACAGTCCAGGATTTTTTCCATCGTCTTCAATAGAAACGATGTGAGGCTAATTGGCCGATATGCCCTGGCCTGGGTGTCTGGACGACCCCCGCCCTTTGGTATAAAGACCACATTTACTTTCCTCCACAGTTTCGGAATATAGTTATTAGCATAACTTGCCCGAAACATCTGGATCCATCTGGGGGGTATTTGCTCAATACCTTTTTGAAGTAAAGCTGGAAAGATACGATCCCCTCCAGCGGATTTGAAAGGTTTTAAAGACCCAATAGCCCATCGCACCTTGCTGGGTGTGAAAATTTTTCCAGAGAGACTCCAGATCCTACTGCGAGGCGCATAGGCCACCTCACTTGAGGGATCATGCGGGTCCTCTTGGGCTCCTACCACTACTGAATCCAGAAAGTGGGCCTCTAGCAGTACCTCTAAGGTTTCCTTTCGGTTTTCAGTGAACCTTCCATCTTGCTTCTGGAGAAGTCCTAAACCATTTGAATGATCCCTGGAAAGGACTTTCTGGAGACGAGCTGCAGAGGGAAATTCATTGATTCCCTCACAGAAATTCCTCCAGGTAGCCCTTTTGGATCTTCTTAGTTCGAGATTATATTCCGTCAAGGCCATCTTATACTCGCCCCATTCACCGGTGCGTTTAGCCTTGTTGAATAATCTTCTCGATTTTTTCCTCAGTTTACCCAGCGTCCCGGTCCACCAAGGGACCATCTTTGTGAACTCTCTTCGCTTAACCGGGCAGCTGTTCTCGTAAGCCAAGTGTATAGAATTATGCAGCTGGTTTGAACAGATCTCCAAACCCTCTGGAGACTCTATGTTCCCCACAACCGAGGGCAATCTGATTCGAGTGAGACTCTATAAGAGTCTCAGTCGGTCAGTTTTGGAATTCTGATTTCCTGCCGCTGCATGGTCTCAGCCGCCAAATCGAATCTGATGTGCAAGTGATCCGATAATGAGGCCTCTTCAGATACATGCCAGTTTTTGACTAAGTCGCTGAAATGCGGACTAGCAAGTGTCAAATCTAGGACCTCTTGCCTAATCGCATTTATAAAAGTAGGTTTCCTTCCCCTATTGTGACAATGTCTACACTATTTGAGATCAGAAATTCAAAAAGGTACTCACCCCTGTTATTGATATCCGTGCTACCCCACACCGTGCGGTGCGCGTTTGCATCGCATCCTATCAGGTAGGCCAGCCCATTGCGTTTGCAATGAGCTATGAGCCGCCTAATGGCAAGTGGAGGTATTAACTCTGAGTCTCCAGGAAAGTGGGCGGAGGCCATTATAGCCTCCTGTCTGCCTCTTTCACCCAGAACCTCCAGCATTACTGCAACCAAGTCCTATCTCCAGAAATAACACTTCTAGATGCTGATTTTATACAAATTTTCTATTTTTTCTCTGAACTGAATTTATTTTCTTAGACAGCAATTGATTGAGCCTCTAGAGGCTGATTTTATACAATCACTTTTTTCTTTCGGCTGGAAACTTTTTAAAATTTTCCGAGATTTCCCATTGGAAACTTAAACTGAATCTTTTTCCTGCGATAGCTATAGACAAGTCACATTAATAAAATATATCTCCAGATATAACACTCTAGAGGCTGATTTTATACAAAATTTCTAATGATTATTGGAAAATCGAATTTTCCTAGATTTCACACGGGAAACTTGAACTGAATGTTTTTCCTTAGACAGCTACTGATAATTCACATTAATGTCATCCATCTTCATTCATAACCCTCTAGAAGCTGATTTAGTTGCGGCTGGAAACTTTTTAAAATTTTCAGAGATTTCCCATGGGAAACTTGAATTGAATTTTTTTCCTGCGATAGCTATTGACAAATCACATAAAAACGATTCAACTTCAGATATACATACACTCTAGAGGCTAATTTTATTCCAATTTTGTGGATTCTTCTGATTTTCCGTTATTTTCCACGATTAGGTTAAACAAAGTTTTCCCAGTAAAACTATTTACAAAAATTTTTTGTTTCAATCCATGTATCCTATTTATTTTCGTCTGGAATGTTAATAACAAAATCTGCTTTATCGATTTTTTACTTTCGGCTGGAAACTTTCGGCTAATTTTAACAGGGTGCTGAGCCTTTGAAGAACAGCCAATTCTTATGTTGGAACTTACTTATACAGTTGTCTATCGCAAATCTAATTCGAATTCCTTATTTACAAACATGTTGATCGATTTTATCAGATTATGGGATTATTTTCAAGAAAACTGGCATAGGATAACAATAGGATTCTGTCATTAAGTATTTCCGCAGCCCTTATCATATTCAGTTATATTCAAATTTTATCATTATCTCAAAACACAAGTTGAATCTAGCTGATACAAAAAGTACTTACGACAATTTGTGTACCGACCTAGAAATTTATTTCACAAATTTGTTAAATTATTTTTGTACTTTAGTAACCCATTCTTCTTAGCAACATGCTTCAGAGATAAAGCATTTCATAATAATTCGTGTAAAAAAATAACGAGATGAAATTCTTAGAATATTTCGTTTCGCAAAAAAAAAAAAAAATCTGGTTTGTATATACTGGTATATAAAATCAAGCACCATTGTTGTACCCATCAAATGTAATTAGTCGCTTTCATTGTGTTTATAGCTTTGTACAATACAGCAATTGAAAATAATATTAATAATAATTAAAGACAATAACTATTCTAATTAAAATTATTTATGTTTGCTTTAATTTCAGATTACTTAATGCACCTACAGTAACTAAAATCTGACTACGGTATTATTTAGAAAAATTGTTTGGTGATACATGGCGTCGAACAATAAAAAAAAATCATCACTATAGTCATAATATAAAACGTATTAAAAAATTATATGCTCCAACAGAACAAAATAATAGATTTTACAAAGGTAATCTTAGTAATAATTATTACAATAATAATAATAATAATAATAATAATAGTAATCATAGTAGTATAGATAATAATATTGATTCGGGTGATAGTAACGATTGTGACGATATTTAAATTATTTTATTTTATTTAATCAAAAAAAAAAAAGAAAAAGTAAAAAATTATATATCATTTATAATTTCAATTAAATAACCCTTATAATTAAATTAATAATAAAAAATAAATAAAAAAATTCCAAAAAAAAAAACATATTTTTTTAAATTAAATTAAAACCAATAATTTAAGTGAAATTTTGTGTAAATAATTATTTTATAACAAAATTTAATTAAAAAAAAAAAAACAAAAAAAACTACAAAAATGAACAAAACAGTGAATAAATAACAACTTAAACCAAAATATTGTTAAATAAATACAAAATATCATAATTTAATTAAATCATTGTTATAACCTTACAACTGAAAAAATAAACATTTTATATATTTACTATATTTATACATACATACAATACATATGTATAAATACATAAATATATAAAAATTACGTACAAAATATTAACACAAAAAAATTACTTTAATTAATCACTTTATTTTTTTCTTTTTATATAGCCATTAATTAAATATTTAATTAATTAAATGTTAGAACAAAAAAAAACTATTTTTAACTTTATTATTTCTATTTTTTTTTTATTAAATAGACTTTTATTAGGTTAATTTTTTAATTATCACAAAAAAGAAAAAAAATTAGAACAAATGTTAAAATTGAAATTTAAAAAGAAAATTAAAAAAAAAACATAAGATTGTAATTAATGTATGTATAAGTACATTTTACAATGGCCTCATACCAAATAACTGTTTGACTGTTTGTTGAGTTTGTTTGTTTGGTTATTGGTTATTTTGCGGCCTAAGGCACCCCTTCCCTTTCACAGTCTATTTTTAACGTTCAATTTTTTTGCAGTTGCCAAATCGAGAACATACAAATTTCGATATTATTGGGAATTTTATGTTTCTTTTATTGTAAAGAATAAAGGAAATATTAATCCGCTACAATTTTAAATACACATCTGAAAACCAACCCAACATTTTACCACATTACATCTGTATATAAAATAGGGTGACCAAGAAATAAAAGTTTTTTCTTTGTTTTAATTTATTATATTGGAATATTTTATAGGAAGAACCACATCTCTCATTGCCGGAACTCGGAATTCGAACTAGCTAATTTAAAAAAAAAAATACAAAGAAAAGATGATCTTTCAGTTTTTAAATGGCGAATTAACATTAGTCTTAAAAGATTGTAAATGATAGGCGTTAGCGAAAAACCGATATCGGTAAACTTGAAGGTACTTTGTGTTACAAGACTCGAACTCCAAAACAAATTGGTAACTATTTGTCGCCTGCCTAGTAGCTCTCGAAAATACCTCTTATCGCAGAATAGTACGATTTACATTGTCGGAACACTTCCTTCATAAAAGATTTAAAAAAGATAAGTAAGTCAGCCACAAATTTCTACGATGTTGTAGAGAGTCAAGGAAAGGATTGAGTTATAACTTTCAACATTTAATGAATTGATATTTTAGATTGTCCCTGGGGAAACGCTTTTAATCTACGACCGTACGAAGAGCTGTAACAAAATTGTCATTTATTTGTATCTAATTTAAAACCATGATGTCTCGTTACAGATGGGTGAATAACATTTTACAATATCAGACTAAAAAACATAATTTCTTATGGTCATTCTTGCAAAGTTCCATAAGGTGCCTTCCAAAAGAGCTTTTTGGAAAATATTTAAACCTAGCAACTTTCCCTATTGGAATACAATTAAAAACTATTGCTTCATCAGCAGTTATTTTGAGTCTAGATGTTTCACAAATTTTGATGGTAGAAGCATTAAAGATTATAAGGGTTTTCTCACCCATAAAAGAATATTTTCAAATTTTTATTCAAGAATGACAAAAAATTGCGACGATCATTTGCAGTTTGCAAAAAAACCCTTCGGAACAGCGTTTGTTACCAATGTTTCAGGGAATAAACATCGTCTAAATCTACGGTTGTTTATATAGTTTTTGAGAATATTTCCGAATTAAGAATTAACAAAATCTAGTTCTCGATTGAATTTTATTAGCGGTTATGCTTCCCAATAGCTTTTTTGCCAATATCGGGATTTCAGTTGCCCGTTTAATTATAATTTCATGACATTCGACACATTATTTTACCGTGGTATGAATCATCACGAGCTAGCTGCTTATTTTTGCCATCAAGAAATATTAAATCTAGAGTTCTAAGTATATAGATTTTAAGAGTTTATTAATACAAATTGTCAGTATCTGTTTATTTCAATGTTTACTTAAATCAATTAATTGTACGGGAAACTATAGATCTCACTCCCACTCGAAATCGAAGTTAAACAAAAAATTATGGATAAAATGAAATAAGCAAATAAATTTTATAAAACAACGGATTTAAAACCAATTTAATAAATTCAAGAAATTTAAGAATTTCAAAAATTCAAAAACTTTCAAGTGTCGCAAATATTGTTGCCCTTGGTCCCATAGTGAATAGAACTTTACTTTGTAACTTGAGGGTTCCGGGTTCGATTCCCGATGGTGGCAAAAAGAAATTTGTCACGATTGAGTGTTGTGTGCGATAAATGTAGCATTACTCGCGTTTCCTTCAAAGGACATTAAATCCACTGGAAGGCATAATACAAAAATTATGACTGAAATAGAAAATGCCTTTTACGGCAGAAAATTAATTAGATTTAATATGCAATGTGCATTAACCATTTTCAAATCGCACCGTCAAATACACTGCGCATTTAAAATATTCATCGATGATACATAAATGTACTGTTAGAGCTACCAGCCACCCCTAAAAATTTTCAATAATAATAAAGTCTTAAAATTTTGTTCATTATATTCATGTCGGGTGGTTTGCTGCATTGTTTACCGAAATGTCAGTTGCTTGGCTCCTATTATAGCAAAAATTGGTTTGAGGTATTTCGGATCCTTCCTCAAATCATAAAAATAATTCGAAAAGCTGGAAAGTTGGTATTTTTTCATCTAAGTAAAACCAAGTTTTGACCAGTCATTGAATGGTCCATCTTTCATAAAATAAATTTGTAAAAATCTATAAATCTTGTTTAGATATTTCGTTGAATAAAAATTATTTTAATTTTTCCGAATGAGTCATAACAAGAGCTGGCTGACCAATGAATTCAATGCATGTGTCAAGAAATTTCGATTTTTCAATACAAAATAAACACACGGAAAGCAAAAATATTTTTGTTTAACTTCGCCAAGTTAACACCACAACTCACTGCCACATGCAAAACTTTTCTTCGCTGTTTAAATAGAAAAAAAAAAAAGCAACCTCAATTGAGCATGCAAAAGAGAATATACATAATAAAAGAGGAAATAATGTTGTTTCTGTCTCTTCAATTAAAACCCATGTTTTGTTTGTTGAAAATCTTCAACAATTTGGAATAATTTGAAACATCACGCGAGTAACCTCAACGAGTACCTATTCTCAAATATCTTGATTATTCCTCAACAATAATCATTATCGAATAACCTCGATCATGCGCAACCCGTTCTGATTCAAACTAGCAATATCTTGATTAATCTTAAATTATTTCGAGGATCTTGGAAATTTAACTAAACTTTGAATAACACAATGTTAGACAAATATCAAAAACAACTCCACTCGCAAAATCCGAGGAAAATCGAGAAACACGAATAATCTCGAAAAGATGGAATAATTTTAGTATTCTAGAACAATCTCCTAAACAGAAAAAATCAATAACAACCTCAAAAATATCATGCAGACCATCCAATCCTACTTAAATTCAAAAACTTTGAACTTTGAGGATCTCTACTCTGAAAATCATTCTGCTGAGTACTACGCTTAATTCAACTTCAAGCTAAACGAAAAATCACATAAAATATATAAAATCCCGATGTACCTGCATTAATTCGAATAATCGAATAATCTCGGATAATCCTTATTAAGACAATTGAAATGTAGAAAATTAACTGTAATTACAGAAAATTGAACCACCACCAAATTCAAAAATCCGAGTCGATTATGTAAGCACTATATGAGTTTCGAGAATTTTTTCGAAATTGCTACAAACGCGATTATGTTAGATATTTTGAGCTCTCATTGAATCGCGAGTTTTTATTATGTTAATAAACGAAACAAAGAGGTAGCAGTTACCGACATTATAGGGTCGTTGATTTTAATTCTTTCGTGAAATTATTTTTTCACAAAATGTATGGCTTAGAGCCCGAAATCAAACCTTAACCGCGTCTCTAACGAGGCCTTTCGAACCATGCTTATAAAGTATGGGTGAACTTTGTAGGTATTCAACCCAACGAACACTTTTACCCAAAATCGTTTTATAATGTCTTTCGAAGATACAATTCGACGACTACTTTCGGCGGCTATCGTTTTGTATTAGAGAAGTTACAGGAAGAAAAAGGAAAATTATACTACGAATTTACTATTGTTGTCCTTTTTCTTCCTGTACCTTCTAATAGAAAATTCCTCGAATTACATAGCTAGGTTTAGGCCTCAGTAAAAATATTATATTCACTTAATTTCTGATCGATTACCCACCCGAAAAGATTACATTAAACTAGTCACCGTTACTTATTTTTTGACCAGTAAAGTCTTCACCACCAATAGTGAGATCTAACCAATCTAGTTCATCACAGTTTCTCGCTATCGCTCAGGCTGCAAATTTCACTTTCGTACTGCTATGACTCGTTTTCTTCACTTGTTATACAATATACCATTTTGCTATCGGAAAATAAATATTAAAAGGTTTTATTGTGTTTCCATATTATCGACTAGTTAGTAATGAATATAATCTAACTAAACGGAGCAAAAAAGAGTTTGTTGAACTTAGAATAGAACAACACTTGTTTGTAAACCTAGATCTAGCGAAACAAAACTCGCTCTTTAAATGTGTATATTCATTCCTTAAGGAGCGAGTTGATGAAATTTTAAAAGGCTTATTCCTCTATGAACTCTTTCCATTCTCTGTTTTATTTGTGTTTAATCTTCGCACAAATAATAAATTTCAATCTCAATACTCCGAACTGATTATTTTGATTTTTTTTTTCTTACTCTCTACTTCCTCGCTTACTTTGCAGAAATGATCGCCTACTTTAATTTGAAAAATTGAATGATTCAGACTACGTTTATTTTTATTTTCGAGAGTAAGTCTTTAACATAAACAGTTGAAAAATATTCCCAATTCAAAGAGTGAGACTAAATTATAATTTTTGTCTAACTCCTATAAAAGAAGCAAACAAAATATTGTTTGAAGATTGAGAATAAGAATAGATAGGAAGATTTTTTTTTAACTCTGCCTAGATCCAAAGAACTGCCACATAAAAAATGCTATTACACAGCGAAAAATGTGTCAAATCTGTACAGGATTAGACTGGCTCACAGGGACATTGGGCGATTTTTCGACTACTAAGAGAGCTAATTTTTCACCTAAAAGTTGTAGTTGGGTAAATTTGGGAATAGCTTTTCTATGTAGCATTGGTCGGATTAGATATCCATTTCCCATTTCATTTTTGGATTTACCAACTTAATAATTTGGATTTCATTTTGATTTTCCTTAACATGAGATTTTCGGTCTGTTTCTTGGTCAGACAATCATTGAATATATATTAAGTCTTGTTGAGACGATTTTTGGAAAATTCTCGCTTCCCACCATATAATTCGACCGCACTAAACATGTAACTTCTTCATATATTCAAAGTTTAATATGAACCCAATCACGTTATCCTCACACATCTGGATAGCATCTAATTTTTCAGATCACCATGTGACTGAAATTAGATTAGACTTGTATTTTATCCCAATGATTTCATGTGGAGGCGTCCGTAGACTTAAAAAACTGACTTCTGCCTTCTGCCGGACTGCCTTCTTTTACTGATTTTGTTTAGTTATTGGCTTTTTAGTCTAAAAGTGGCTAAAACATGACTGTGCTTTCAACTTCGTATTTTGTTCTATTCTCAGACAATTTTTGCTCGATTATCTATATTGATTATCTATGTACAGATACAACTGAGCAGTTAAAACCGGTCGTTAAATGACGAATTGGCGCAGTAAATTTGGTTTGTTGTTAATTGGTTTTGTGCTCGACTCTATTCAAAAATTTTCATTACAAGTAATTACAGTTGAGTGAGACGTGTGTACCAGCCTTGAATCCCTTTTTGTTTCGTTATTCTTATTCAATGTTTAAATAAAACTTCGTTTTATTCTATATCTTAGTCTATTGATTGATAAACGCTTTACTGTATTCCCGTTCCATCTGATTTATTTTATTTTTAGTCCATTTTGTCAAGTGACCTAAAACAATGTTTCGAAGTGAAAATTGAGTTGGCACCCAGCTAAGTTTCAATAATGAAATTATTCCACACTTGCCTTGTTACTAAATTATTAGAACGTTCGACGGACTTGATTGAACCTTTTCAGCCACCGTCTCGTGGAGTATTGAGGCTTAATTTTATTTTAACTTTACCATTGTAATGACGTCCTTGGTATCTAATTTTGGAAAAAAATTTTGTTTTAGTACATTTTGTGTTTTACATTTTCATTAGTCGATTTGTCTAGGATACTAACTTTAGTACGTTTTGTTCAGGAATTTTGTTTAGTACACATAGTTTGGTAGAGATATCGCAGTGATATTTACTTTAATGCACTAAGGTTTAGTGCATTGCACGAGGATCTTTTACTGACCAACCAATATCGCAATTTATGAATTATGACGAGATTTGGAAAGAGCGCCCTGCTAGGGTACTCCAGGAAACTGAACATCATCTTTCGGTCAACTTGAACACATTTTCTTTTGCAGATTTTGCAGTCCCAATTTTTTAAATTTCAATTTTAACAGTTCATAAATAAGAATATATAAATTATATAATAAAATACAAGACTTTATATTTAAATTATTTAATAATATCTAATTTATTTTCTGATTATCTTGTTTTCTTATGTCATTAACAGTTATAATTAATTAAAATTATAAGAACTTTAAAAAAACAAACAACACGATACGACTTATTTCATTCTTATTAATTTAACACATTTACATTATTATATATTTTTGAGTTCGGTACGTTATTTAAAATCGCCTTGTTTCAATTTCTCTCGATTTTCGAAATATCTAAAGGTACACGTATATCCATTGTGTTCAGTTGGAAAGATTATAGCCGAATTATCTCGAAAAGAAGGCTTTCTAAAAAATGGATTCCAAAAATGTTCCCTCCAAACGAAAGTTTTGTGGTTTTGAGGAAGAAGCAGAACATTATTATTTATTTTAGGGTATATTGAAGGTTATTTAAGGTCAAATGTATTTTTTTAATGTAAACATTGGAACTCATTTTCTAGAAATACCTTGTTTTCAAAACAATCTGGTTGGAAACATTTCAAATGGACACACGATACACGTACATAAATTTTAAAGTCTTCCATTACAAAATCTCATAAAATTACAATTTTACAAATTCTTCAGAAGTATTTATATTTGGCTCGCTCTATATCGGTTTCTATTTATTAGGAAGATTGATTCGTCTTTAGTAAACTAAAAAAGTTAATAAATTTTCTGTTTCAATTGGCCAATTTCCATTCAACAGTTATTTTACATTATTTCCATGACAAAAGATAATGAAGCATAAAATCTCTTGAATTTGAAATATTGTTTCCTTACCGTATAAATTATTAAATATAAAAAAGTGCTTCCCTTTATTTTTTTAATTTATTACATTCATAAAATGTATTTGAATTATTGTAACTAAAAAAATTATTTCGTATATCCCCAAATTATTTACTAAGCGGTGTTGGTACAAGGCAAACAATTATCATAAGAAAGCCACGTAACTCAGTAAATTAAAAGTAAACAATATTTTATAGTTAGGTTTTTGCAATTATCAAATTGTTTTCAAAAGTTCTAATACACAGTAGTGTTCTTGAGGGTCGGTTTACGGTATTGTGAAATAATTGAAAAAAAAAACAATTGGTACTAAACTGAATAATATGTACGCACTTGTGCGGTAAAATGTTTTTGCTTATGTTGGAGTCAATGGCAACGCCATTTATGTGCAGAAAACATCACGGTCAGCAGATTGAACAGTACATATTATTTGGGTACCTGCGGCCCTATTCTCGAATTCCACATCCATTTTCCATATGCGGAGTACTCTCCCCTTCCTCCTTGTAGGTAGGACAGGGTGTAACTTTGAAACCAAAATATGAACCCCTATTTTTTATTGCAGATTCGGATTCTACGGCTAAAAAAAATACGAAGGATTTGACTGAAACATTTTTTTCGATTAATAATAGATGGCGCTATAATTGACGATAGGGTTACGATAGTGAGAAGCCATTTTCAGTAATTGAAAATTTAAGAAATACAAATTGTTTAAGACTAACTTCGAGTATTTACAATGAAACCGTGGTATTTTTATTGCAGACGTCTTGCAGAATCGTTTGCGTAGGTTCTCAGTAGGAGAAATCGAAAAAAATTGAATATCGTTAATTACAGCGCCATCTATCATGAATCGAAAAATATGTTTCAGTCAAATCCTACGTATTTTTAGCCGTAGAATCCGAACCTGCAATAAAAAATAGGGGTTCATACTTTGGTTTCAAAGTTACCTCCCACCCCACCTACAAGGAGGAGGGGAGGGTACTAATTTTAACACTAATGTATTTCTCCCACGAAATAATTGAATTTTGATCTTTAACATTTTTTTCGTAAAGTGCTTATTTTCCGAGATATTTGAGTATATCAGGTTAAAAAAATCACCCGGTATAAAACACATTGGGCATGGACATTTTCCTATATGGGGACTTTCTTCCACCTGCTTATGGCCCCTGGGGCGAAAAATTTATGTTTTCCGTACGATTAAAACGTTTGTTGTTCTACTGTTCTCCACAATACTTTTTCTACATCCCCAGGAATAGGGAATTAATATATAACGCTAAACGATAATATTTTTTATCAGGTCGGTAATTTACCGATCAATTTTGTATTAAATCACAATTTTACTATCAACCTTACAGGTAATTGTCGCCTAAATAGCTATCAGGATTTATTTATGTATATATGTTTACAGAATTAGAGTAAGATATTACATTTTTGGCAGGGTTCTACATTAGGCTTTCTCAAGCGGGATCCCGTTTTTCGTTTTAAAAGTGGGACTGACGAAATTCCAGAAGTATCATTTTAACTCAATTAATTTAATATTATTTAAGTAAGTCGTAGTCCAGGCGGCGGGCTACTTTATACATTTTAGGCTTAGGGGAAAACAATTATTTTTTTGTGAGCTAATAAAGTGTATGCGCAACGGATGGATGAATTTTAATTGGGCAAAATCCGTACGAATTTAAGTCCGTTAAGTCGCGCGTATCTGTTTTTATCCCATTAGTTGATAATTCAATATCAAATTTATTTTGTAAATTTCACGCAACAATATTAATTCAGAATTTGCTGCATGTGAACGCGACTATAAAAATACAAATTTTACAAAATAAGCATAATCTTATCAAAAGCCGCGGGTAACAGTTTTTGTCTTATTAAAATTCGTCCATCCGTTGTTGCGATGTAACTGAAAACAAGTGCGGCTACTAAAAATAAGAAAACAATTTTTTGTACTTGAGCATCAAACGTATGCATTAGAGCAGTGTTTCTCAACCGCGGTGGTCCATGATAAATTTCAACTGGTCCGCGGAAAAACTATAAAATTTCGAATTTCCTTACATTTTGTAAGGAAAAAATGAAATTTTGATCCGTCTTACTTCTATAAATTGATAAAATAGGTTTGCACCTTTCTCGCATTTCTATTCCTTTGAAGAAGAACGAACCTTGAATTGTAAGAAGAATGAACCTTGAATTGTAAATGCGGAATTTTTAGAAATTTCGTGCGCAGGGAAATCTATATGAATGCAAACATTTAAGCTGTGCTGCTTATTTAAATCAGTAGATCGAGTAGATTTTGAAATCTAAAATTAAATTGATCTGAGCGATCTGAAATAAGGAATAGGTTTCATATTTGTCGATCGAAAATAATAATTATTGAAAATGATACTGTGAAAATGAAATTAGTTTTACATAGAAAGATTAGTAGCCCTTTACTATTTTCCCAGCAACAAATGGAACTATGTATGTATTTATCAATGGATTTTAGTGAAAACCTATAACTGAGTTACTAATCCGATTCTATAAGTAGTTCCTATTATACAATACAATTGCGTTGGTATAAAATTGATTAATTCCGGCTCTGGAGAATTTCTTCGGCCACATCATCTGGGATTTCCTAATTAAGCCGTGGCTCAATGCCAATGATGTTTTGGTCGACATAAATCAAAAATTATATGCGCCTACTTAGCTCTCATCTTGTCAGACTCTGCCATCAAATGGAACAAGCACATTTGTTGATGGATTTTAGTGAAATTTTACATCTGAAATATTTTGCAGATCCTTAAAATTGTTCCTAATATAAAACTTACTATTTCATAAGCCTGAATAATTTTTCGACCATAAGGTTGGGCTGGAATAAGCATTTTTAAAATAAAACATGGCCAAATGGTAAGAAATATTTTGGAACAATGGTAGTTTGGTTAGATTATAGATTTGCCAATTCTGATTTTTAATGCACCGCAGATAATTTTTACATTTCACACAAATTTGTCGATGTATTTTAGTGACATTTTATACTTGAGATGCTAATCTGGCTGGCTTCGATTTCTTACAATAAAATATTTAAATTGTGTTGAAATTATTATTTTTCTGATTCCTCCGGAATTTTGCCTTGCCGCTAATAAATTGAGCGATCAGAATGAATATTATCTAAAAACCAGGGCAATGAAACGGATTTCCCTGATGCTCGCAGAAGTTTAAAAACCAGAACATGTCCAGAAAAAACAGGGCGTCTGGTCACCCTTAAAATGATAGATTTAGATGGTGAACCATTAGCACACATTAATGATTTGAGTTACTAGAAAATAGCAAAGCCAAAATCAATCTTAGAAATCGAAATATTTATACAAACCGAAAAAAATCGATCAAATTAATCTGAAAAAATTAAGAAAAACGATACAACTGCTCAGATCGATATGATTGATATACTACATAAAATAATGGCATCTCTCAAATTATTCTCTTTCTTCATTTTTAGAACTAACGGAAATAGAGCACGGCAACTTGATTGAAATAAACTAAGGCTTAGGGTCAAAGCTCTTTATTTGGAGTCACAAATATATTCCTCCTTTGTAGACTCATACCTTTGTGAGTCAATATACACAATAAGTAACAGAAATTATAATATAATTAGTGGTCCTCGTATTTGAGACTGAGATCCCGGGAAAACGAGATATATTTGCAGCCGGAATAGCTACTGAATAAATTTATTATAAATAGCTAATTATAGCTCGGGCAGAGCTTGACACAAATTGAGTACAACAATCTGCCGATAGTCAAAATCTGCCTGAATAAACTATTTGAGCTAGGCAAACATAAATTTCAAGCCTATTGAGGGATTCTTGAATATCTGTTTAGCCAGTAATTATCCTAATAGAATAGTTCAGAAAGAACAAGCTATCCTAGCAGCTAGCAATTACCGTTCTAGCAGTTACGAAATGAAATCAGGGGTACAAGAAGAAAAAGGACATAGATACTATTGTTTTCCTTTGTTCCTCTTGTTTCAAATACTCGTCGAATTGCATAGTAAGGCCCCAGTAATCAAATACAAATACATGCGGCCAAAATATTTATTTCCATAAGCCAGTTTACCGTCTCTAGTAGTCAAACAACTAATAGTCTCCAAAATAGTTTTCAGGATTAATGAATAATCAAAAATTAACTCACCAATAATGTCGGTATGCATTCCCTAAAAGAGAAGTATCCGTGAAGTAGTTAAAAATAACAACGATTTATTTTTAGTAAACAATTTTGATGTTTTAATCAATTTTTAATGTTTCAAAAATGTATGTTTGATATTTTTTTAATTATAAAGCATGAATTTTAATTATAAAATTGTATTAAACGTATTTAATTTTACTTGTAATTTTCTGTGTCGCCAGGTGCAGTGTACAAATTGATATGGATGCTTAATTTTTTAAAACCTGTAACTTTTCTTAAAGGCGAAAATAATAACGGAATTTTTATTTATATTTTAAATTACACATAAATAATTTAAAAAAAATAATAAACTCAATTAACTTTTAATAACCAAGACTAACCTTTATAGACAATAGATAATATGCATAAGAAGTGAAATCACCATAATCTTTAGTACTCTACATCATATTCAAAGATATTATAAAATGTATTCTGTTACGTCTTATTTTTGACGTTAGCATGATTGGTTATCGAAATATAATAAAATACTCTAGCATTCTAGATAAATACATAAATTCACTACTCGCCATAAATTTTCATCCATTAAAATTAGTGACAATAAAAAGTTTATTTCTAAGTTGTTAATTTAAAAAAAAAACTATTTTATTTTAAAATTAAATAAAAAATTTATTGGTAAACGTTATTATATTATCGTGTATAGAATATTGTTTGCATAAGGATCTACCAGTAAATCTTTAACCTATTTTCCATATATCTAGATTTACCTCAGCAGGTAGGTTTGGTCCCCTCTATTAATTAAAAGCGACATCTGCATCCCTAAAAGCATCGTTCCTAAATTAAATATTGGTTTTTATTGTTTACACAATTAATAATTATTATTTCTATTAATATCGTTTAAATTTTATTTCGAATTTTTTTTTTTCTTTTCTCTTTAAAATTTATATTCATAAGTAAAGAGCTTACAAAATAGTGCCTCAGATATGATAACAACAACTTTAGATAAAAACAAACATAAAACAAGAGAAAGTTGCCCTTAAAATACTTTTAAATAAAAGCTTTATCAATATTTAAATTTAAATCCAAATCAGTGATGAGATTAGTTTTGATGAGAAAATTGCTGCCACAAAAATGTTACTTTCGCGCTGTTTCTCAAGCGTGAGAAAATTTGTAATTATTACAGTGATTTTATATTCTGCAGACATTTTTTTTTCACATCAAAAAAAATATCACACCATCACAGATTCACAGACCTTACCAATAATATATATTTTCATTTTAGAATCCCTCGAAAAATCTTAAATTAATATTAAATATCATAAAAATTACCATTACATATATATGTATATCAAACATTGTTTATTGTTAATAAAAATATTTTATATAAATTTTAGATTAATAGTATTTAATTTAATTTTTTAATGGTTTCTCATTTTTGTTAATCAAGATTTTTATATTATGATATTCTTCACAATTGAAGGAAAAACAAATCTTAATGACAGTTAAACCAATACAAAGCTGTTAATCTTCGTAAGGAGTCAAATAAAATATTATGTATCAAAAATATTTAAAATATAAAACGTCGTTTATTATATATATATACATATATGGGACTACATAATTATTAAGAAATAAAAAATTAATTAAAGCCTTTAGAAAACAAAAAATTAATTAAATATGTTTAAAGAAAATAAATTTATTTCACTAAGATTATTATAAATTTATTAATTTGAAAATATTACGTATATTTTGAATTTATATAAATATTTAATTTGTAAAAAAGAGAGAAAATATAAATTTATAAATTATAAAATATTGTTTGTGTAAATAAATGCTTTGCTTCCTTTATATTATGTAAATAAATATATAAACATGTAAATCTTTATAATTATATATGTACAGTGTGTCCCGGTGCCTATCTCCACTACGCATAGCCATAGTACCCAAATATAGAATTAAAAATTTGCAAACGCAATTTAGGTAGAGGTCCATTTTCGGAAATATGCATAGTGGAGTTATTTTCATGAAACTAATCCAGCTTCTTGCCTTATTGGTTTGAACTATATGTAGATACTGGGAGGCAATGTACAGATATATTTGTAGATAGATATATACATAAATATATAATTATATTTAAGATATGTACCAAAATAAATTATTATATAATTAATTTAATTTAAAACAATTGTAAAAAATTATTAAAAAAACAAAAAAAAATCAATAAACAAATTGAAATACATTTACTAGACCAAAAAGATGTTTGTATTTGTTTAATTTATTTAATTTAACTATATCAAAAAACAAATATTATTTTGACATATTTCCATCAACTGTAGGAACTGCAGTCAGGGTCGCGGCAAAAATGTCAAAATTAATTAAATTATTGAAGTAAATTGAAATTGTTATCATCTTTAATTACCGAAGGGAAATTCTTCCCAAATAACAAAAAAAATATGAATGTAACTGTTTGTACAAATTGCATTCATTCAAGCGATATTTTGTGCATCAAATGTTGCATATAAATCCCAAAAAAGTTTAACTTGAAATCAAATGTATCAAATATTGTATATTATACTACTAGCTATGTACATCAAGTATGCTAAATGTCACAAGGTCGATCACATAATCAATCTTAGGGGTCAGCGATATTAATAGCAGGCAATATACATACGGCATGTTGCACCATTTCAACGACGAAACCTGCTCAACAAAAATTTAAAGATTGCTATTCGTCCATGGTTCCTGGGATCTGTATTGTATAGGCCTTGTACGTAAAATGTCACATGATAAATCCTAGGGGTCGGCGATATAAATAACAGGCAATATATACGCCATGTTGCATCAAATTTCAACGACAATCAAATTATTCCTCCCTCCTAGATGTTGCAGTCTTTGCTGGAAAATGGCTGGGCAATGGCAGAGAACATGTTCCATTCATACCGCTTCCAGATCGCAGAAGCGGCATCCATCTGTCGTACTTAGGCCCATCTTCTTAAGGTGATACCTTCAGGGGACATGACCTGTGAGGAAGCCAGAAAGCAGCCTCAACCCAGATTTCCTAAGTTCAAGACACTCGTTAACCCTGACAGACGAAGGTAATATAAATTTCTTCGCCTGTCGCAAACCTGGAATTCTGCATCAGCAGGAGGACTTTTGAACATCCTCCCAACGTTTTACCGCTGCTCTAAGGTGTCCTTTAGTGACGCCGTAGAAGGGTTTTGGTCCAATAAATGGAGAGGCAGAACCCTCGCGGGCTTGGCCATCAGCTGCCTCATTTCATTCGATTCCAGTATGACCTGCCACCCACATAAGTGTTACCTTGTGATTGGCTGTCTGATACAATATAAATCTTTGCATCGTTTAGGCCTTTCGCTATGCCTATCCTAACGCAAAGTTCTATAGCATGTACTTCTGCTTGAAAAACGGTAGCATTGGTACCTAAGGACTTCGAGAGAGCAGTGCCACTCCCATGTATTCCTATCCCCGCCCCATCTTTCGTTTTTGATAGATCTGTAAACCATATAATGGACCCTCGCTCAAAGGATGGTCCACCTGCACTCCACACATCCCGGTCAGGTAACCTAACACAAAATGGTTTGTGGAAGTCCCGTTTAGCTGGCATAAGTCGGAAGGCATTCCTATGGTAGGGTCTGTCTGAAATTCCTTAAGGATTTCCAGATGACCCACCATATTGCCTGGTTTGATATTTCCTACCGCCTGCATTTTCAGGGCCATAATTGCAGCATCCTTCTTAACATGCAGGTGTAACGGTGTCAGTCCTAGAAGTGACTCCATCGCCGCGGTTGGACATGATTTCATTGAGCCCGTAACACCGATGCAGGCTATACGCTGAACCTTATTCCATAAGGTTTGCGTTGCCTTCTTCTCAGTTTTAGGCCACCATACAACCGATGCATAGGTGACCATAGGCCTAATGATTGTAAGAAATGACCAGTAGATCACTTTTGGTTGTAGTCCCCAAATACGCCCATAGAGTCTTTGACATGCCCAGAAAGCCTTGGTGGCTCTATTTTGAACTTTCAACAAACGTTGGTTCCAGTTCAGTTTTTGATCTAGGATAACCCCTAGATATTTAACCTCGCTGGAAAAAGGAACAGTAGTACCGTTTAACGAGGGAGCTGTAAGCGCAAGCTTTCTCCTCCTCATAAAAGGAACAATGACAGTTTTGTTTGGATTGACACTGAGTCCTTCCTGGTAACACCGCTGCCATATTATATTGAGTGCATTTTGCATGCGATCAGAAATTACCTCATCAAACTTGCCTCTGATTATGATAGCCACATCATCCGCATAGCCCTGAACATCAAACCCATGGCTACTCAGAAGTCTATTGACAGTAGTCTGTCAATAACCAATGACCACAAAAGAGGAGATAGTACGCCTCCTTAGGGACAGCCCTTTACAATCCTGATGGTTACTGACTCGCCACTAAGTCTGACAGTAATCTCACGATGTTCCAGCATGGAACGGATCCACCTAGTTGTAGAAAGCGGAACCCTTTTTCCCATTGCTGCCCTCTCTATCGATCCATAGGAGGTATTATCAAACGCCCCCTCAATGTCCACAAAGGCACAGAGGGCAATTTCTTTATATGTCTCCGCTTGTTTAATCCTCGTAACTAGACCGCTAAGGGCCACCACAGTGGATTAACCAGTTTTATAGGGAAACTGGTCCCGATGCAGCGGATTTTTTCCAAGAACGTCGCTTCTTATTTGATAGTCCAGGATTTTTCCATCGTATTCAATAGAAATGATGTGAGGCTAATTGGCCGATATGCCTTGGCCTGGCTGTCTGAACGACCCCCTCCCCCCTTTGGTATAAAGACCACATTAACTTTCCTCCACAGTTAAGGAATATAGTTAAAAGCATAACTTGCTCGAAACATCTGGATCAAGCTGGGGAGTATTTCCTCAATAACATTTTGAAGTAAAGCTGGAAAGATACCATCCCCTCCAGCAGATTTGAAAGGTTTGAAAGACCCAATAGCCCATCTCACCTTGCTGGGTGTGAAAATTTTCCAAGAGAGACTCCAGATCCTACTGGGAGGCGCATAGGCCACCTCACTTGAGGGATCATGCGGGTCCTCTTGGGCTCCTACCACTACTGAATCCGGAAAGTGGGTTTCTAACAGTACCTCTAAGGTTTCCTTCTAGTTTTCAGTAAACCTCCCATCTTGCTTCCGGAGAAGTCTTAATGATGTTAATCGAAATTTTATCTTAACGTTGATTGGTTGATTCTTAGCACTTTGATAGATCTAAAGTATTCATCACCATTCACTGTCGTCGTCTATATTCACTTGAAAACATATTCCCAATTGTTAGTTTGTCTCCAGTCTTGTTTTGGGGTTTTGGTTAGCAGGTTTATTGTATTGACATGCAAATGCAAGTAACTTGTATACTTTGGAAGTTTGGCAATTTATTTTTTCAACTAAGTTTAGGTTAGGAACGGATTTTGACAACCGCGTATTGTTCATTTGATGGCACCTGCCTTTATTGGATACAAACCCAAATGGTAAGATGATGGATAATTTCAGTTATGTTAAAAATTTTCAAGTACTCGTAAAATAAGAATTTTGTTGAATACATTTTTGGAAATTTTGATTAGCTTTTGTCTAATAATTAATTGTATTTCATCGAAATATGCTTAAATAGACATAAAAAAAAGTAGATTATTTGCACACTACAC
The DNA here is from genome assembly GCA_958295665.1 of Tipula vernalis. NCBI lineage: Eukaryota > Metazoa > Arthropoda > Insecta > Diptera > Tipulidae > Tipula > Tipula vernalis. Next base: position 116,173,073 of record OY282559.1, read on the forward strand.
ATTAATGTAACACTAGTTACAGTAACAAAATCTCATTTTATTTTTTACCAACATCTAAAAAATAAAAATAAAAGGAATCAATTTTTTTTTAAGTTCATGTTTAGTCGATACTAAATTTGAAGTAAAAACTTAAAATTATTCAAATCAATTGAAGCCCCAATTCCACTGTGAAAAATTGACTGAGCTGACTTGAAGTTGGAAGAAGACAAAAAAAAATAATCCATCAGAGAGACAAAGACAAAGTATTTTGTTATTGTTGTTTTTATAGCAAATTTTATGGATACATCTTGACAGCAAACCAAAATATAACCAAGAATTATTAAAAAAAATTATGAATTAGTGTTAATTCGAGTCGAATCTTTCCCATCTTGACTGATTCCGTTGTGTGTCTCGTTCACACAACCACCGATTTTATATTTTTATCTCATGTTATTTTTACTGACAAACTTTGATTCACAGTGGAATTGAATTGTCGAATGCAAATTTTAAATTTTTTTTTTTTTTGCTAAAAAGCGGTGAAAGGCCACTCGGCCACTATGTACGTACAGGTCAGCAAACAATAAAAACAAACAGACATTTGCCGTACTGTATAAATACTTGTGCAAACCACGGTTTTTCTTGGCTTGTCAAATTATTCGAGGTCCCATCAGTCAGGGACACGGGTGCCTCACATCTGCCGAACCCCCTTATAACCGGTCCTGAGAGAGAATAGAGAGAGCTTTGGATCATAATTTTTAACTTTCGTGAATTTCGAAATGTTGTGAATCAACGTCAACGCAACAAAAATTCTCTGTTTACTCTTTGGCCTGTACTTCAAATCAAAATTAATGAAATGTTTCTTCGTCAAGAAACTTATGGAATAAATTATTGCAATAAAAATATTTTTTTGATTTTCCGTTATTTCCTGAGATTACTCGAGAAAAAATTTCAAAACTCTCGAATTCTAGAGAAATGAAATTCATCGGGAAACAAAATTCTCGGTATTTTTGGAAATGACATTTCTGGGGATATTGCCTATGTACTAATCTATATGTACAACATACCATATACACTGCATAATCAGTTGGTTAATCGGTACAGGCTATACACATTCACATTGGATTTTCGTGCCATACAGTGGGTGTTTTTCCGAATCAGCCTCATACCAAGCGGCTTTTCTAATAAATCGTTCCACGGATGATCATATGTTCACGATTCGCAGAATACTGGATGAGGAATGGCGTGCTGGTCATCGTATTTATATGTTATCAATCGACTTGGCAAAAGCTTTTGACACAGTGAAATTAGATGTAATAGCAGAATGTTTACAACAATACGTTCCATGCTACTTAATAAATAGAATTATCAAGACCTGTTTTTGGGAGCACACCAGCATTAAATGGTTTAACATGACTACTTCCAGAGTTAAGAAAAATAAAGGTGTTAAACAGGGATGTCCTTTATCACCACGCTTGTTTAACTTCATTTTAAACGAGGTTCTGGTTACGGTAGCGGATCAGTTTTCTGAACTCAAGTTAGAGCAACGCGATAACTAGCAGCTTCCACTGGTATTGGCATATGCGGATGATATAGTAATTATTACTAAAAATCTCACCACACTTGAGCCAATATTACTGGAACTTATAACGGTTTTAGGATATGCTGGTCTGGAAATCAATAACCAGAAATGTACAATGATGATCAGAGATCCTCTCTCCCAAATGGACCCTCCAACTAACGTTACATTGGCAAATATCAATTTCAAGGTAGTCAACACCATGCGGTACCTAGGTACGCAGCTATCCGCAAATTTAAGTAGACCATTGACCATTCGGACCAGATGTCATCATGCATTGGGAGTAACTCAAATGATGCAAACTTTATAAAAAAATACAATGTACCTTTTTCAACTGCACTCATGATGTACAACACAACCATTGTACCTATGGTTACATATGGATTGAAGACCTCAGCGCTTACCTACGCAAATCGCCGTCGCTTGAGGAAATACGAACAAATCCTCCTTAGAAAATTATACGAATTTAGTTCAAAGAAACCTTCTGGAAGAAAGGTAAAGGAGATACTAGGCGGTAAAACGATAACAAAGAAAATCAAGGTGCAAAGAATAAATTATTGGGGTCATATACATCGTCGTGGCCCAAATCATTTGCTAAGTGCATTTGCTAACGGTATGAGGAATGGCAGGAATTGTTACAACAACGTAGTGAATTAAGGATAGCAGCTACTGAAATTTACCAAGTAAGCGAATCAGATTCAAGTGAGTTAATTGAGGACGATGATGATGGCTCAAATTATTTACATACTTAGTAAAATATTAAAATGGAATAGTCAAGGAATCAAAATTATAATAATAAATAAGATAAATAAGTAAATAATTGTTTATCAATTTATTCCCCTCCTCTTATAAACCCGTTTAATATGTTTAATTATCAATTCTATAAATAGACTCATCGAAAAATCAGGGCTAAGATTTCACTAATCATCCCTGATCTCCCCGTAGGATCCAAACATTTGGAGAAACATAGTTAATTTTTGAAATCGCCTCTTACATTTATTTCTCTGTGGCAAGGAGAATTTAAGAATTTTTAGGATAAATGAAAAGTGGGTAACAGGATCTTGTAGATAAAGCCTTAGGGATATTATGACAATAATATATGGTATAAATGAGATTAAAGTAATGTAAAGGACAATTAAGTGAGTACGTTGGGTGAACAAGGATACTTCGGGATGGAGTTGTATCTTGGTTGTTGATCATGGTCTTATACTTGTTGTGCATGCTAGTTTCTGATTCAATGAATGTGTAATGTTGAGATTTATCTGATTTATTATTTTGATTTATGTCTGACATAAGTTTAAATGCAATTTAAAATCTGATGAGCACTTTATTAAAGGGATAGACCCGGTAAATTTGTTATGCAGTTGCAGAGATTTAAGGAGCATAATGCTGAACTGATTAAATTAGTCGCTTCTACATAGGAGTATTGCGTCTGCGGATTGCTAGTTTTTTTTTTTTTTTTTTTGGAGAGGCATTAGAGTGTTTAATGCTGGTTTTTCGACTTGTTTTTTTAAATGAAATTCTTGCCACACTTTTTGGGAAGGAGTATGTTTGGAAGAAAATTAGGTCGAAATTGGCATTGGAAGCTTTGGGACCTTTCTAAGGGGTGGGCGGTTTGCGTGTAGTGCTCTTATTTAGATGCGATGATATTATCTACAATTTAATTTATTAATATAGTGAATATAGTTTTTTTTTTTTTTTTTTTTTTTTTAATTTAAAATAAATTTTATTTATTCATTTTATGTAATTACAATCTAGTCTCCTGGACTAATTAGCAATTTGTTTCTGACTTAATTGACTAACTTAAATTAATCTATGGCTTCTTCCCATTGGCATTCCATAGTGTTTGGTAAATTGATGTAAACCACATCTTTGTTGTGGATTTTAGATCAGCATAATGCTGCTTAAACTAACAATCACACCAGCTCAAAAGGTTTGGTTCTTTTAAGTCTGCGAACTAAATTCGTGATGCTTAGGAGCTGAGTTGCCTCAATGTTCACATGTTGGCGGAGCCTTTCTTCATGTCTCCGTGCTTTTTCCTGGATTTCATTTAAGATGAGGTTCATTTTAAGGTCCCTATGAAGGTCATTGTTCCTAACATACCAAGGTGCATCAACGATGTTCCTTAATACCATATTCTGAAACCTTTGGATGATATTTACGTTGCTTTGTTTGGTACAACCCCAAAGCTGAATACCATAAGTCCAAATCGGTTTCAATATTTGCTTATAAAGTAGAAGCTTGTTGTATGTTGATAAAGAGGAGTTCCTTCCCATCAGCCAGTACATTTTTCTGTATTTAAGTCTTAATTCTTCACTTTTCTTCTTGACGTGTGCTTTCCATCGTAGTTTAGCATCCAGGGTCATGCCGAGATACTTAGCTGTGTTCGCATGCGGTATTATTTCCCGATTTATGGTAATCGGAATATGTTCGATTCGTCTGTTTGTAAAGTTGATGTGGACTGATTTAGCTTCATTTAGTTTTATTCTCCATCTTTTTGTCCATTTATATATTTGAGTTATAGCTGATTGTAACTTCTGTGTTGATTCTTCGTTGCTTTTTCCAACAGCTAAGATCGCCGTATCATCTGCAAAAGTTGCCACTGTGTTGTTTTCTAATGTAGGAAGATCATAAGTATATAGTAGGTATAAAACCGGCCCTAATACACTGCCCTGTGGAACTCCTGCATTGATTTCTTTCAATTCAGAAAATGTATCATCTAACTTAATCCTGAAGAACCTATCTTTCAAGTATGATTCTAGTATCTTAGCAAATTGCATTGGTAGAAGATTCCTTAACTTGTGGTTAAGTCCTTCATGCCACACTCTATCAAACGCTTGTGCAACGTCTAGAAATACTGTTGAACAGACTTTTTTCTCCTCTAATGCTTTCTCAATTATACTGGTTATTCTGTGTACTTGATCAATTGTTGAGTGTTGGTTGCGAAAACCGAACTGATGATTTGGGATCAAGTTTTTACTCTCGATTATCGGATTTAATCTTTTTACCAGAAGCTTCTCAAAGAGTTTGGACATGACTGGCAATAGCGAAATTGGCCTATAAGACGATGTTATGTGTGGTGGTTTCCCAGGTTTTGGGATCATAATTACTTCTGCAATTTTCCATAAGCTTGGTACACATTTGATTCTAAATGCTGCATTTATAAGATTGGTGAGTTTCACCAGAGCATTCCTTGGCAGTTCTTTTAAGATTTCTGCAGTAATAAGATCGTACCCAGGAGCTTTTTTCGTATTCATATTAGCTGTTATCTCACGCATAACTTCTTTTGGTGTTGTGGGTAGGATTTCTTTACTTTCTTGCACAGCTTGTTCAGTTATTATCTCGGCTTCCAACGTTTGGTCTTCATGTGGCTGGAATATTTTTTCGAGGTGTTCGGCAAATTCTCGAGCTTTGTCTTCATTATTTCTAGCCCATTTCTCACCTGCTATTTTTATTGGGGGAATCTGCATTATTGGTCTTTTGATTCTTTTGGTTGCTTTCCAAAGAGAATAATCAGTACTGTTATCATTAGTTAATTTTCTTAAATAGTTGCTGATTGATTCATCTTTCAATTCTTTGATCTCTCTTCTTAATTGTTGAGTGAGGTTGTTCAAATGAGTTTTATCTTGGGGGGCCCTTGTTTGTTGCCATACTCTTCTCGCTCTTCTTTTTTCTGCGAGGAGTTCCCTAATTTCCATAGGGTAATTGTTTCCCTTGATTTTCGTTTTAATTTCAGGAGTATTTTCCCAAGCTGATTGCTGTATATCGTTTACAAATTTGTGAACTTCTTTGTCTAATTGTTCTTCAGTCTTTAATGGAACCATTAAGTTAATTTTTTCTTCTAGCGATAGTCTAAAGCATGCCCAATTAGTGTGATTATTTACTAGGAAAGGGTTTCTTTCTTTCTGAATGATTTTTTCACTTAACGTTAGAAGTATTGGTGAATGATCAGAGTTTAAGTCGTGGCTTTCATCTACTTGTACATAATTTACAGATATGTTCTTTATTATAAAGAAATCAATCAGATCTGGCACTTTGTTTGGATCAGTTGGCCAGTAGGTTGGTTTTCCAGTTGAGAGGGCTTCACAACTGCATTTTCTGATAGCTTTTAGGAGTTCTTTACCCTTAGTTGTTGTTAATCTGGATCCCCAGTGGACATTTTTTGCATTAAAGTCTCCTCCAAGTACAAATCGTTTTCCTAATTTACTGAGGAACTCAAGATAATCTTTTTCTTTCATTGAGTGCTTCGGTGGGCAGTAAATACTAGCAATACAAATATAACTACTTTTGGATTTGACAATAACAGCAGTTGCTTGTATTTCCTCCGTTTCATACTTTAACTCCTCATAGTGATGAATACTATTTCTAATTATAACAGCACTACCTCCTTTAGCAGTGTTTCCAGGGTGAATAGTGTGATATATTTGATAATTTTTGAATTTAATGTTTGATTGTCTAGTGAAGTGTGTTTCCGTGATGAGACATACATCGATTTTTTCTGTGTCCAGGACCACTTGCAGTTCTTGTTGATGTTGCATCAGTCCATTGGCATTCCAACATAAGATTCTAAGATCTTTGGCCATTTTTCTGTTTAGGGATGGCTCCCTTAGTGCTGTACTCTAGTTTCTGTAATCGCTCATCAAATGTATTTAGTCTGCTTAAAATTAATTTAAGTGTTTGACTTATATCGTCATTTTGAGCAGTTTTTCCTGGATTTCCGTTGCTCATCATTACTTGAGCATAAGTCATTTTACCAAATTGTCCTTGAGTAGTTCCCGACACTCTACGATTTACTTCGGGTCGGTTCATCTTAACCGCTTGTTTCCTGAATGAACTTGGATTTTTAGCAATCACGTTCTTATTTTTGATATTTTGCAGTTCAATAGCAACGCTGCATCCTCTGTAGTTAGCCGGATGGTTTTCTCCACAGTGAACGCATTTAGGTTGAACATTTTGGGCTTTTACACAATCTTTGGTATGATGTTTACCTAAACATATGAATGTGAATATAGTGAAGATATTATGTGGTTGCATGATATGAATTCTAGTTGCAATTAATTCTAATTAATTAATAATTTATTTCAGAAATTAGTCTTTAATTTACAATCTAATTTAATTACTTCATCAGTCTGAAAGAAATGAGGTTATTTCTAATTAATATTTTTATACTTTTAAATTAAATTAAAGTTGCTGCTAAGTTTAATGTTGGGGTGGTTGAGTAATAAATGGATTTATGACCTAGTTCAGTTTTGAGCGTATGATCATTGAGCTCAAAGATATGATCAAAGCGTGAGCAACACCTGGAGCTTTGGCGGAAGATTATGGAAAGAAAGCCAAATTAGAAACATTATTACAATCTGATGTATCAACTAATTAATTAATAAATTATTAAATTTTAGAAGGATCACTTAGAAATCAATAGGAACAATAGTGTTTCAAAGATCGAAAAGAATCATTTAAATATATTGATACTAACAAATAAATTTATTTGTTTCAGAATTTAAAATGGTTCCAGGATAAATCATTCTTATAGGGATAATTTTATATGTTTTCAGAATTAAAGTCAAAGCTTGACTCATATCATATAATATTTATAACTAATAATGATTGATTATATTTACTAGAAGGGCCCGGAAAACTGATTCAGCAAACTAAAACATGAGGGTTTGGATCAACAAGAAGCTAATAAATTCATAGTTTAGAAATTGTGTTGTCTTGTGCTAAATATTTTAATATATTTATTACTGATAAGTTTACTAACTATCGACTGCATAGGTGGCTGAAACCGGGTCGAGTCTTTAGTACTAACATCCCTTTCCTATATCCCTCGGTTTTGTTTTATGTAAAGGGTGTACGGTGGATCCGGCGTATCCGGGAATCTTGCTGAGGCTTGGTCGTAAATCCGTATCAATCAATCCGTATCAAATACAGTGGGTATTTTTCCGAATGTTTAAGCGAAGGTTTAATGTCCAATAATCATTTGAACTAAAAATATTGTGAATTTATTTTCGGTTAGCATATTTCTCTTGTCATTTTAGCATATAGTGCTAAAAATGAATTTTTTTTAGTTATAGGAGATAGAATAAAGGAAATCGAAGATGTCGCACATGGCATGTCATAAAGAAAATTAGTTGAGATATGTATATGGTTGTTGTAAAACACAAATTGTCAATATTTTAAACAACAGAGATGTGGATTAAGGGTGAGATGGATGGTATGCCAATGCCAACGAAAATACAAAGCGGCACTCATTTCAACCGATTAAAGAAATAACAGATTCAACTTTGGTGTGGTGGGTGGGCGCACGAGCAAAAAATTTACCGGTTAGTAGACTGATACTAAAAGAAAAAGTCATTTCATTTGCGAAAACTTTAAAAAAAAGATAATTTTTTAGCTAGTAATGGTTGGCTCAATAATCTTGCGGTAGAAACGCAACATTATTTAGAGCCTTGAGTGGTTAAAGTGCATCTGTGGGTGTTAAGATTATATCTAGTTGGATTGCGTGATTGCAGGTTATGAACCAAAAGATATCTGTAATCTCGATGACACCAATCTATTTTATAGAGAGCTGCATACTAAATCATTTATCGCTAAAGGAACATAAATGCAAATGGTTCCAAAAAATGTAAGCAACAAAACACCGTAATGATGTGTATCAATGTCATTGGGCAAAAAGAAAAACCCTTTGTAATTAACTCGTCACCACGGGCAATATGTTGTAACCTGACAGCGTGGATGATCAATTTCATTTTTGAAGAATGGCTAAAAAAAATCGATAGAAAAATTTTCGAAGAGAAATGAAAATTTATTTTATATTGGACAATGCAGCAAATCATTCTTCATTTATTATTTGTAACGGCAATTCCAATAGCATTTCTCAATCGCCTTGATCAGGTTACCATCCAAAATTTTAAATTGCTGATGGAAAAATGGAGACTGCTCATAATTTGGATGAATTGATGAAACAAATAAGTTTGACTGATGTGTTTGATTATGTAAGGGAAGGTAGGCAAAACGTCAGCGAAAAAAAGTTGAAAAATGGTTCGCTAAATGTGGTTTGTTAGCATCGAGTTCCAATATTGATATTATATAGAACTAGAAAATGATGTAATCTCTATCGGTAATTGCGAAAATTTTGAATTCGATTCACACCATTCTACAAACAAACTACAGCAAAGATGGGGAGAGTCGAAAAATCAAAAAATATTTGGAAGCTAAAAGGACTTTACGTTGAATATGTAAAACCAGATGGGCAAATTCAAAGCAGTGATCCACCACTCGATCAAAGTCATGCATATAACGTTGCAAGAACAGCTATTTCAAATACTTACAAAAAATTTATTGAAGATATGTGATGTCGGCTCCACAACGGTCCACCATCTATGCCAACACCACAAAGTCTTGAGTTCACCCTTCCACAACCGAAGTTTCAGATACACCATCAAAGCTATCCTGGCAAACTGCAGTAACAACAACTCATTGAAGCAAATAATTAGAAGACAGGACGTTAAAGTGCGAGAATTGTACAGAGAAATTGACAATTCAAAGGAAATTTTTATAGATCAGCAAGGGAAACAAGCAATGCAATTCTCTCTACTGGAACAGATCATTGACAAACTCAAAAAAATATGTGTCTAAGCATCAGATAATGACCAAGACGCGTTGCAGTATTTTACAAAGGAATATTATGAAACCTTAAGAAGAGGATACACCAAGATAGCAATAAGAATGACAACTGCGATAGAAGAGAATACAACAAACCTAAAGAAATACCTGTATTCTACGGAGATTAAATGGGGTAACAGCAGATAATTATACAAAAGCCTGGACAATATTAAACAACCGATACAACAACAAAAGACTGCTCATCTCAGCCTACCTAAATACATTGCTGAATAAACCAACCATTGCAAGCAACTGAGTCGTCATCTGCAATTAGAAATATGCATGATACGACTACCGAGTCCCTACACGCCACAAGAATTCAAGAAATCAATAGTGGAAACGATGGCTTAGTTAGAGTACCAAAATGAGCCGTCTTGCAATTGAGGATAGTGACGAGATGGATGAAATGGGCCTGCCAAAACCTAACACGGAAGTTAGGCAGGCATCACCGGCTGCAGACGGTTGAGAAGTAAACACTTCGAAACAAAGACAACCGATACAACACGGACGAACAACGAGAGCAAACAGCAAATCAACCCTGTTACTTTGCTCGCTCGCGATAATGATGAGATATACATGGGATGATCATGATGGGATATACAACAGCGAAAATCAATATAACACGGTTTACTACCCATCCAGGCATTTATTTTGATAAAATTGGTCAAGGGAATCTTACAATATTAATGGGGAACAGAGGATTATATCCTAATACAATCTCACATCCTATTGAGCAGAGCTCGTCAGCTAGACCAATTACGTATGCGCTAATACAACACTAATACCAGCGATACACGCGAACACATTCAAATATTGAGCAGCAATTGTTTCGCAAATAAGAACATTCTACGCTGGGAACAAGGTCAACCGCCAAAGACGATCACCTTTTGACTTTGTTGGTATTGTTGCCATCGAATTATTTGGTGTGCTCGACTAATGTACTGGCAATGCTTACAAGGATAGCATAGAAAAATTAAATTCAAACCAGCAACACTAGCAAAAGATATTACAACAGCAAATGTCGATATTAGAATGAACTATCAACGTGATTAAGCATAATTACGAGGAGACGGATGTGTGCTGGATAAAATGGCAGAGGGGATGACGTCACATGTTACCGATGAATATCAATTTCATCATCAATTCCTAAATTATTTGAACTAGTTGTATACAATGGTTTTAAATCAACACTATATTTATATCTGTCAAAAAGCACGGGTTTATGCCTGGCCGGTCTTCATCTACTAACCTGGTTGAATTCACCAACCAAGTAATAAATGAGGTAGAAAAACAACATCAAGTAGACGATGGTTATATGGATTTCAGTAAGGCATTTGATTCTATATGTCATCATAAAGCCATCCAAAGTCTGTTTGCATTCCAATTATCATTAGAATACATTAATTGGTTCAAATCATACTGTCGGCAATATACATATAATAATTGGCAATAAAAAAATCCAAGATTATAAAAGTGAAATCTGGTGTTCCTCAACCAAAGGCACATTGATATCTGTATTGCTAAAGAGAACTCTATGTTTGGCTTAGTCAAGCGATGTAGTGGTGAATTCAGCGACATATAAACTTTATGTACACTACATTTCACTTATATATGTAAGACCAATAGAATATGCTGAAGAGAAATAGAATATGCTGTAATCGTCTGGAATCCTTATTACAATGTGCACATCAAAAGAATTGAAAGTAAACAAAAAAGTTTTTGATATTCCTGTTAAAAAACTGGCTTGGAATATGACTATAAGGTACCTTTCCATCAAAATGTGGCTCGCTTACCACCATATTTAACATGGTTCAAAGAATATAATAGGTGTGCAAGTAAAAACTCGGCTCTGAAGTTGATTGCATGAAAAACATACTTGAACGCATTCAAATCGCCTGCCATTTTGGATATATGTAGCTTAGTCAGTGCTGTTTTTATGACATAAGTTTCAGTCATTTACAAGCTGTCATTCCGTGTGCATCGATAAGCAACATTTACACCATTTAACGAGTGGAGCATGTAGGTACATTGATAGTCATCGAAGAAAGCAACAGAAAGGACCCAGCACTCCGCTTCCATCCTTCGAGAAAGAGAAGAGACGAACGGAAAATTACGCTGTCATTAATTTACGCTGACCATAAGCTGCAGCACTAATTTTTTGAATAGTAGAAATATTTCTAACTGGAAAATAGCTTCAGCTTTTCAAAGTGTACGTGTCTCTACTTGTTTAACTTTATCACATAAAGATTAATTTTTCTGTAATTAGTATTAAATAATAAAGTTATCTAAGAGGTATTTCGGCATTTTCAATAGAACTCGTAGAAGCCCAAATGGTTGCATTAGTAAACTGTTTATTGATGTTGACTCCGCAAAAAATTATTTTATGCTACTGAAAATTAGTGGTTTTCACCGTTTAACGCTATTATAAAGTTAGTTAGCTTATTTCATTTTTATGGTATAATTATTAGGAGGGTGCATTAATTTTAAGGGATTTTCAAAAGATGGCGTAACTAGTACTGTATCGCATTGAGTAATATCGTTGATAACTTCATATCAAAGCATCATGACTTGGCTTTAGTTTTCAGTATGTTATTTTGCCGAAGTGTCAAAGACGTCATTTTTTGAGCGCTGATTATGTCGAATTTTGTGCCAACAAAATGCAATTTACTGCTCAAGTGCTGCTGAAAGTCAACAAACGCTTTTGGAAGCTTACGGTGATTATAACGTGTGAGTACTGGTTTCGACGCTATAAAAGAGGTTTGAACATGAGGAAGTGGAATCTTTTCGCGATGAAGATCCGAGTAAAACGGAAAAACTTGCAGAATCATTACTTGTTGATCGATCAACGATTCCCAGACGTTAATATGAAAGGCTCTCGCTCTGTACTTGGTAGGATCAGCTGGGTGTAGTATACTAAACTAAAGTTTAACTGATCCAACGCAACGAAACCATGACTGCAGAATACTACCATCAACAATTGATGCAATTGAGCAGACCATTGAAGCAAAAATGTTTACGCGAAACGACATGGCAAAGTAATTTGCCAGCATGAGAAAGCTCGGCCTCATGTTGTGAAACTGGTTAAGGAAACATTAGAAGCACTTAACTGTGATGTCCTACTACACTAGCCCTAATGTCCAAATGGATTGATTCGTGGATAACCTCTAAAGATGTGTCGTTCTTTCGACCACCTATAAGAAGAAAGTCGGGGAAAAAGTACTGATTAACGATTGACAATATTTTGAATGGTCAATTTGTGACAAAAACCTAAACAATTAATGCATACTCCCAACATTTCTTAATTGCATAAAACAGTAATTTTCAAGCATTTTTAAGATTTTTTCGGTAATACTTTTCAACGAAAAAGGTTTCCTTGCGCTGTTGAAATGAGAATTTAAAAATTTTGTTGATATACAACCAAACCTTTGAGTCAATAAAATTATCACAGAAATGTACATGAAAATCATAAAAGAGACAATATTTACTGAAAATCTTCAAGTGGAGCATCATTAAATTAAACCAATATTTACACTTTATATTGAATTTTATTAGATTATTACACTCGCTATCGCTAGTAATAGTATTTGTCTTGCTCCTTTACTTGAAATTGATTTTAACATAATAGAAATGCATGTTTCTCCAGATTTGTTTATGTTGGAGAAACTGTGTATTTTCCTACATTTTAGGAACTATTTTTTCTGAAATAAAAATTCGAAGAAAATTATAAATTGTTAATAATTTAACTATGTTCTTCTTTTCAATTCAATAAGTAATAATCCTGTTTTTTTTTTAAATCATGTAATGACAAACAGGCAAAAACAACTTCACCAGCATTTAAACAGCACTTAATAGTCTAGATTACCAAATGGTTTTTTAGGAAATATAAATTGACAATTCGATCAATTCATCCTGAAATCATCTCAACTTTAGTTCTGAATTTGTCCTTTTATAATTTGAAAATGTTAGTAATTTATTTAGTCAACAATTAATTCGTTCTCTACTACATAGGGTCTCATGGGTAAACTGTCCAGCATAGCTCAGGATTGTTTTCCGGATGACACCACATGAATTAAACTTTACGTTACGCGTTTCAACTCGTCTCCATAAATTTCCTAAAAATGTCTATCACACACATACATGTATATTCGAACTAGTTCATTAAATGAAAATTTGGAATCATTGAAAGTTGAACTTTTGGGAGTTGGCATGGAGCCTGTTGGCTTGGAGCTCTAGTTTGTAACAATTTATACTGCAACCAAAAACCGTTCATAAAACAACATTGTAATTTTCTAAAATGCAAGCTAATGTAGTTCGAAGCTAATGTAGTTTTCCAGTTGCAACAGATTAGAAAACAAGAGCGAAATGACAGTTTTTTGACAATTTGATGCTTTTATAGTTAGATTTACTAGTTATTTAAAAAATTGAATTGGCATCCAATAAAATACAAAGGTATATTTCAACTTAAACTAACATACACATCTGTTTAGTTGTCGACTTAGACAATATTTAAAAAAAAAAATGTATAGCGCGCTTACAGGTATTTTCGACCATTATCTCAAACCGTAAAGTCTAATTTTTGAAAAACAATTGTTTCACTTGCAATTTCAATCATTATATAAAACATTTCGAATGTTTTAAAACTGCCATATTCAAGGCACTCACTCACTCTCTCTCTCTCTCTCTCGTTTCAGGTTCCGTGTAAATTTTATTTCCAAAAATGTTTAATATTTACTGGTCGATTGCAAAAAAAATGAAGTACATATCTAAAAATCACTTACCTTTAAATCATGATCGTCCGTAATCGTGATGCAAGTGTCTAAAATCGAACCACCAATGACAACCTAATAAAAAAAACCTCATCATGATGTTCGAAGAATACCCCCAACAAATTGTATACTTACTGGTGTTGCCCCTTCTACGTTTTCATTTGTGACGTTAGATGTTGTAATTTCTCTTAAACTAGCTAAATCGTTTGCTATTTTTGAGGCTATTTTTGCATTATTTTTTATGAGTGCGATATCTAGGAAATAACAACATCTCGATCAATATAATAATATAAAAATACTATACAGATATTGAGTTCTTACTTGACTGTAAACTTTTGCCGGATGTAATTTTTGAAATATTATCTAAAAGATAAGGTGTAATTTCCTTCCCTTCAATACCTTCCCTTTCGGCTGATTTCAGTGCCGAGTCGATTGCATTTTGTATAATATTTTCATCCATAGCAAAATCAGATGGAATTGGTACTGCTACGAGCATACCATTTTTTAGACCAAGTTTTTTGTTCACATTAATAGTTTTGGCTATGTCAATTGTATTTACGTAATTATATGGGACCCGATGACCACTAGTTCTGGTATAAAAAGCTGGAAAATGATTATCTTCTCCATAAACAGCCACCGCTACACCTTGTGTTTCTAAATACTCCAAGGTTCTTGGAATATCCAAAATAGATTTTACCCCACTTGACACAACAACTACTGGAGTTTTCCCCAATTCTAATAAATCAGCTGACACATCAAATGTTATATGGCCATTGCGGTGTACACCACCAATTCCACCGGTAGCAAATATTTCTATTCCAACTAAATTTGAAACAATCATAGTACCTGCTACAGTGGTGCCCCCGCTCAATTTCTTGCTTAGTACATAACCAAAATCACGTCGCGAAATTTTCACTAAATCATTTTGATTTTGAAAATTTTTTGGATTTGCTAAATATTCTAGCTCATCCGAGTTTAAACCGACTTTTATTCGCCCATTTATCACACCAATTGTAGCCGGTAAAACATTTTCTTCTCTAACGATTTTTTCAACTTCAAGTGCAGTCTTTAAATTTACAGGATATGGCATGCCGTGAGTAATAATAGTTGATTCTAAGGCTACAATTGGATCGCCATTGGTTAAAGATTGTAATACAGGTGGTGCAATATCAATGTAAGAACTAATGTACGAATGATTAGTATAAGAAAGTATCAAAGATATTAGTGATATAACTTACCTCCAGCTATTCTTGCGTAACGTTACATAATATCTTGATGCGATATTTAAACGTGTATTGCTCAAAATTCTAAACATCATATAAAATCAATCGAAATTCTACCTGAAATTTTGTCCAAAATAAGAATAATTATAAAATTAAGTGATAAGAAAACATACTTTACAAATCGCCACACTCACAGTAATCAGTACTATACTGTCCTAAGTCCTAAATCATAGTTTTGAGAAAATTACGTTTAAAGTTGAAAAATGTTTGAAGTAACATCGACTTAGAAGAATTTTAAATTCTGTAACTCCCAAACTACACTACAAACGAGAAAGCGGATTGAAGTTTCGAAAAGAGCGGAAAAAATTGTGTTGATTTATCGAAAAAAATAAAGACCGTTATTTTGGTAGTTACATGGACACTATAATAAGTTTATTGTGTTTATTTTTTGTCATTTATCAAATTTTTAATTTATTTTTAAACGTAATTTAACTGAAAAATGTTTCCTTATAGTAACGATGATTTTTACTAATACCTATGTACTTTAGAAAATCGGTTTCGTATTGCTCCTTCAAAACCACCAAAAATGTGGCATATCCTACTATTTCTATAAGTGTTAGTGATATTTTCGACTATTTTTGGTACAAACTAGAATTTAAAATCGAAGTTATTAAAGATTATAATACTTACAGAAATAGGTTTTATTTTGTGTTTGTATCGCAATAGTACGGCTTGTATAAACATTTTTGTTAGTTTTGGCTCCTTGATAAAAAAGAACCGACGAATGAGCTATCCGAAATCAATCTTCTAAAATATTAGTAAAAATTATTGGTACTCTAAGGAAAAATTGTTTCAATCAAATTACACTTCAAAATAACTGTTCCTTTCTATTTCTTTCAGCAAATTCATAAATGTGTCCAAAGCCGCATTTATGATAATTCTTAAAATTAGTTCATTACGTATTTCAGCATTAGAATCAGCATTACGTATTTCAAAATATTAAATAAGCGGCTGCAAAATACTCATCGTTCGCATATATCCGCATGTATTTCCTAGTTTGTTTGCACCAATTGTAACCAAGCCAACAATTCTAGTAATAAACTACTATCCTGAAAAACTATGGCAACCATTATTAATTTACTTTTATAGAAATCGTGTACAAAAACAAACAATTTATTTTTATTAATTTTCATTAGAAAAAAATGGAAGGCTTGCCAAAATTACCTGGACTAGATTTTGAAAATCGAATAAAATTAAATCATCATGTATCGCAAAGCTTAGAATATGTGAATGGATATCGTGTGCCAAAACAACCAGCCACCGGCGTTGGAGGAGAACCATTGAAATCAGAGTCAAGTGAATTTTCATCGGGTGTAAATGATTCTATATTGTAAGTATAGTGTATAACCTGTAAAATCGGTACCTCAATAATTTAGTTATTTACTTTCAGATATGATCCTATATTAACATATGGAAGAGTCAAACACCCTCCAGTTGCACCATTTAGGCCGCATTTTGTACTCTATGACAAAATGTGTCTCACATTTTTTGCCTTTTTTAAACAAAGTGTACCAGAATCACCGGATGAAAACTATAAAATTCGCCATGTAAATATAATATATTTTTTAGAAGATGATTCAATTACCGTAATGGAACCGTGTGTTAGGAATTGTGGATTTAAGCAAGGTCGCTTGGTGAGACGATCAAAAGTTACAAAGAATATTAGAGGCGATTTGTATTCATGGAAAGATTTAAATATTGGAATGGATATTGAACTGAACGGTATAGTTTTCCATATAACAGATTGTGATGGGTATACAAAAGAATTTCTAACTAGCCAGGGAATTGAGGTTAACGAATCGGAAGTTACGCCAGCAGATCCGATATTAACAGAAAGATTTATAAACAAAGATCGGAAAACACGAAAAACGAAGCTAGTTGATGACAAACTAAGAAGATACTTGGAATTTCAAGGAAAAGTCTTACAATTTGATGTTGCATTGGATGAAACGGATCGGCCATTTGGAGAATGTCTTACCTACAAAATGTTTTATTATCTAGAAGATGATACCGTCTCTGTGAAAGAATTAAGGGAGAATCGTGAGGGACGTGATCATTTTCCAATGTTGCTTAGAAAGACAAAACTACCAAAAAATTGGCGACGCCAACCGACCACATTTCCTGCGGTTTACCTTGAGGTAAGCGACTCAGAAGTGAATGAATATTATCAACCAAAAGATTTTCGTGTGGGCGGTACAATATTTGTATTTGGTAGGCGATTTTTAATATTAGACTGCGACAAATTTACAAGAAAATATTATAACGATGTATTAAAGAACCCACAAGGTAGTCGACTAGGTATAAAATATCCGGATACGAAAGTCTGCCAACGCCCAATACCACAATACATTGGTCTTGGAACGCCAGAAGACTCGCTTACATCTTGTTTCGGATTAGTACCTAAGCCGCCAAAAACAGATGTGGTTACATATCTATTGAATGCTCATAAATATTTGCGTTACGGTTGTGTACTAGATACAGCCCACCCAGAAGACAAAATCAGGAAATTTATAATTTCTTATAGTTTATCCGATGGCACAATATCCATAATAGAACCACCAATTCGAAATTCTGGTATATTGGGTGGTAAATTTTTAAGCAGCGCGAAAATATGGCGGCCCGGGTGTAATCCAGATAAACCGGATTATTATAATGCCAAAGATTTATACATTGGAGCAATTCTTACAATAAACGCACATCGATTTCGTGTAGTAGATGTTGATTTGTACGTTTACAATTATATGCTGGAGCATCCAGAATATTTTACAAAAGAAGTTATTGATAATGTCCGAAATTATCATTTGGTTAATGGTAATTTAAAAGATGAACTTCGGGAGGCCATGGCTAAAGAATGCCAAAAGGAGGCACGGGAAGAACACCTTCAACAACCAGTCGAACCAACGCCCGCATGGACTTATGAACAATGCCTTAAACAAATGAGCGTTGTAAAGGAAGACGATATGAAAGTCAAGCCTATTCAAACCCTAATTCAATCAAATCCAGACTACAAAGGTGATAAAAATCAATGCCCATATATAGTTGATGATCCATCAAATAATCCAGTGGATTGTTCCGTGCAAATTCAGACCGATAAATGTGAAGACCGATTTGTATCAAGTGCCTGTCATAATCCACATAAAATTGTCCGTTTTAAGGAATAAGAAAGATAAATTTAGATATTTAGAAAAAAATAATAAAATCTACTTACACACAATTTTAATACAAATCGTTTTATAATTTGAGGTTAGGACAATTGTTTTGATTTTTGAGATGTGAAAAATTTGTTTTTGATGGAAGAAATAGGGCAGTACACCATTGATTTCTTTGCCTCCGAAAAAAATGGTTTGCCATTTTTGTGAAAAAGCGTTGTATTGAATCTTTTAAAACCCAATGAACAATTAAGACGGATTTGACTGCATGGTTTACATTCAACGAAATTTTAAACATGACGATTTTTCCTCAATTTAAATGTCGTTTTCACATAAATAATAAATTTAAGCAAGAAATATATATTAAAACGGGCTATGATTTAGAAAGGCATACCATGTCACACAGCGCCAATTTTTACAATGGTAGAAATATTTTCAACTAGAAAATAGCTCCATATTTATTAAAAGTGCTAATTTTTAAAACTAAAAACTGTAATGATTTAAAATGTAGAAATAAATTGAACTAAATGAAAATGCCACTTTTCCAAAAAAATTATTGTGTTATTTTTGTAAACTGAAGGTAATGCATTACTTTTATAAGTACATAATGGATTATTTTTCGTATATTTCGTAAATCCAAACTGGATTTTTCAATAAATTTTTGGAATATGACCAATTAGCTAGTCTGTAACCGATTATGATGAAATTTTTAAGGTATGATGTAAATGGAATTGTTAATGATTTTTGGATAGACTTTTAAAATATCGAAAATTATCCTGTAACTTGGCTATTTTTTAAATGATTATGATGAAAATCGACAGGTACGATGGAAATGAAATCCTTTAATGTTTTTTAGATGAAATTAATAGAATTTGATGATTTTGAATACGATTACCATGAAATTCGACATGTACGGTGGAAATGGAATTCTATAACGATTTTTGGTTAAAGTTTATTAATATGGAAAATTAGCTTGTTATTTAGCTATTATTTAATCGATTATGTTGAAATTAGATAGGTAATGGGTTGGAAATGGGATTTTTAAATGATTTTTGGAAAATGGTCGATTAGCTTGTAACTTTGCTATTTATTAACCAATTATGATGAAATTTTACAGGTACGGTGGAAATGGAATTGTTACATGGTTTCTGGATAGATTTTTGAAATATGTATGGCCAATTATCCTGTAACTTTTAAACGATTATGATGAAATTCGACAGGTACTATGGAAATGGTATTCTTTAATTATTTTCAGATGAAATTAATGGAACTTGGAAATTTTACAACATTATTATGATGAAATTCGACAGCTACGGTGGAAATGGTAATCTTTAATGATTTTGCAATACAAAATGTTGCAATTACAAAATGTTGCAACTACAAAATCTTGCTTGCATAACAAAATAGTGCACTTATTTTTCTTTTTAGTAGGTGTCATTAATAAATCCTATATAATCCGCTCCTACGTGCGGCACGCAGTGCGACATGTTTGCTGATCCCGGCTCCTACGTCCCCCGAAATTCAAATCTAAAGCCCCTCGGAGGGCTAAGCGGGGGGGAGCGCAGCGACGTCCCGCGTGCCCGTGAGAGTTACTGAAGCCGTTAGCCTCTACAGTTCGGGATTAATAGATTCTATATAATCCGCTCCTACGTGCGGCACGCAGTGCGACATGTTTGCTGATCCCGGCTCCTACGTCCCCCAAAGAAATTCCCCATTTTCCAAAATTTATATTTTTGGTTATTTTTGTTTGTAACTGAAATCCCCATTTTCCAGAATTTATAAAAAGAGAGATTTTAAATTCAAATCGAAAGCCCTAAAACGAAATTCAAATCTAAAGTCCCTCGGAGGGCTAAGCGGGGAGGAGCGCAGCGACGTCCCGCGTGCCCGTGAGAGTTACCGAAGCCGTTAGTCTCTACAGTTCGGGATTAATAGATTCTATATAATCCGCTCCTACGTGCGGCACGCAGTGCGACATGTTTGCTGATCCCGGCTCCTACGTCCCCCGAAGAAATTCCCCATTTTCCAAAATTTATATTTTTGGTTATTTTCGTTTGTAATCGAAATCCCCATTTTCCAGAATTTATAAAAAGAGAGATTTTAAATTCAAATCGAAAGCCCTAAAACGAAATTCAGATCTAGAGTCCCTCGGAGGGCTAAGCGGGGAGGAGCGCAGCAACGTCCCGCGTGCCCGTGAAACTTATCGAAACCGTTAGCCTCTGAAATATTATTAAAATAGAAAAATAATGCGTTTAACTGAAAACATTTTTATTCATTTTGATTTTTTTTTTACCCTGGTGGGCATATTGTAGGCTAAGGTATTGCTTCTCGATTCAATTAATACATTTATCATGAAACTTTAAGGCCTGGAGGTTTTCACACAATGTATCACAGTTACGGCACACAAATACCTCCGATTTTTCCGTTGTTGTCTCGATAATAGTTTTATCTGTAAGCGAGGACGGTATATCAGCCGAATCATCAATTTTGTCGTGTTCAATTTTTTCAAGTTGACGTAATATGATTTTTAGCGGGAATAACTTACCGCATTTTTTACAGAAATAATTCGCCTCGAATCGATGCTTATGGAATTTATGTTCGATCGCTTTGAAAATTTATGGGGAATGCTTTGGGGGTATCGTTTTCAGTCGACAAAATCTATTTTGGTTGATGTAACTCTTTTTGCTGGATACTTAAGCAGAGTTGATGCGAGTATTGGTCTACCCAGGATATCAGTTTCACTTTCATGCTGCCTGAAATCATAAATCACAATTATAATTTTAAAATAACATACACATATATTGTTGTTTACCGAAAATGTCCTATTAAATCACAATGTTTTATAAACTTCTGGCTAGAGATCACACATTGAAAGGGTTTTGGCGTTTATTGTTTTAATTTTTTCGAAGATGTTGGGCCTTGTTGACCGCTACTTGTGTCTTTTAAATCACTTTGTTTTACTGCATCACTTTGTCTATTGTTGTAAACGATAGTTTAAATTAAAATTATCCGGAAAATGGAGATTTAATATTTAAATTTGGTATGATTTCTCCATTTTCCACAGTAAATTATTTCGGAAATTATTTCGCATTGTGTTGTATGTATGATCATAAGTATGTGTGATAAACATAAACATTTTTATGACAATCGAATTAAACGAACTAATCAATTCGTTTGCCTCCTAAACAAGCACTTTTATTATTTATTTTATTAACACAGTATATTTTATCCAAATATATAAATTATTAAAGTAGGTATTTGATTATAAATCAATATTTATACACAAATGTCAAAATTTAGTTCATTTTTATAAAACCAGATGGTTCTTAGCTACTAAGAAATAATACGCATACTAAGATTTCATAAATTTATTTTAGTAAATACACAAACCAAATGAAGTGTTTAAAACCCAAGACTCGAACCATAATAAGGTATTTGCTGTCAAATAGTAAGGTATATTTTTAGCTAAGACTCAACCCAATATGTAGTTCACATTAATTCCGGTTTTTACAAAATAGCGTTTTCAAATGGTATGCCTTGATAAATGTGTTCCCCATTGTTTTATCTCTACGGTTTTCAAGGAATCTTCAAAATTTCATCTTTATAAAATTAGTAAAATTTCATTTTTTAATCATATGTGCAATTTTATTTGATAACATTTAATTCTAAGTTTTAGGTGAAAATTACAAAATACATTCTTACTAGAAAGTTTCCATCTTAATTATTACATTCCGTAATTTTGAAATATATTTTCGAGTGCCAAGCATTCTTTTTCTCGAAAGCTAGTTAGAGCGAATACGCTTAATTTATATTTCAATCTGGGGTGAGATGTTGTAACCATCACGTTTTTCGCTTCGATCCATTTTCGATAGAATAACGGTATTTTAGAACTAAATTGTTTTAAAATTTTATATTTTTAACAAAGCAGTACAGTTATTCTATCGAAAATGCATCGAAGCGAAAAACGTGATGGTTACAACATCTCACCCCTGGACTACAACTTATTACTTGGCAAAAAATCTTCCTTGCATTTCCAATAATCCCTCACTTTCTCTGCTCGCTAATTTCGAATGCTTACTTTTTATGTCTATTAAAGCACATTTACATTTTATATGTTTAAAAAAATTTTAGTTTCTATAAATATGAATCAATGATTCTTCATGTTAAAATAAATTTGTAAGTAACATAAAAGTATTTTTTATTGCTTAAAATAAAATTAATAAATATATTATATAACCACTCACAATGTTAGTTAGCAAGTGGTCGCGCTAAAACAATAATAATATAAAACGTAAACGTATAATTCTATAAATTACATAAATGTCTCAAAAAAAAAAAAGTTACAAATATTTATTAATACATAAATAATTAAAAACTATAAATAATAATTTATTTCAATCTTTAAAGCAAACAGAAAATACTTTATTTATGTAATTCGTTAAATTTAATTTATGAAAATATTTTCGAAGAAAATGAACTTTCCAATTTTGAATGACATTTTTACGTATACGGAGTACGAGGATTAACATTGATCATTTCGGTAGTGCTGAAAATACAAAATATATAAATTCGTTTTAAAATAATATGATCTCGAATAAATAGGTAATAAATTTGGTTCTGGAAAAGTACAAGCAATGAATAAATTGAAAAATAATTAATAGTTTTACCCCCTATTAAATTTTGAATTCCTTTCAAACCTTTCTAACTAGTAACTTATTTACTCACCTTTTACTGCATTTGATGTGAATAATGAGCAGAACAATTCCCAGAAGCAAGCATACACAGCCTACCACAATATAAGCAATACCTAAGAAAGGATTTTTACCGCCAAGTAATGAGGTAGTCGAGAGAATCATTTTCTTTGTGCCATCGAATTCAGATACGGAATACTCTGTAATGATTTAGCAGGTAATTATTCAATATGAGCTCATATTATAAAAAAATGTTATGCTTACGATAATTAACAACTAACGTGTAGTTTCCTTTTCTCAAACCATCCGTAAAATAGTCTTTTTGGTGGTCAATTCGCCGATAAAGCTTTCGGAAACTTGGTAAGGCCGCTGTTCTCATCCAAACTATTAAATCTTCATTTTGAAAACCATTATTATTTTTGTCCTGCTCATCTAATTCCCATAGATCTTTTTGCCATGCTTTTGGCCGTGCAAAATGCCCTTTCACACTATCAGGAAAATCTGGAGGATTTTGAAATTTAATTTTTTTATCCGATGGCCATGCGATCTCAGTTCGTAACAAAGGAACTTCTAAAATAGGTGAATGCTCATTTGAGTAAATTTTTAATTCATCCGAAAACAGAGAATTAGCAATTGCACCACAAGGAGCGATTGGCTTTTCACCATCATCAGCGAATTGAAATGGAATGCAATCGGACGATGGAATATTCGCAAGGCGACCCAATAATTGATCATCATCACGGGATTTTACGTATCTGCGATGATTTTGATAATAATTGCTAAGGCCATAGTACATGAACACTTTACCCTTGAAATCTTTTTCAAGTTGAAAATCAATTCGACATGTACAATTTTTAGAAGTACCATCTTTTATTACTTCGGCACAAGTAATATTATTTTTATTAAACTCTTGTGTGCATTTCGTATAAGTTATAACATGTTCCATAACTTCGTCCGAGAAATATAATAAAGCAATTCCAACTGGTATGAAAGCAATCCCGATAACAAAAAACGTCGGAAGGACCGTACCAGCAGTTAATACTGGCTGCCATGCTGGTAACCTTTGCTGTTTAAATGGTGAGTCTGTAACATAATTTTAATCAATAATTGAATAGTTTAAAGGTGCGACTTTTCTTCTATATTTTTTTAGAATAGTAGGGAAAACTATAAATAATTTACCTGAAGGTCTTTTAGATTTCACTACAGTTTCCGACGTTTCATTTGCTTGTGACATTGGAAATTTAGTTATTTTCCAAAATTCATAAACTTAAAGCTCACACTTTTCAATTACAAAGTTCTATAAAAAATGTAATGTTATTTGTTTAACAAATTATTTAATAATTTTTAGTGGAAAATCATAAAACGATAATAAAATTTGATAAAGAATGACGAATTTTGACATTTGGATAACTTTTTTTTATAACTAAACCAGGGGTGTCCGCCTTAGCGTATCGGAAACGAAAAAATGTTTTTTGGGAATGCGTTCATAACGCCAAACAATTGACGATTGTAAAAGTAGAGAAAGCGTCTTTCGAGGAAAAAAGTTAAAATGAGGCAACTGGCAAAATGACATTTCTCATAAAAGCGATTAAAGAAAATTTTGCAATCTGGCAATTAAAAATTGTTTTTATTATCCAAAATTGGAATTATTTACAATTATTAGCAATCTGGTAAGTAAAAATTGTGTTTACAGTTCAAAATTGGAATTCTTTACAACAATTTCGAACGTCAAATTATCAGCTAGCTCAGTTTAAAAAATTTCCGCTAGGTGGAATCTGTGATGGTCCAATCGTCAATAGAATTTCTGTTTTGCTGAAAGTGGCCTAAAAGTAGCTAGAGACACTAGTTTCTTTTTAACGTTTGGCAGTACTACATCACACATCATCAGGAAATCTGGCGATGAGCTTGGCTCAACCTTGAAAGAGTTAAAAATTTGTGAATTCGAAAATAAAATTTTATATCATATTCTCGCGATTTCCAAAAAAAAAATCGATTTTTTTATTTGTCAAAGAATATGAAAAAAAAAAAATTAATCCCTTTGTAGTTGGATTGGTAAAAAAATAACAAATAAAAAACCGAGGTTATGTTTATTAATTTTACAAATTTACAAAATTTCACATATTGTATTGTGAAATCTAAAGTTACCGTAATAAGATAGAAAATGTTAATTTAGACTAAAACGCAACAATTCGCATCAAACTATAACCACAAATGATTTATGAAGATTAGGTTTGGGTGGTGGTCCACTAGGACCAGGCATAGACACAAAAATGGTCCGTAGCCATAAATAATTTATGAAAATAGCGTCTCATTTTTGTTTATCTAATTTTGACGTTTACATTTCTAAGTGTTTCTGAAACTGGGATTCTACCAAAACATCCAGGTGTGACATGTTCTACCATCACTATTTTCGAAGTTCGATAGACTTTCTATCTCTTTTTCAAGAATAAAAATTGTACCCTATTTCGCTTATTTACAAGTTGATCGACAATCGACACGATTCTGTGTTGCCTTTTTGTTTTTCATATTGTTAGTATCAAATGGAAAAACAAAAACGCAACACAGATTCGTGTCGATTGTCGATCGGAGGGGGGGGGGTGTTAATTAGGTTTCTTCTATTATGCTCTCGAATTGTTCGATTCACCGTGCTATTTCTTCTCCACTTTTTAACCAAATTTTTTTTTTCGATTTTTGTCAATTTGTTGATCCAGATCAATTTTTTTTTATCTGAATTACATTTTTTTTTTCCCCCCCAAAGAATTCGACATTAACTTTTGTTTCTTTTCCTCTTTCTTGTTGCTTTTCATCCCATACTTCTATATTCTATTTCTTCGTTGTCTCGCCAAAAAAATTTCTTGCGAGCGTTCGTTCAATAGCACTAATAATCCAAAATTTGTTGTAAAAGCATTGAGGAAGGACTTTAAATAGAGAGAGATTTTGTATGGCTAAACTATGCAAGGAAAAATAATTTCTGTTTCGTTTGGAGATTTTAGTTGTGATATTATGAAAGGAATATATAAATTTTAATTGCCTCTTTCTATTTCTCATGTTTCCTATCCCCATTTTATTATAAATGAACACAATGGAAAATTGAAAGGCGGTGCTTAATATTTCATTCTTTCTTCTTTGTATATGTAACAAACAAAAAATCGAACGCAAATGCTAGATCAATACCAACAAAAATGTTCAAAGCATTACGAAAATTTTAATGCCTTAAAAAAATTCGAAAAAAGGAAGATAACAACAAACCCAATAATATTTTGTAAACAATGATTTTGGGTTAATATGTATTTTTTTTTATTATATGTAGCATGTCGATATTTTTAGACTAGAAAGGAAAAAGGAAAACAGTTGATTTCAATGTCATCGTTTATAAATCGTATATGTATTGTTTTAGTGTTGGTTAGATACATATATTTAAACCAAACCAAAAAACAGATCAAAAATATACATTCCGTTGCAACTTCGTGAATGTATTTTCGTTTTTTTCTTTTTTAAAACTTCACGTATTGTATTCTACTTTTCATAAAAACATTACAAATACTCGGGAATATTTTTTGAATTTCATTATACTGAAGTTCTTATTTGAGCTTCGCGTTTTCATTTTTTTTAAATACAGTATTTCGTTTTTTCTATTTTTGTGTTTCGTTTTGCATTATATGTACATGTATTATGAACGAAGACCAAAATTTAAATACTTTACAGAATGAATTAACAATCCACATATTCAAAAATTTTTGTATTATGATTTTACTTATTCGCAACGTGATGAGTTTGGAATTTTTCAATTCATGAATTTCAAAATCCTAAGCACTGTATTTCAAAGATCGAATATTCAGTATAATAAACGTACGAAGAATGCAGTGAAGCTAAAATAAAAGTACGAACTCCATCGTTATCTTAGTCATTTATATTTTTATAATATTTACGTGTGTAAGTACATATTTTGGGGTAAGGTGGGTTAAATGGCCATGGTGATAGTTAAATGACTCTGTTCATTTATCTTCGCTCCCAAAACAATCTAATGTACAATACATATTAATTTGTCTTTACTGCCAGAACTTTAAATATGGCCGAGAATAATGAATTTCATGGTAATCGGTTAAGGAATAGGCAAGTCAAATAATGAAATTCATGAATCTAAATATTCCAAATTCATCACGTTGCGAATAAGTAAAATCATAATACAAAAATTTTTGAATATGTGGATTGTTAATTCGTTTTGTAAAGTATTTAAATTTTGTTCTATTGTTCATAATAGATGTATAATGCAAATCGAAATAGAAGAATAGAAAAAACGAAATACTGTATTTAAAAATAATAAAAACGCGAAGCTCAAATAAGAACATTTAGTATAGTGAAATTCAAAATTCGTCACGTTGCGAATAGGTATATTCATAATATAAAATTTTTTGTATTTTGTGTTTTTTTCAATTTCGTTATACGAATATTCGTCCATTTTTGAATATAAGGATTATTAATACATTCTGTATACTATTTAAATTCGTTCTCTGCCAAAAAATACAATCAATGATGACACCAAATTATCTTAATTACTCGTACCATTAAGAAACAAAAAGAAATAAAAAATTCGAGGCGGCTAAAATAACAACTAAAAAACTACCGAATAAAAACCGTACTCGTATATACATATGAATTTCTTCTGCTTTTTTGTTTATTTTAGATTTTATCCGTATTGGAGGGCAACATTTTTTTCCGTTTTAATATTTTTTCTATGGATTGTGTTAACCCAGTGAATGCCATTTATGTAATGTGCAAGTTAGTTTAAAATTGCGCTGGCAAGTTAGCTGTTAACGTGGTAATAAAAAGATTATAAAAAATCGGTTTCACTGAAATATTAGTATTACTTTGTAAGAAAAATTATTTTACCACGATAGTTTCTATCTAATGTGATGTTCTATTTTGACCCAACACTTTTCGCAGAAAATCATGGGAAATACGCATTTTATTTTTGCAATAATTCTTTTTT
This sequence comes from Tipula vernalis, assembly GCA_958295665.1. Classification (NCBI taxonomy): domain Eukaryota; kingdom Metazoa; phylum Arthropoda; class Insecta; order Diptera; family Tipulidae; genus Tipula; species Tipula vernalis. The sequence goes on from OY282559.1 coordinate 116,201,169, forward strand.
AAAATTAACACAAAAGAAATCCAACACTCATTTCGAAAGTAATAACAAATAAAACTAAATATGTTTTCTTTTAACAAAAGTTAAAATTTTATTGTTAGTTATACAGTTAAAATTCTAAGCTTTTTGGAAGTTTGGGTAGATGCTTTGGTGCCTAGGTTTATTTTTTAATTTTTGAAATTCACCTTTTACTAAAGACCATTTTGAATTTTTTCTGATCAACACAAGAATAAAATAGTGTATTATAATTTTAAAATGGTCATAACAAGGCCCTTCATCTTTTAAAGGCAAAAATCCTGGAAAATCCCGAGCCACAATACTCATACATTTTTCCGAAATGTTTGCTACGATATTTGGCAAATGACAGTTTTTTCTAAACATTTGCTCAAATACAGCTACTAAAACATATGCTACTTCACCATACTCCGTCTGCGGTGCTTTAAGTGACCCAAAGTTTGACGATTTATTAAATTTTTTTTCTGTTATAAATGTTTCACTCGTTGATGTTATGTTGTCATTTTGTTTTAATAATTTTTGACTACATTCATTGCAGTTTACTTTTTTTCAAAATTCGTGCTCTGGAAACAAATATGTTATTGCATATTTTTGGTTGCCCTAATTATTACTTTTTTTTTATTTAACAAATTTGTTTATCAATTTGATTTTTCCTCCAATCTAAAAATTATAATTATTGCATTCGAAATCGCAAACGTAATTTAAACTCCATCAGATGAAGAGAAAAAAGGAAACAAAAACATAAGCAGTAAAATAAACAAAACACAAAAGGTGAATGACCGTTCTGTGACACAAAATAAAATACATTAGTATAATTTTTCATCTACATTTTTATGTGCACGTGTATTATCAACCAATCCCACTACATGGCATTGTATTATCAACCTAACTTTATTACGATCATTTATTTCTTACTTTTCCCAAACAAACAGATTCGGATAAAAGAAAAAAGGACGAAAGATGCAAATCGAAATTAAGTTATATACATATTTACAAGTGTTGTGTCAGTATGTATGTTTCATTTCGCTTATTTAACCTTTGTTTGGCACGATTATAAAACTACTTCTCGTCAACGCTTACAAATCGGGAAGTGGAACAATTTTATCACGAGTTTTCCATAAAAGGAGGTAAATTCGAATAATATAAATATGATATCATAATTTAAATGTCGTTTTAATTTATTATAAAAAAAAACTTCATTCTAGTTTTAAAAAAAATCAAATTTAGGATTTGTCGTGTTAACAAAAGGGTTAAAAAATACACACGCTGAATCGACTCTTTATTTTGTTTTTTATTTTTTGTTTTACTTATACAAAACCAAAATACATATAGGTGAAATGATAAAAATTATTATGACAAAACCAACAAAAATGCTTGTAAAAATGTATAAACATTTTTGTTGGTTTTGGTAAGGGGTGTGGTTTCCAGTATTTGTATTTCGTAATTATTTCATATATTTTAAAAACATTTCGTTCTGTTTATTTAAAACATGAATGATAGAAGGAGAGGCATATAGAAATTATCCTCGTCTCATAAAATCACAAAAACCGAACTTAAAATATTTGAAATTATTTTATTTGGGTATATTTCCCTCATACAAAATATGCTTCTATAGTAGTTATTCTATGGTAAAAGGTAAAAAATAACGGCAGATCAACAATTACGAATCAGCCAATATTAACTAACAAGACACGTTTCTTGTATCTGTCAAATGGCTATAATGTTGGAATTGTTTAAACCTACATCAGAACCAAATATGGAGCCAACATCGCTCCAGACCTCTTCCAGATAGTTGCTGAATTAAAATTTCGCCTATCCACTAAATGCAATCATCCAAAGTTACCCGGGCCTCTTTGGACACTACTGAATCATTGAATCTTGAAGGTTAAACCACTTCCTGACTTCGTTTAAGAACAATAGGACATCTTCAAAACGGAGCTAATCGATGGCTCTCTGTCCATCATTGGAAACTCATCTAGGATCTAAAAGTATTTGGTTAAACGATGATTGTCTGGGTGCAATTTGAGGAAAACACTCGTATGCTAACCAAATCTATTACAAAGAACAAGCCAATCTCACAATGCGGAAAATATCCAATCGGCTTTGCAGACGAAAGAAACTAGAATAGCACGAACAACTACATGCTACATGGTTATGGCCAACGATTTATTCAGATAAATCAGTAGCTCAATATTTTTAACTGAAGTGAATTACACCAAGTAGTATACCAAACGAACGGACAAATCACTTCAGTTAATTCAGATAATTCAGTTAATTCACCACAAACGCCCAGTTAAGGCATGTCGTTCCATAATGTGTTCCTATTAACACTGTCGTACGCCTGCTAGACGTCTAGGAATATAACGAGTAGTACAGGGATGTCCTGTTCATAGCACTTCACTAGCTCCACCCTGACAGTAAAAGATTGATCGGCTGTTGTTCTGTTTGGACGAAAATCACATTGGTAATCATCCAAGATCCTCTCATCCGCGTATAACGTTGGCGATAACCATGTAGCATGTAGTTGTTCGTGCTATTCTAGTTTCTTTCGTCTGCAAAGCCGATTGGATATTTTCCGCGTTGTGAGATTGGCTTGTTCTTTGTAATAGATTTCGTTAGCATGCGCGGGTTTATTACTAAAGATACATGTTAAACCGAAAGTGGTCTGACTGAAAACGTCCGAGATAAATTCAACATGTATACGGCAGCTTGACTGAAAGCAAAGATTATTAACAAGAAGATCTTCTTGTTAATAATCTTTGCTTCCAGTCAAGCCGCTGTGTACATGTTGAATTTATCTCGAACGTTTTCAGTCAGATCACTTTCGGTTTAACATGTATCTTTAGTATATATTTCAGAAGTTGAAATAGTTCAAATACCAAGGATCACTAAGCAAAATTCCGTTTATGTGGACATTTCATCTAGGATCACGGAAAATTATGGAACATTTTGTGCCAACATTGAAACATTCAAGTTTTCATACATCGCGCAAAATAAAACTAAACATCTAACAAACGCTAGTAATACCAGTTATTGACTTTGGTTGTGACTCTTGATCACTAAAAGCACAAAATATTAAAAAACTTGCTTCAGACTGAGCGAAAGATTATTCGAATAATTCTCGATCCCATCAAAACTCATGAAGGTTCATATGGCTTGGACTCACAAAATCAAACCACCAAGCAAGCCTTGAAGTCGGCACCATGGCCAGCTTTTCTTGTCGTGAATCGAACTATTCGGACGACCATCGTTAAGTTAATAAAATTCAATCATGGCTTATGCTATTGACGATTGTAAAAGTGGAGAAAGCGCCTCTCGAGGAAAAAAGTTCAAATGAGGCAACTGCCAAAATGACATTTCGCATAAATGCGACGAAAGGAAATTTTGCAATCCGGTAATTAAAAATTGTTTTTATAATCCAAAATTGGAATTATTTACAATTATTATCAATCTGGTAGGTAAAAATTGTGTTTACAGTTCAAAATTGGAATTGTTTACAACATTTTCGAACGTCAAATTAGCAGCTACCTCAGTTTAAAAAATTTCCTCTAGGTGGAATCTGTGATGCTCCAATCGTCAATTGACGATTGTAAAAGTGGAGAAAGCGCCTCTCGAGAAAAAAAGTTCAAATGAGGCAACTGCCAAAATGACATTTCGCATAAATGCGACGAAAGGAAATTTTGCAATCCGGTAATTAAAAATTGTTTTTATAATCCAAAATTAGAATTATTTACAATTAGTATCAATCTGGTAGGTAAAAATTGTGTTTACAGTTCAAAATTGAAATTGTTTACAACAATTTCGAACGTCAAATTAGCAGCTACCTCAGTTTAAAAAATTTCCACTAGGTGGAATCTGTGATGCTCCAATCGTCAATTGACGATTGGAGCATCACAGATTCCACCTAGTGCTGCTAATTTGACGTTCGAAATTTTTGTAAACGATTCCAATTTTGAACTGTAAACACAATTATTACCTACCAGATTGATAATAATTGTAAATAATTCCAATTTTGGATTATAAAAACAATTTTTAATTACCGGATTGCAAAAATTTCTTTCGTCGCATTATTATGAGAAATGTCATTTTAGCGGTTGCCTCATTTTAACTTTTTTCCTCGAGAGGCGCTTTCTCTACTTTTACAATCGTCAATATTTCCAAAGGATTGAAACAAGATTCTGATAAGAAAATTTGTTGTTAGTTTTTAATGAATTGATTTGTGCAACTTAATTTTTAGCGCTAAAAGTTTTGTAAAAAATCGTCAGTCTGAATGATTGAAATGTTGTTAATGTATTTTTTTAAATTTATTGTTTATAATTTCAAAATACATAGTATATTATCACAAAATATATCAATTATTATGTTAAAAGCACATATTTTTATGGATTTAAGTGAGGGAGATTAACGTTGATCAGTTGTGCTGAAAATATAAAATATTTTTATTAAGTTTTTATCTTATGAAATTAAATGCATACATAGTTTATAAGAGCCGTTCGAAACGGTTATTCAAGAATAAATTTAAAATAAACCATTTTTTTTAAGAATATTAAAATTTTTTCTGTAAAATGAGTAGCTAGGGTTTATTTTATTTCCCTGGAACCATACTATCATTTTTCTATAAGAAAGATGTTTTATAAAATATTTTTGTCAAAGGACGTGTTTGAAGTTTGTGATAATTATTCCAGCTGTAATAATTATGACATTATTTTGAATGCAACCAAATTATCACAACCACGGCGTGTTGTAAATTTGACACTTCTGTAATAATATTCATAAACAAAAGCGCGCAATAACAATAACTAAGCCGTATTACGTTAATTTATTTCTAAAAAAATTAGTATAAATAAAGCTTATTACAAAATATGGAAGAGAAAATTATTTCACTCCTGTCAAAATTATTACAGAAACAAAATTATCACAAACTTCGAACACGTTCAAAGATAAATGGAAAGATTTCTTTTATCAAATATGTTTTATCAAAGCATTCCTAAATATACAAGCTGTCAGGGTAAAATTCGAACTTAATATAAGGGGGATAGAAAGACAAAAAAAATGAATTTTTCATACAAATCATAAGAATAATTGATAAATATATGATTTGAAAATCAATTAATAAAACCTGGTTTATAGATATTTAGTTAATGTTTTACTAAAACCCCTTTGTTTACAAACACATCTTTACACCTCAAGACGTTGCAACTTTCGTTCATGTTTTTTTTTATAATAGAAAAATGTCGATAAATAGTAGAACTACATGCTGCCGTAAACATCTAGGAGGGAGAGCAATAAGCCCAGATGGTATGTATGACGGCCGGCAGTGTTAACAGATTCATTAAGAGCCTGAATATTGACTGGACGGATAATTAAGCAGGGTCCAAGCAAAAAAGATTTTTTAGGTAGCAATGCGAGGTGGTTGAACGCTCACATGGCCCTTCAATAGTAATAATAATAATACGGACTTTTAAATTTCCTTTTCAACTTGCTATTTATCCCAATTTGAGAATGGTCCCTAATTACTACCAATTCGCCCTTCTTGTATCAAACTCCCTTCTTAACTCCTTTATTGTAATGTTTCTTATTATAATCCTGTTATCTTTCTTTAGCCAATTTAGCCTGTTCCCTAAGCTTTCCTAAATCTATGGCCCTCTTGTCCGCTCCGATATATCTCTATAGTTTTAAAATTCACCCTTTTTCGAACCACGCCGAACAACAATTTCGCCGGTATTTCATTAACAGTATTTATTATTGTATTGTTCATCAAATATTCCACGTCTAGTATCAATCTATCCCATACATTTTTCGTTTCGTTTACCACCTTGGCGATTATTGGTACAACTGCCCTGTTAGGTAAGCAGTATAGCTATCTTCACATGGGTAATGTTACTTTCGTGCAAAAACTTCTCAAACCTTCGAGAAGTATACCTTTTCCTCCCCTAAATGAGCCATGTTATCATGATACTTCCAAATAACTGACTTTATCATTCGTTCTGGTAGAACCAAGTGCACTTTATCTCTATCCTTCCTATGCACTATGTCTTCTCGATAGGATAAATGACTATCTGCAAAATGACTTTCGGCTAACTGTTCCTTGCTATGGCCAACCTTATTACATTGACCACAAACTGGCTTTCTTAACGGTTTTGAACATTTACTCGCAATGTGTCCATTCCCATAACAATTGTAACACAGTTGACGTGTGACGTCTTACAACCATTGAATCTTCCTTATTAGTGCTCATAAACCCTCAATCCACATTTTTATATCCGTCAGATTTTACTGGTTTACGCCCCCCGCTCATCATTTCTATTCATTCATATAAACCATTCGATTCGTTCTTTTAGCTGCTCTAAACTTTCTAACTGTACCGTTTCTAGAATATTCAGCGTGTGTTCGATTGAACTGAATTGATCGAAGTAGTTATATTTGAAGTAAAAGAAGTGAAGAGATTTCTGTTCGATTGACAACTCTTCACTTCAGCTAAAAATTAAGCAACTGAATTAACTGAACAGATATTTTGCTCGTGCAGTTACTTTAGTTGATTTATTAGTTTTTTTTTAGAATTTCTTTGTTTTCGTTTGTTTTTTTCTCGTTTTAATGATAAATTATTTTTTAATATTGCAAAAGAGAACGTTAAATATTTTTTATTGTTTTTCTTTCATAAAATAAAAATAAATTTATTTTATCCACTTTTGATATATAATAGCCCGATAACTATGCTGATTTCAAATAAAGAAAATGTAAAATAACCCATTGTTATTGTATAATCCACGCTGCTAGGGGCAACGTGAGTTATATTTGGTATAACAAAATGTTGAGTAGTCATTGGAAAACTATTCGTAGCCAAATTGATTGAAAAACTATATTTCAAAAAGGAGTTAAATTAAAGTACACCATGACAATTTAAAGAACGGTCACTATGATAAAATGTATTTCAAAATTCAACGCTCCAGTGTGAAAACACAAAATGAAACTATTTCTTATTAATTTACGAAATTTATTTCAACAAAAGTGGATAAAACGTTGTATGCCACTCGTGAGCAAAGAGATATTATCCACTCGGGATAATGTCCCACTCGGCTATCGCCTCGTGGGACAAACTTATCCCTCATGGATAATATCTCGTTTTGCTCACTAGTACCATAAATAACTATTATTACTTATGAGTACAAATTGTATTATATAAAAATCACTGAAACGTCGGAAAGTTAAAAACAATGTCATTTACCTTTTTTCGCATATTTTACCCAACTTTTTAGTATGTACAATATTTAAATTTACCCTGTACATTGTTAAAACGTAGATAAAAAAACAATTTATCCAACTATTGGTCTGCAGCCTTTGTAGTACATATTTTGTTCGTTGAAACAAATTATCTAAAATACGAAATTAAAACATATTTTGTTTCCCAAAATTATGTTATCTTAAATTAAACGACGGTTGATAAGAAATGTCACTTCTTTATCAGGACGACAAGATTTAAAAACAAAAAATAAAAAATATAAATTATGACAGCGTCTAACGTTAAGTACGAGAACTAAAAATTGAAATAAGGCTTAAATCCAAAAAAATTGAATTTATTTAATCCCTCACGAAATTAAATAGTGCAATTGTTGTTGGAAATGTCAAAAGTATGTTTGCTTAATAACGAAAAGCGATGTTAACCGCTTCCAAGTAACGTGTTCAAAAAGAATTTTATCATTTAAAAAATGGTTATTCAAATTAACGAAAACTATTGTAACCCGGAACAGGATATTTACTTTAATAACAATAAGCAAAAAAAAAGGATAATTTGAATGAACTCACTAAGAAAATTGTCAAGTTACGTTTTTGATCATCTTTCTCTCTAGTTTTAATATCTACCACCAGATGTTGCAAATTTTACTCCGAAAGGCGGATATCAATTGAAAGGTTTAAAATTAGATAGCGCACGTTTAAATAAAAAATATATCATGGTATTCATTTAAAGCACAGCAACTGGTGGTACGATCCTGAACGAAAGGTGATCAAAATATATGTTTGGAAAATCGCAAAATAGCGTTGCTATCTTGGACGTAAGTGCGGCGATCAGCAAACATGTCGAGAATATAGGACCGTATTACAACGATTTATGTTCATTAAAATGAATTTTTGTTGTCACTTAAAGGTCGAATTCAATGGCCAATTAATGTCATATGAACTGGGACGAGACGCATATTTGACTATAAAAAACCGATAAAAGTTTATTTTAAAATGAAATCACTAAGGAAATTGTCGAATTATGTATTTGTTTACGTTTTGATTTCTTTGGAATGCCAATACACACCGTATTAAAACTATCATTTATCTACTCACCATTGCTTGCACTTGACGTGAATAAAAACCAGAACAATTCCCAGAAGTAGGCATATACCGCCTACTACAATATAAGCAATACCTAAGAAAGAATTTTTACCACCAAGTAATGTGGTAGTGGTGAGTATCATTTCCTTTGCACCTCCAAATTCTATTACAGAAAACTCTGTAATAATTTAAATAGAAAATAGAATTGAACTCAAATAAAACAAATCTTTATAACTTACGGTAATTAACGTACAACGTGTAGTTTCCTTGATTTAACCCATCCGGAAAATGGTCGCTTTGGTGATCAATTAGTCGATACAGTTTTCGAAAATTTGGTAAAGCGGCATTTCTCATCCAAACTATTAAATCTTCGTTTTGAAAACCATTATTATCTTCATCCAGCTCATCTAATTGCCATAGATCTTTATGCCATGCTATTGGCCGTGCAAAATGCCCTTTCACACTATCAGGAAAATCTGGAGGATTTTGAAATTGACGTTCCCTATCCCAAGGCCATGCGATCCCAGTTCGTAATAGAGGAACTTCTAAAATTGGTGTATGTGCATTAGAGTAAATTTTTAATTCATCTGAAAACAGAGAATTGGCAATTGCTCCACAAGGAGCGATTGGCTGTCCAGCAGTGTCTGGATTTGAGTCATCGGTCGATCGGAATGGAATACAATCGGATGTTGCATTAACCTCAGGGCGTAGGCGACCCAATAATTGATCATCATCCCGAGATCTTACGTACCTGCGATGGTTTTGATAAAAGTTGCTAAGACCATAATACATGAACACTTTACCCTTGAAATCTTTTTCAAGTTGAAAATCAATTCGACATGTACAATTTCTAGAAGTACCTTGTTTTATTACGTTGGCACATTTAACATTATTTTGATTAAACTCTTGTACGCAATCAGTGTAATTTATAACATGTTCTGTAACTTCGTCCGAGAAATATAATAAAACAACTCCAATTGGTATGCAAATAATTCCAATTACAAAAAACGTCGGTAGGATTTTACCCGCAGATAACACTGGCTGCCAAGCTGGTAGCCTTTGCTGTTTAAAACGTGAATCTGTAACATAATTTTAATCAATAAACGAATACTTTTTTTGAGGTGCCCTTCAACCTTAAGAAAGTAGAGAAATAATGTATATGTAACTAGATATGTGATTTACCTGACGGTCTTTTAGATTTCACTTCACTGTCCGATGCTTCATTTGCTTGTGACATCGCAAATTTAGTGATAACTACCTAAATCAAAATTCAAAAATTTAAGGTTCACACTTTTCAAGTATAAAATTCAATTAAAAATGTAAACCTTTTAGCAAATTATTGTTTAATGATTTTTAGTCGAAAAACATGAAATATGATAATAAAATTTGATAAGATTAAAATAAATCCTCTTTAATCCCCTCTTAGTACCGCTAAGTTTAGCTTTATATATACAAGTATGTTATGTACACATATTTTCTTAAGTTGTAGAAAAACAAATACAATTTTTTTGTTATAAGTAAAATAATGTTAAATTAACGATATTCTATATGTTTAAAAAAACGAGGCAAAGACAAGAGACAAACGCTGCTTATCTAGTAGTATATTGTGGTACCAAGCAAATTATTTGGGCCCACTGTTGCAGTTGTTTCCAATTTAACAACTTATAAATTTCTAGGAAGCATCGAAAGAAATTCTATGAACAACAAAATCTACCGATGCTGTTGTACTTTGAATATTATAAGCGATATTAAAAATGTACTAAAATGGTGGCGCATGTGTACTACTTGGGTTATGAAATGTGAAAACATACAAAACATTATGAGAAATAGCTTTGTTTCAGCTTAAAATAAAAATTAAAATTATTTAAAAATCGATAATTTGCCAAAAAATAAGTAATGTAAATTGCAGAATAAATAAGGAATTACTTTAAATTATTATGAATGATTTTCTTTAATTAAATTACATACGAAAACCGACACAATTCTAGCACTGAAGCAACGGCTGGAAGATTACGAGGGCAAAAACAAATGGGTATAAGGCAGCTCTTATTGAAAAGTAATTTGAAGGCAAATTAAAAAAATGACCGTTAAAATACAGAATTTAATTAAATAAATTGCAAAAACTAACTAATTTTAGGTTTAACACTATGAAGACAAAGAATTTAAATAGGACGCTTTACGACATCTCAGTGGTTAATAAACAGCAGAAAATTGAGGCCCAACGGAGCAATGTCAACCAATCGAACAATTCGGGCGTGGAAAATAAAGATTCCAACATTTAAAAATTAAACATTTGATTTAAACAACAAAATGAATACGTTTTTTATTTATTATTATATACATACATACATTTCAATTAGCTTACATTTTATTTAATTATTTAGTAAATTACCTTCAAATATTATCTCATTGGCATAAGGCCAAAAATGTGACGGCTAATTCAATTATCCTTTCTCGTTTATCACAATCAAATACTTTAATGTATTTTTTTTTCTTATATTGCGAGAAAAGGCTGTGGTTCAGTTCAAGATTTTGTCTTGAATGGTGGGTTGCAATTTCAGATCAATCTAATATTACCGTGAAGGCATTTGGATTTTTATATCGTAGACGTGGTAATATCCTATCGTGGCATCATATCGTGGTAATAATTAAAGGCAACCCGTAGATATAACCGATTATGGAGAAAATTATGTTGTCTATATTTCAGTGGCAATTACTCAAAACAACATAACTCAAAATAACTCGAATTATGTAACCCCTCAAATCTATCAAAAATCAGAATAACTTCATTAAATGAAACACTTTGATAAAGAGAAAACTGTTTTAACTAAAAGTAGCGTTAAAATTGTTTCACGAACATATATATCAAAATATTCCCCCGGATGCAGCCGTTTCGAACTTCAACAATTTGAAAAACTACCCAACTCGAGTTATGTTGGTTTGTATTAGTATTAGATGATGTCTTTTTCATAAATATTTATCAAAAGGAGACGATACAGTTTGGGCCAAAAATGAATATACAATTTCGAATCTGCCGGAGGTCAGCCCGGTATATCGATATTCCTATTGCTCCTCCGACAAACGATCAAAATATAGCGCTATTGCCACTAATTGGGAGGTCTGGGTAGATTGAGTAAGATTGCTCCCTGTTAACTTGTTTCCATGTAAGGTTGAAACCGGCTTGAGTTGGAGTTAGTATTCATGGAATCGAGGTTGAAGTTAGGTTTTCAACGAAGCTAGTGTAATTGAGTTAGGTTGAAAACCAAAATGGCGAGGCGAATATATATTAGGGATTTTTATTATTACTGAAATAAAAAAATCTTACAATAATTAAATACAACAAAAAATATTGACAATGAAAAAATTCAGAACGCAATATAAAAGTCCTAAGTGTATTTATAAGATAACTGGCTGTAAAACTTTCAGCTCAACCTAACTCCCTTCCATGGAAACGATCGATGCCATTTTGAAATTTAACGAAAACCTAATTTCAATCCAATCTTATGGGTGAACCAGCGAGTCAGTAACAACTTTAAGTAAGAAAGCGATATACAGAAAGTGCATGTTACTGACCAGCGAATCTTTAAGAACTGTTCGTTCAGTTCGGCTGTCACTTAAGAGAGCGAAAATTAACGCGCAAACTGAAGGAAATGTCAGAATACACCAAAATTTTCACGGCACACTTTTCTTAAAAATAATAATTTTGATATTCACATTACAATTTTAATACTGTATTTGTCAGTTATTACGGATTCGGTGGCTGATATGTCAAATATTCGGTAAGGAAATATTTTCCTCAAATTCTGTAACGATTCTTACTGATTCGCTGGTTACCCCTTAACTCAACCTCGTTCATGGAAACATGGTAATGGAAACGAGGTTGTAGTTAGGTTTTTGTTAAATCATTTTGAACTCAACGAAGCTAGTGGAATTAAGTTGAGTTGAAAACCAAAATGGCTAAGCGAATAGATATTAGGGATTTTTATTATTACTGAAATAAAAAAATTTTACAATAATTAAATTTTATAAGATAACTGGCTGTAAAACTTTCAACTCAACCTTTCAACTCCCTTCCAAGGAAACGATCGACGCCATTTTGAAATTTAACGAAAACTTAATTTCAATCCAACCTAACTAAACCTCGTTCATGGAAACATAATATATATTGTTAATTTCTGGCATAGAAACCTCCGCATCTTGGTTAATCCCAGCAGCTTGAACATCATATCGAAGCTTGCGATTCATGACTAGTTTTTTGCATGTTTTGGCTGGGAATCACATTAGATTTTAAGTAATGTTTTGCACTACCTGAAATTATAAATAAACGTGTTAAACTTAAAATACTTTATAAATTCTTAAAAATAACCTAGATTACCAAATTCATTTGGTTCAAAATTAGATTCTGTAAAATGCAAGCTGCAAACTTTGGCAAGCTTGCTTGGTGTTTGAAGTGCCCATAACCATCTCGTCATCATTCGTTTATTAGCTAGGAATTGATGGAATTTTATGGTAGCAGCCGCAACTTTCGATTTACATTGTGGAACAACACAGCTATGCACCATTTTTATGTATAAAAATGTATTTAAATAATTTGAGTTTATATGAATTTCCGGATGTCTTATATATAACTTTATTTGTCTGTACAATTTTTCTAAATTATATGTATGGTTTAATTTATATTGTTTTTTTAATTCACAACTTCAATATTTTCCATACAAATTCTTCATGTTTTGACTTTTTAACCCAAGAAGCCCAGTAGAGACATCTACTTTAGTTTTGTTTTATATTGTATGTGTTCCATTGGAAACAATTTGCTACTGCCAAGTGCTTGTGAGTAGATGTTCAATGGAACGTAAAATTTTGTAATAGTAGGAAAACATAATCTCAATTTAAATAAAACTGCTAGATTTTAATAAAAAATACGTTGATCTACATATTAATAATAATAAGTAATAAAACATTAAACAACAAAATAATTAAAATATTTTTACGATTTAACAATTGCGCGTCGTATCACTAACATAAACAAAAATTTTGTTTTTAACCCTAATCGAACAAACATATTTTTTTATGTCAGTAAATTCAAATTCTAGTCGTACATCTAGAGTAGATGTCAAGTACGTTGTATGGAAATGTTTCAAAATAAAATACATACAAGTTTATAACTAAATTAACATTATTTTGAAAATGGATGCATTTATCAAACGAGCCAAAAACGCACACCTTGGTTGGATTACACCTACTCTCCACCTGCCATTAACATCGAGTTATACCATTAAAATTCAAACAGTTGCTAGTGGAGAAGGCATAATATGATTGTATACCAAAATTTTACATTTCTTGGCTGGATTAAAAACATGGTTACCAGTTTCGTATGGAAGTTTTCTAATTTTTAGTTAGAAACTTTTTTTACAAAAATTTTTTGTGGCACAAAAAAAAATAAATTTTTGTTGAGATATTTTTAAATACATACTTAAAAATATGGCAGCCAAAAAAGAATCATTAAAACACATGTACGTGTGACGATCTTTTTTGCAAACATTTTTGCACAATTTCTTTAAAATATCAAAGTGCAAATGATTTCTAACCGTCAAATTTATTGTATGTTTTCCTCACCCGATGCCATTTTTTATATTTTTTTTACCGGATTGACGATTGGAGCTTCACAGATTCCACCTAGTGGAAATTTTTTAAACTGAGGTAGCTGCTAATTTGACGTTCGAAATTGTTGTAAACAATTCCAATTTTGAACTGTAAACACAATTTTGACCTACCAAACTGATAATAATTGTAAATAATTCCAATTTTGGATTATAAAAACAATTTTTAAGTACCGGATTGCAAAAATTTCTTTCGTCGCATTTATGAGAAATGTCATTTGGCCGGTTGCCTCATTTTAACTTTTTTCCTCGAGAGGCGCTTTCTCTACTTTTACAATCGTCAATATGGTAATTGTAATGGTAAAATTTATGTCAGGTGGAGTAGCCGGGTAAGGGTTAAAAAATGACGTTTCACACAACCAAAATTGGTATAGAGCCATCTATTAGAATTTTTAAAACTAAAATCACTCTTTCGTTAATTATATGCGTAACTACTTCTAACAACTACACCATCACTTGAGCCATGAGTAGTTGCAATTAGATGCAAGTACTTGTGAGTAGTTTGCTAACGCTAATGGAACACGCTTATCATCACAAGAGCATGAGTAGTTGCGAGTAGAAACGAATACTTGTGACCCGTCAAACAAGGTGTTACGTTTACGTAACACTAGTGAAGAATTTTGTTCATACAACTCTTCGTAAGCGTAACAGTTTGGTGCTGCAATAACGAAGCAGTTATGTCGTTCCCGTCCTATGATAATTAGACTTTTGTCGAGGAGTTATTAATGTGGTAGTAGTTCGTAAACTATTCACTTGAGGTGTTGCATTTATGTCACGTTATTAGTGAAATAATAACGTAACATTTTTAGTGATATGAATTTAATGAAGCATTTTTTTGCAATTTTTTTTTTCTAAAAAAATAATAAGTATTTACTTTTATTCTAAAAAAAAAAATCAAGTAACAAATTATGTTTTTCTAAATCAAACTTGGACATTAATTATTTGTTTAGTTATTTATTTATTAAAAAAAATTCTTCAACCCAAAAAATACGTAATGGCGATCGAAAACTCAAAACTAAATAGTTATCGTTTCTTTATATTATTCCAATAATATTCATAAAGGAATTTGGTGTTATGTTTTGGTGTAGCAAAAACGAAACATTTACGACGTTTCTGCATCATGATAATTAAGTTTGGTTGCGAGGTATTTTTATACTACATATATTTTATTTAAATTTGAGAATGTATTTGTGACAAGCAAAAAAGTGTTACGTTTATAGTACGCTTATGCGACGTATTTTGCGAATTCGCTTAAATTGTTTAGCGGGATAGTTTGCTAACGCCAATGGAACACGCTTAATTATATATTTGAATAATTCTGTACCACCAAAAACTTGGTTTGAAACTATTGACGATTGTAAAAGTAGAGAAAGCGCCTCCCGAGGAAAAAAGTTAAAATGAGGCAACTGGCAAAATGACATTTCTCATAAATGCGACGAAATGAAATTTCGCAATTCGGTAGTTAAAAATTGTTTTATAATCCAAAATTGGAATTATTTACAATTATTAGCAATCTGGTAAGTAAAAATGGTGTTTACAGTTCAAAATTGGAATTCTTTACAACAATTTCGAACGTCAAATTATCAGCTAGCTCAGTTTAAAAAATTTCCGCTAGGTGGAATCTGTGATGTTCCAATCGTCAATTCATTCCGAATCAAAATACACGACATTTAGCGTATTTCCTTGACAAATTTACAACAACAATTGCATATAATAAATCCCCGCAAGAATAACATTAACCCAAAAAAAAAAATGGGTTTAATTAAACATAATTCTAATTCTTGGTTATGATACCTGCCACCAGAGTCAAAATACATATGTGGTTTTCCTGTTGCAACAAAAAACAGATTCGGAGTCGAATCCGAGTTGAAAAATGACAGTTTTTTGACGTTTTAACTGGAACAGCCAAAAATCCGGATTCTGCGATTTTTTGTTTTTTATATGGTTGTGTGAATATACGTATTAATTGTCAAATTCTATTTTTATAATTAGATTGTTAATACTGATGAATTTTTCCGTAAATTAATAAATAATTTAATGAATTCATGTTATTTGTTGTATTATTTGTTAATTATTTTACTGTTTTTTAAATATTTTTTTCCGCATATTTATTTTGATGTTTGAATGACATTTAAATGTAATCGTGTTAGTAATCGCTCCGAAAAATTTTACCGAGCGACGAATGACAGCTACTGTCACTTGAGTTTCGCTCCGAATCTGTTTTTTGTTGCAACAGGAAAACGACAATAGTAAATTTATATTTTATTTCGAAAGGTTGGCTTTTGTCAATTAAATCAAATTGGCTATTTTCTTGGAAAACAAATTAACCCAAAATAATTCGAATTAAATTTTGGTCAACAAAATACACTTATTGTTGTTGTAAAATTCCCAAAGTAACTACAAATTGTTGTGAAACACGTATTCGATAAAAATATTCGACAAACGCACATAAAGTATACTTGGTCAAGATCATCTAAAAATAAACTGTGATAATTAAATCATTCAACTAGAGAATTTTATATTATTTTGCCGGTAAAATTCTTGACGTTTGGAAGATCATTCATGAATGAAAAAAAATCATCGGTTTACGAACGCATACAGCTTTTGAATTTAGATAAATTGTCGTTTTCCGTGATATTCATATTCCTCACACTAACCACCACGTTGTACTATTTTGAACTAGTTTAAGGTTGTTTTAAAAAATTTGAGACCATTTTGTTTGAGTTTTCGTTTTTAAAAATACCTTTCACTCAACTTTCGCGAATTGCTTTTTAATTATTCCGACAATTCATAGTACTTAGTACATTCTACATTATTAAATCACTCCATTTTATTTCATTTTGAGAGTAATAATAAGAGCAAATTTAAAAACAAATCTTAAAAAAATCGCTCATAGTCCAAAGTCTCTCATTGCGTAGTTCAAAATCTGTATGACTAATGACTCTACTTAGGTAAATTTTCTAGGTACAAACAATAAAAAAAACCAATTTTGTTTTAGTCATCCGCAATCCATCTACTTACAATTGTGGTTATTTTGGTTGTTTGAACAAAGCCTTAATTTAAAATTATCATTAAATTGTCGTGTGGTTTCAATTGTTTTCACTTAATTCGTGGTTTTGCTTGCATTTATACTAAACAAAAATACGGACCAGTATAAATAATTTCTTATTTTACTAAGTACTGCATTATTTATTATACTATGGACAAAATACTATCATCAATTAAAAGTAAGTTTTTTGTTTGGCTTTATAATGTGACTTTATATTTATTGTACCTACACTAAAAATGCACCAACTGCTAATTATAATGATGATTGTGTCATTTTTTTTAATGGGGCATATTAATGCTTTATGTGAAAGTATTTGGGTATAGGTAGCAAAATAAAACGCAGGCGCAACACAAAAATCATGATCAAAACAATTATTGGGTGTTTTTCCAAAACTTTTCTCAATCCAAGGCCGATTTCGAGTTTGACTAGTAAAAATAAATCAATTATTCAGTAGTTTGTTTTATTTTGTTTTAATTTTATAGAACCAATTACGTAGTACCTACATATAAATTTATTTTTATTAATTTTAACTACATTTTTCCAGGTATATCGTGCAGAAAAATGTTATCGTCAGATGTAGTCGAAGAACAACATGAATATTTTGAAGAAATCGTCTGCGAAGACAATGATCTTAAAGAAAATGAAATGAAAAATTATGAATTGGGAGAACATGGCAAAGTATTGCTAGTAAAACAACATGGAATAATTTCAGCAATAGGTGCGAAATGTACTCATTACGGAGCATTTTTGGATACTGGTGCATTAGGAGATGGTCGTGTAAGATGTCCTTGGCACGGTGCTTGCTTTAATATAAGGACGGGAGATATTGAAGATTATCCAGGTTTAGATTCGCTTCCATGTTACCAAGTAACTGTGGTTGATGGAAAAGTGAAAGTTCGAGCTGCAAAAAAAGACCTTGAAAATAATAAAAGAATTAAATCTATGTCACAGATTAATAAATGTGACGAGAGATGCTTTGTCGTTATAGGAGGCGGTCCATCAGGTGCTACTTGTGTGGAAACGTTACGCCAAGAAGGCTATACTGGACGTCTTATCATGGTGTGCAAGGAAGATTCTTTACCATACGATAGAGTTAAGATAAGTAAATCTATGGATACTGATGTGAGCAAATTACTACTTCGAAGCGAAGAATTTTATGAAACACATAATATCGAGGTACATTTAAATACGGAGGCTGTATCTCTTGATTCTGGCACAAAGGAGATATGGTTAAGCAACGGTTTCAGAGTATGCTTCGACAAAATTTACATAGCAACAGGTTCAACTCCAAGAAAGCTTAATATTCCTGGTGCTGAACTGAAAGAAGTGTTTACTATAAGGAATTTCGAAGATGCACGCACAATTAACAGCCATCTTTCAAAAGATACCCACTTAGTTGTACTAGGTGTCAGTTTTATTGGCCTTGAAAGTGCAGCCTATTGTGTTGACAAAGTCGCTAAGGTCACAGTTATTGGCAGAGATTCAGTTCCGCTAAAACCAATTTTTGGTGATTTAATCGGACAGCGAATCATGGATTTCTTTAAAAGCAAAAATGTGGAATTTGTGATGAACAGTGGCATTTCTAAATGTAATGCCTTAAATGGAAAATTAGATTCTGTCGAACTTGCCGATGGAACCAACCTAAAGGCCGATATTTTAATCATGGGAGTTGGTTCCACATTTAATACAAACTTTTTAAAAACATCAGGCATCACTTTAAACGACAATGGATCGATCGATACGGATTTATTCTTACAAACAAATTTACCGGATATTTTTGTTGGCGGGGATATAGCAAATGCGCCAGTATTTGCATCGAATAATAAACCCCTTACTATTGGACATTACGGCTTATCGCAATATCATGGACGAATAGCAGCATTGAATATGTTATCAAAACAAACACCGTTGCATGCTGTTCCATTTTTTTGGGCTTTCCTATTTGGAAAAAGTATTCGTTATGCTGGCTACGGTTCATCAAATAATATGAAAATTTTTGGTAATTTAGAAGAAATGAAATTTGTATCTTATTATTTTGACGAAGAAGACAAAGTAGTTGCAATAGCTACATGTGGTTCTGACCCAGTTGCTTCACAATTTGCTGAGCTTTTGTCGCAGGGAAAATCGTTTAATAAATCTGATTTAACAGATGATCATTTGTCATGGACACAGTCCATTCTTGTAAAATCTAATTAAAGACACTATAAAAAATCAGTATTAATAAATCAAAAAAAAAACCACATAAAATTTACGAGTTTTATTTGACTAAGCTCAATTATCATTCAGACACAGAAGAAAGATTAACCGTTAATCTTTCTTCTGTGATTCAGACTCAATCCCAAACTTCTTTCTTTTTCAAATGATTAATTCTTGATTCTATTGAAATATGAGGTTTCATATAAAGTTTATCTTCCTTCCACTTTTGTAGTAATTTCTCACGCTTTTGTAATTCTTTGGCATGACCGGAAGATTCTGCCTGAAATAAATTATTTTGAATTAAACTAGTTATTTTTATTGTTAGTCAAAAAAGGAACCTCGAAACTAAATTAAAATATGCATAAGCCATTATTTATACACTTTAGTTTAGCTCGAGGGCTTTACTCAGTTATACAAGGCTCAAATAAGGATGGCGAAGTAATTGCATATTATTTTCTTGTACTTGAAAATCCAACATAAGTTTATCCATTGAGTTTTTAGTGACGGGTTTAACTAAACGTGATTTACCACGAAAAATATGACCATTTACAGATTTTTTAAATAAATTAATAATAGTTAACTTCATTTTTTTGCTGTGATTTGACTCTACAGACGTGAGGATTATTTTGACAGATAAATGACATGAGCTCAGCATGCAAAATATTACCCTCGCAACTTAAAATGATTAGAATGAAAACGTAGAGTTTTGTGTTTCATTCTATTATTCATCATCGTACATCCATCGATTATTTTAATCCCTCTAAGCAAAGCGATTCGTTTACGATACGATAATGATATTTGATGTTCATAGAAAACATCATTTCCCACTAAACAAAGCGATTCGTTTACGGTACGAAAATGATGTTTGTTGTTCATCTTTTACGAATCGTGTTTGCGATTCGAAATCGATATGTTTACGAATCTAACGTCCCATGATAATTAGAATTTTTTACGTAACGTAAATAGAATGATTTTTACGATAAGCTTACGACGCTTACTTTTCATATCGTAAACAGTTCTAATTATGTGATATATTTAGGTATCGTATTATTCGTGTTGGTTACGATAGTATTTATTTTGGATTAGCAAAAATAAAAATCCAGTTTTATAATACGATTCATTTTTTTATTTTATTTATTTGAAGTATTATATTGAAGTAATTATTACATTATATAGTACATAGTACATAAAATTTACTTGTTTATATGACGGTTTAATTGTATCGGGTTTCATAATACTTCGCTCCTCAATTCAATCGGCAGTGGTAAAATTTGCTCACATCTTAAAAAATAAGTATAAGGAAATTAATAAACTAAAATGAACTAAACAAATTGGAAAAGAAATGTATAATTACTTTGTGAAACACACCGCGTTTGTTTTAGGTTAAACTGGGATTGAAATGGCGAGTAAGAGAACGCTCAATATATAATTTTTATTTTCGTTGTTTCTTTATATGTGGCCCTATTCTGGTAATTCCCGGGGAATAGAAATTTTAAATTTTATTGCAGTATTATTCCCTTTTCCCCAAAGTGTATTCTGGTGTTCGGGAAAGATTTTTTATTGGGAAAAAATTATTCCCCATTACAGCAGTTTTGAAGTTTGTTTTTCCACACCGATTTTATGAATGAATTGATGGGGAATAGATTTTTAACGAAAATGTTTGTTTATATGTAGTTGTTATTAATAATTAATAATATTAATACTGTTAATAATTTTAAAGATACTATTATAATAAATAAGAGTTATTATAATAATTTTGATACAACTAAATTTATTTCCCCTGTATATTTATTCCCCAATTGACACAATCCACTTTAAGAAAATAGGGAATAAAAAGTTGGAAATATGTATCTGGGAATATCTGCTGTAAAAAAAAATTATTCCCCGTTCCCCGGGAATTACCAGAATAGGGCCAATGGGAGTAGAAATAAAAATAAGAAAGTACATGGTGTGATTTAAAAAAATATGCATCGTTCACATATCGCAATCGTATCGTTTTTTCCGAATCGCTTTTTTTGTTTAGAGGGTTTCGAATAGTTTTTTCGATCCGAAAATGATACGTTTACGAATCCTTCGTCCTATGATAATTAGAATATTTTACTATATCTTTTATTGGTATTGGCACAGAAGAAAGATTAACCAGAACAGTCATAACGCTGTTTTTGTATGGAAAAATTTGGACTCATTTTTTTGACCTTGATTTGCCGAAGGTAAGAGAAAGTTGGGTTATGTATTCTTTGGTTTACTGGTTTTTATTTGAAATAATAAAAATTAAGAATCCTTAACAGTATAGTTAGTGAAATTATATGACAAATTTTCTTTTGACAGCATAATTTGTATTAAATATTCAAAAAATTCATAATGTTCGAAAATAATTATACTTCAATGTCCAAAAAAGAAGGTAAGATGAAAAAAAAGTTTGATCCACGCAATGTCTATTCTGGTTAATCTTTCTTCTGTGGTATTGGTGCATAACGTAAATAACACGAATTTTGCATTTGGTTTACGTATCGTATTTTGCAAATCGTAAACAGACTAAATGTCTCGATATATTTACGTATCGTAATTTTCGTATCGGTTGCATTACATTTATTTGAAATAGCAAGAATAAAAATAAAACTTTTTCTTTTATTTATAATTAAAACAATTATTTATCTACATATTTTAAAATATAAAATTTGTTTAAAATAATAATGTGTGGCGTTATGCGTCATTCGTTTACGCATCATTCGCTACGTGTCATTTTTTAGCATACCATATTATTGCTTGTTGGACGGAACAATAAAGAACGAAAAATGGAAATGTACATTTTTCTTATTTTTGTTGTTGTAAAAAATATATTAAGGAGTCGCTCCAAAACCATTAACTTGTTAACATTAATTTTTTCTGTATTAAGCGAAGAACGCTAGAAAAAATAAATTAATTATTTTATTTAGAAATTTATATTTTATTGCTTAAAAAATATTCTCAAGTATTACAATAAATAAAAAGCAAGTGCATAAATAACATGTTTAGTTTTTATTAAATAATCCACACGCATTTCGTGTCCCCGTTGATATCCTCGTGCTACAGCATAAGTGAAAATTGCGTAGGAGCTCCTCATAGCGCCCTACATTCATACGAAACCCCCATAAAGTGGTAACCATCCGACGTGATAAATTACGAACGGGCAAAGAAAATACATTTTACGCAATTTTTGCGACAACATATTTTCACGTTCGCACATAGCGGGGCAAACATACATCGACACGCGGGTTAAAACACATAACCCAACTTTGTCAACAAGGACAAGGAAAAAACATCGACACGCGGGTTAAAACATATAACCCAACTTTGTCAACAAGGACAAGAAAAATTCAATTGTGGCTTAAATCTTCAAAGTTTAATAAGTCAATTTAAGGCAATTTTGTGGACGAGCATCGAATTTTAACAGCCATCACAAACAATGGAAACAATTTGGACAGCATAACCGCATTTATATACAGTATGAACTACAAACATTGGGATAGCAGTAACATTACAAAATTTTTTAATTTTTCATAATTCATGTAAGTACCATTAATTTTTTTTTCTTTATTGCGGTGTCCAACAATTAATTAATTAAGCAATGATAACTTTCGCGAGCGCAATTTTTATTTTTTCCGCCACATTTTTATTAATCTCATTTATATTATTATTCAATGGTCTTTTTTAATTATGTTTTGGTTAATAGCTTTGTTATAGACCACTATTAAAAAATTGTTTCTCGTTTTTTCTCCTCTATTTTATTTTGCCAATATTTCGGTCTTGTTGACCATTTTCAAGGCTCATATAAAATATTTTCTGATCGTTACACGATTCAAAAATCAAACTTTCATCCAAAAAAGTTTGATTTTTGAATCGTGTAACGATCAGAAAATATTTTATATGAGCCTTGAAAATGGTCAACAAGACCGAAATATTGGCAAAATAAAATAGAGGAGAAAAAACGAGAAACAATTTTTTAATAGTGGTCTATAACAAAGCTATTAACCAAAACATAAAAACATTTTTATTAATCAGTTATTTATTTCGCTGCGTGGCTAGCGGTTATAATCCGAATGATGCTGGCGATCCCGCCACGGACACGGTTACGTTGTCGACGGCACAGTTGCGGGACATTATCGATTCGCGAGTTAGGGAGTTAGTTCGTGCTCAATTATCTGAGACGCAGGTCGCAATTCCACCTACTGGTGACAGTGATTTAGGCATAGCTCCAGAAATTTTAGGTAACGAGAGACAGGTTACCCCTGATTCAAAAAAAACAATTCCTAAATTTTCAGAAGTAGCACATATATAGCTTTCAAGTCACCCCAGCCATTATTCGGTCAAAACCCAGTGGTATGGTTCGAAATTCTCGATCAACAATTCAATGTGGCTGGAATTGTCAGGGAAGGCACATGATATTCACACGCCGTTAGTGCACTGGACGCACGGCTACATGATCAATTCGCTGGTTTAATAACTCGAAACAAAGGAGACACACCTTACACCATTTTTAAACAGAGGTAATCAAAGGACTGGGAGAGCCAGAAAAGAGCAAACTGCATAATTTATTGCACGGTATGTCGTTAGGCGACAAGAAGCCATCCCAGTTACTCGAGAAGTTTCGATTAGATGCCGGTGTTAAGTTTAACGATGATTCGATTCGTCAATTGTAGATGCAGCGTTTGCCACAGCAAGTTCAAATGGTTTTGTCGCCATTTGAGAACGACCTGGCATAATTTTGAATCTCATATTATGAAGGAAATATCAGCGTTAATAGACACCCAATTCCGATCGCGTAGTACATCCAGAGGACGTAGTAGCCAACGCGGATCTCGCTCAAATTCTCGCGAATTAGGCAACAATTTCGAATGTTATTACCACAGACGTTTCAAAGACAAGGCAAATAAGTGTGTTACAGGGTGTAAACACCAATTAAAATCCCCTGATGCAAACCGGATGGACGTAAATTCAAAAAAATAATAGCACATCAACATTCGACGACGTGTCCTGATGATGCAATTTCCAGTCGTCTCTTAATTTTCGAAAAACATTCACAACGCATATTCTTGATCGATACAGGCGCAGATGTAGCAGTAATACCAGTCAATTTTAGCAAAAACATAAGCGATAAATCAGACTTTAGTCTTTACGCAGCAAACGGTACCCGTATCAAGGCTTTTGGCATTCGCACACTTCATCTAAATATTGGACTTAGACGAGATTTCGTGTGGAATTTTATTGTTGAAGAAGTATCAATACCAATTTTAGGGGCGGATTTCTTAAAAAACACTGGTCTTATTGTCGACCTTAAAAGAAATCGAATAGTAGATCCGTTAACTTCGTTGTTCACCATTGTTCTCTGACAGCAGCACAGGTTCCATCACTGTCCATTTCAGACAAGATAACCCTCGGAGCAATATTTCGAATATTCTGGCAAAATACGAGGACGTTTATCTCCAGAGATGACTAAGATAGCCAAAGACCATTTCGAGAGCATGTTGGCACAGGGCATTTGCCGTCCCAGCAATAGCGCTTGCTCCAGTCCATTTCATTTGGTCAAAAAGAAAAATGGAGAGTGGAGACCTTGCGGTGATTACCGCGCACTTAATAACGTGACGATTCCCGATTGTTACCCAGAGCCTCACCTCCACGATTTTTCTTTCCAACTGGCCGGCTGTAACGTTTTCACTACATTGGACTTGGTACAAGCATACCACCAGATTCTCATCGAACCAAAAGATATACCTAAAACTGCAATATCGACACCATTCGGACTATTTGAGTTCTGCAAAATGACCTTCGGTTTAAGAAATGCAGCACAGTCATTTCAAAGGCTGATGCACTCAATCTTACGCGGATTACCCTTTTGTTTCATTTATCTTGATGACATACTGATAGCATCACAATCCAGAGACGAGCATATAATGCATTTGAATACAGTGTTTCAGAGACTATCTAACAATGGATTAGTCATTAACGTGGATAAATGCGTTTTCGCTCAGTCCGAAGTCTTGTTCTTGGGTCATACAGTATGCAACAAGGGTATCCTTCCTTCACCCGAAAGAGCTCAAGTCATATCCCAATTTAGCCGACCCACAACAGTTCAGCAATTGAAACGGTTCTTAGGTATGATCAATTTTTATCGGCTTTTTGTACCAGCAGCCGCAAAAGATCAGGCCGTTTTAAATGACTTTCTGAAGGGATACAAAAAAAATAGCAAAGTTGTTATTAATTGGACAGACACAGCCGTCGAAGCTTTTGAAAAGTGCAAGAGAGCAATGACTGAGGCAACCCTTTTAGCTCATCCTGTAAGTTCGGCTCGTAAGTCAATAATAGTGGATGCGTCGGACACTGCAGTTGAGGCAGTAGTTCGGCAATGGGTAAACCAAGCCTGGGAACCATTAGGTTTTTTTTCTGTACGACTTACCGTGACGCAAAGCAAGTACAGCGCCTACGACAGGGAACTCTTGGCGGCTTATTTAGGCATAAGGCATTTCAGGTTTCTTCTTGAGGGACAAAATTTCACACTGTTTACGAATCATAAACCCTTAGTTTACGCTTTTAGACAAAATAGTGAAAAAGCATCACCCAGACAGCGCAGACATTTAGACTGCATAGGGCAATTCACAACGAACTTAAAACACGTTTCTGGCAAGAACAATATAGTGGCTGATACTCTTTCCCGCATGGAGCAAATAGAAGTCCCTGGATCAATCGATTACTCAATTATCGCGGAGGCTCAAGCTGGCGACGAAGAATTATTAAAACTTATCGAAGACAATAGTACGTCAACCCTGAAATTCGAGCAATTTCCCGTACGTTTTGGTGCCGATAGAACATTGTATTGCGACATATCCACAGGTAAATCTCGACCTTATATTCCTTTCGCGTTCAGGAAACAAGTTTTTGAATCATTGCATAATTTGGCTCATCCAGGAGTAAGGTCTTCAGTGAGGTTACTTACGGATCAAGTCGTTTGGCCATCTATAAGAAAAGACGTTGGACTCATGGCTCGTTTATGTGTTGCTTGTCAGAGGGCTAAAATCGGCAGACATAAGAAATCTCCTATCGGATCATATGAACCAACTTCTGATCGTTTTACCGAGGTTCATTTGGACATTGTCGGACCATTGCCACCATCTGCAAATTACCGATACTGTATAACGATGATAGACCGATACACGCGTTGGGCAGAGGCCATACCCGTATCCGACATAACCGCAAATACTGTCGCTTTTGCGATCTATTCAGAATGGATTGTACGTTTTGGTGTCCCATTATTCATTGTGACCGACCAAGGAACCCAGTTTGAATCCCAGTTGTTCGCGGAATTATCAATCTTGCTAGGTTTCCAACATAGACGTACGAACAGTTATCACCCGCAGTGTAATGGTATGATTGAGCGCTGGCACCGTACTCTAAAGGCTGCGATTATGTGTTATGACAGACCTGATTGGGCCACTATTTTACCTTCCGTCCTACTAGGATTAAGAACTAGTTATCGCGAAGATTTGCAGGCTACTTCGCAGAGTTAGTGTTTGGAAGTAAATTGCGAATTCCAGGTCAATTTTTTGAGGTGAATAAACATCCAGTCCCAGAATCAGATTTTGTCAAGGCACTCAGACATCATTTTTCGGAACTAAAAAACCAGCCACAGCGTCAAAACATACTACAGACAATATTTTCGTTAGTCGTAATTTAAAGGACTGTTCACATATCTTCATACGTACAGACGCGTTACGCAGGGCTCTCCAACCCCCTTATACAGGACTATATCAGGTGATCAAACGTTTTGAGAAATTTTTCGAAGTTCGTATAAA
Source organism: Tipula vernalis (assembly GCA_958295665.1). Classification (NCBI taxonomy): domain Eukaryota; kingdom Metazoa; phylum Arthropoda; class Insecta; order Diptera; family Tipulidae; genus Tipula; species Tipula vernalis. The sequence goes on from OY282559.1 coordinate 116,228,231, forward strand.
TAACAAATGTGTCAAAATTTCGTTGGATCGGTTAAAGCCTTGTTTTGTAGTAAAATCCGACAATTCTCAAACCGAAACACAACTTTTACGAACAACCACGCCACAGACAGGAATCAAGACTGATACTGATTCATCGGCCAGCTCTACAGATAGATCGGACACCTTCTTTCCGGATTTAGTTCAGACTCATGTGCCCGAAGCAACGGTTACTAGAACCGGACGCGTCGTTCAATTGCCATGCCGATACAGATAGGTATCGTGTGATCATTCAATCACACTGAGGGGGTAGTGTGTGGCGTTACGCGTCATTCGTTAACGCATCATTCGCTACGTGTCATTTTTTAGCATACCATATTATTGCTTGTTGGACAGAACAATAAAGAACGAAAAATGGATGAGTACATTTTTCTTATTTTTGTAGTTGTAAAAAATATATTAAGGAGTCGCTCCAAAACCATTAACTTGTTAACATTAATTTTTTCTGTATTAAGCGAAGAACGCTAGAAAAAATAAATTAGTTATTTTATTTAGAAATTTATATTTTATTGCTTAAAAAATATTCTCAAGTATTACAATAAATAAAAAGCAAGTGCATAAATAACATGTTTAATTTTTATTAAATAATCCACACGCATCTCGTGTCCCCGTTGATATCCTCGTGCTACAGCATAAGTGAAAATTGCGTAAGAGCTCCTCATAGCGCCCTACATTCATACGAAACTCCCATAAATGCTATAAACTAGCCCGAGGTGATGGAACTGCGCCATGTGTGCGCCAGTTTCGTTGAAGTAGCGAATTATGTTTCCTGGTTCTAAACATATTTATTAAATTATTATAATTTGCAATAGGTTTTTATGCATTAAAAAATACTTACTTTTCTTCTTCTAATTAAATTTACGTATTTACACACTGTATGGTAGTTGTAAATTGACAACAGCCTATTTCAAGTACAGAATTATTTATTTTACACCACAATGTGCTATTTCACGTCCGCTTTTGTTTTACGATAGCCTCGAAATGAAATGACGAGAAAAATACTCAACACGATTTTTTATTTGGCTGTTGTATGAGTTGGGGTAAAAATGTATTTGTCTCGTATAAAAAATATATATCGTTTACGTATCGTAATCATATCGGTTTTTAAGAATCGCATTTTTTGTTTAGAGGGATCCCGTCAAACAAGGTGTTACGTTTACGTAACTCTAGTGAAGAATTTGGTTCAAACAACTCTTCGTAAACGTAACAGTTTGGTGTTGCAATAACGAAGCAGTTACGGCGTTCCCGTCCTATGATAATTAGACTTTTTGCGAGGAATTGTCAATGTGGTACTAATTCGTAAACAGTTCACTTGAGGTGTTGCATTTACGTCACGTGGTTAGTGAAATAATATCGTAACATTTTTAGCGAGATGGATTTAATGAAACATTTTTGACAATTTTTCTTTCCTAAAAAACTAATAGTTTCTTAAGTATTTTAGTATTATTCTAAAAAAAAAAAATATTAAGTAACAAATTATATTTCTCTAAATCATACTGGGACGTTAATTATTTGCTTAATTATTTATTTATTAAAAAAAATTGATGAACCAAAAAAGACATAATAACGTACTTTATGATTCCTTATGATTATTTCGGTTCTTTATGATTATTATTTCATTAATATTCATAAAGGAATTTGGTGTTACGTTTACGAAACATCAGCGAAGAATTTTGTTCGTACAATTCTTCGTAATCGTTACGTTTAGGACGTAGCAAAAACGAAACATTTACGTTGTTCTGCATAATGATAATTAAATTTGTTTGGGAGGTATTTTTGTACTACATATATTTAAATACGTTTGAGAATGTATTAGTGAAAAGCAAAAAAGTGATACGTTTATAGTACGCTTAAGCGACGTATTTTACGAATTCGCTTAAATTGCTTAGCGGGATGTTTCAGAATTACGTCATAGTTGTAGGCAAAAATAATTATACATTTGTAAAATTATGTTGAATCCTTTTCAACCAAAAACATTAAAAAAAAATTGATGTAGGTACATCGAAAGCCATATTCGTTTCGTTAAAAACATCAATATTTTTTCGATATACATCAATTTTATGACATGTAAATTTTATCATAAATTTCACCTTGGCTACTAACACCAACAAAAATAGAAACGTTAATTTTTAGTTGTCAAAGTGTCAAAATATATAGAGTTTCTGTCTCTATTTGTCATCAATTTAATTGTTGTGTTTAATTTTAATTGTTGAATAAAGCACTCGACCAAACACTACATAAAAATCGATTCGAAATTTTTTAAACGTCAAATATTTTATATTACCAATCCAGACACAAAACTGCATCAATTTTGGTTTCATGTACTTTTCACACCACAAAATTTACATTGATTTGAAAAAAAAAACGAAAAGAATTCGACATAAGTATAACTTTCGCAAAGGGCTTAGTACTAATTCTCTAGAAGTAACGACACTAATATGTACTTACAGAAATAGTAGGTTTTATTTTGTGTTTGTATCGCAATAGTACGGCTTGTATAAACATTTTTGTTTTTGGTTTAATTTTTTTTTTCTGCTCGATATTCACACATACATGCAATATTATTTTTCGGCACATATGTTTCCGTAACCGCTAAAAATGTTTTCACATCAAAAATGTTCTGTCTATGATTGTGTTCAAAGTAGAACATTTATTAAAAGTTTAGGACATAGGATATTCACTTTCAATCGTAAGACTGTCCTACGCAAAGTAGGACGGATGGCGACTCTACCCCTAATAACATTATATATTCTGGTTAGTTTTCTCTACCAAATGTTTGCAGATTGTGAAACTGGTCAAATAATTTGGAGTTTTAAACATATTTTTTGTTTACTCGTGGACTAATATCAATAATAAAAAGATTTTATATAATAAAACACAAAATTTTGATTTTGTCACTTTCTTAATGTGATATTTATATTTATTTGAAATTGAAATTACGATCGTTTCGGATGTTACTCCATTATCAAATTTCTAACAAACACTAACTAAAGTTATGCTAAAAACTGTTTCTATATCCTATTATTTGTGCCTACGTGCCTTGTGAATCTTCTTTCCACTTTATTTTTTTTTTTATATTCTTAAAGGGGTGGTACCGCCCTTCTTTTTTGTATATACTTTTACAACTGGGCTTCTGAGTTCGTCTGGGTTTTGCAATTAAAAACACTGTGTACTTGTATGTCACTTGACTTGACTTTATTTCACTTTACTTGTACAGTTATTCCGGAATTTGGTCAATTACGATGGAACTTGCCTATTTCTCAACCGATTATCATAAAATTTGACACGTGCGTTGGAAATGGGATTCTAAAATGATTTTTGGATGAAGTTCTAGAATATGGTCAAGTATGATGGAATTTCCCTATTTCTCAACCGATTATGACAATATTTGACACGTGCGCTGTAAATGTCATTCTAAAATGTTCTGGAATATAACCAAGTATGATGGAACTTGCCTATTTCTCATCCAATTATGATAAATTTCAGCTTGTGCATTGGAAATGGGATTTTAAAATGATTTATAGAAGAAGTTCTGGAATATGCTAAGTATGATGGAACTTGCCTATTTCTCATCCAGTTAAGATGAATTTCCGCTTGTGCATTGGGAATGGGATTCTAAAATGATTTTTAAATCAAAGTTCGACAGGTGGACTAGTATTGGCATTTTACAATTAGTTTTAGATGAATTTTTGGAATATGGCCAGTTAGGATAGAACTTTGTCCATTTTTTTACGGATTTGAATGGAATGTTACATGTGCGATGGTAATGGGATTTTAAAATGATTTTTAGATAAAGTTCTGGAATATGCCGAAGAAGGACGAAACTTCGCTATTCCTTAACTGAATAAACTCCGGATAACCAATTGACGATTTAATTGTTGTTAGGCTGAGATTTTCGGTAGTATTTTATTTGCCGATTAAAATATTTCACAATTTTAATATTTAATTTTATTTCATTTACTAGAGTATAATTTAAGTTCAGAATAATGTCATCGATTCTTCGACAAAAAGAAGAATGTCTTTTTTTTTTTCTCTTTTTTTTTTTTTTCAAAACTGCATTATAGCATACTTATCCATAAAATTATTACATAAATTTTCAACAGTTGGTAAGTTGATTTTACTTAATTTAATACATTTATTTATAGCAAATTGCGCGGAAAATCATAAATTTTAAATATCAGTTCGGACACTATTAATGGTATAATTAGTTCGATCTTAAACCCTTAATCAGAGGTGAATAAACATTTGTAATATAATTTACGATAGATGGCAATAATTAATTTAACAATTTGAATTTTTGTAAGTATGTGGTAGTTATACAAATCTACAGTCATTATCAAAATAAACAATTAACCGTAAGTAGCTATATAACAATAATAACTGAATTCATTTTAAAACAAATTTCATATTTCAGCTTTGACAGTGTTAACATAAAATATAATTTAAATCCAGTTATCCATTGATGTTTGGCAATAGAATGAGAGCTTTAGATAAGTACTAATTTCTATTTGTTGTTGTATGTTGAATGATTCTTTGTTGTTTTATTTTAGGTTAGGCGTGAATTCTGGATCAGTTGCGTGAACATTCTCCCGCACTATTAAAATCCCAGGTTTTAATACTAAAATTGTTTGCTGTAGATGTAGTTTCGTCGTCGGAGAGTAATCGGCATACTTTCACAATCGGGCGCTTGAGAATTCCTGTGGTGGTTTTGATGGATACTACACGTACTAAACCATCGGTACCAGGATGAATCGTTATAACACGGCCCATTAACCATTTGGACGGAGGTAAATTGTCTTCTTTTATGATTACTAATTCACCAATTTTAATGTTTTGTTCTCTTTCGTTCCATTTTCGACGTTGTTGTAAGGTGTGCAAGTAGTTGACTGTCCATTTTCTCCAGAAACTCTGCACTCTTGTTTGAACATTCTGCCACCGTGATAACCGGTTCATTGGTATGTCTTCTAATGGAGGTTCAGGAATCGCAGTGATGGGTTCGCCAATGAGGAAATGAGCTGGTGTTAACGCCACCAAATCATCGATGTCATCAGTCATTGGGCACAACGGTCTTGAATTAAGGAGTCCTTCGATCTGCACTAACAAAGTTTCCATTTCAGTCGATGTCATCATTGTGTCTTTTGTAACTCTAATGAGATGGTATTTTATGCTTTTTACACCAGACTCCCAAATTCCTCCGAAATGAGGACCGTTAGCTGGATTAAATACAAATTTGATATGCTGCTGTGAAAGAAAATTAGAGATTAATTGATTGTTATGATGTTGATGATATAATTGGTGAAGTTCTTCTAATTTTCGTTTAGCTCCCACAAAATTGGAACCGTTGTCAGACATAATCTCTATTGGTATCCCTCTTCTGGATATGAATCGTCGCAACGCCGCGATAAATGCTTCTGCTGTCATATCATAACAAACTTCAATATGAATCGCTTTGGTAGCAAAGCATATGAAGATGCATATGTATCCCTTTACAATTGGTATGCGACCCTTGCCCATTCGAGTTTTTAGGTACAAAGGTCCGGCGTAATCCATGCCAGTATACAGAAATGGACGACTTGGTGTAATTCTTGTTCTAGGTAAATTTCCCATCAATTGTTGGGAAGTCGCTGCCTTTTGTCTTCTACACTCTACACATTTGTTGATGTGGTTTTTGACTGAAATCCGACAACTTATTATCCAATATCTCTGCCGCAGTAGGCTAATTTGTAACGTGGGCCCTGGGTGGAAGTATCTTAGATGTGTTTCTCTAATAATTCTGTCATTTAACAGATGTTTCTTTGGCAGAATTATTGGATGTTTTACGTCGAATGACGCATCTAAATTTTCTAGTCTCCCTCCAACTCTTAATACTCCTTCGGTATCTAAGAAAGGGAATAATGAAAGGATTTTACTTGTCGTGCCAATTTTTTTGGTTTGTTTTAGTGAATTGATTTCTTCTTCAAATTCTTCTGATTGGGCCCATTTAACACATAAAATCTCAGCCTTCTTGAGCCGGTCAACTATGTCAAGTTCCCGATAATTTTTATGAAGCTTGAGAATCATAGCTATAATTCTTTTGATTTTAGCAAACGACTCTATCCTTGTGACAAGATCCTCTATTACCTGCCTTACATTTGACTTACTGTGCGTCATCAATGATATTGTTCGTGACTCCAGCTTGGTGTCTTCGATTTCGATGTTACTCGGCCAATTTTCCATGCTATCGATTAGCCATGCAGGCCCATTCCACCACAGGCTATTGTTTACGAGTTGTTTGGGGTTCACGCCTCTTGATGCGATATCAGCGGGATTGTCTTTTGACATGACATAATTCCAACTCTTTCTGGGGATACGTTCCAATATTTCGGAAGTCCGATTTCCCACGAAGCATTTCCACCGTCTTGGAACATCTGATAACCAAGAAAGTACTATTTTAGAATCCGTCCACGCATAGCATTCTACATCATCTACTTCTAACGACTTCTTGGTATACTGGATGAGTCTGCTCAGTAAGACCGCTCCGCATAATTCCAGTCTAGGCAATGACACTTGCTTTAAAGGGGCAACTTTGGTTTTAGCGATAGCAATTCGGGTAGTCGACGAGCCATTTTTGTCGGTTGTACGGACATATGTAATCGCTGCGTATGCGTTCTCGGAGGCATCACAAAATCCGTGTATCTGCAAGTTGATGGTAGTGTTCCGTATCATTAGAAATCTCGGAACTTCGATATCTTGTAAATGCATGAGTGATGATTGGTTCGCCAACCATTGCTGCTCTATGTCTTGAGGAAGTGGTTCATCCCAGGACAAATTACGTAGCCATAACTTCTGTAAATGTATCTTAAATACAATAATGACCGGGGACACCCATCCAAGTGGGTCGAATATTCTTGATATTTGGGACAACATTTCGCGTTTAGAAGAGACTTTCTTACTATCAAGCTTTATTTTGTAAGAGAAAGTATCTCTTGTCTGATTCCATAGCAATCCCAACGTCTTTACTGTACCGGATTCATCATTAATGTGCAGGTTTTCGTTATCTCTATCTGCCACGTGAATTGTACTTATCAAGGCAGACGAATTAGACTTCCATTTTCGTAAATTAAGCCCAGCCCTTTGTAGCATTTCCGAAATTTCCACCATGCCTATTCTTGCTTCTTCTATAGAACTGCCTCCAGACAAACAGTCGTCGACGTAAAAATCTCGCTTGGCTATTATTGATCCTACCGGAAATGTTGATTGGTCATCGTTTGCTATCTGATGTAGTGTTCGAACAGCTAAAAAAGGAGCACATGATGTCCCATACGTGACGGTCGTTAATCGGAATTCTTTCATTGGTTCAGATGCGGTCTTTCTCCATATTACTCTTTGATAGTCCTGATCGGTATAGTCCACCTCAATTTGCCGGTACATCTTCTCCACATCGGCTGAAAATACAAATGCATGTTTTCTGAAAAGCATTAGTATGGATGTTAAATCTTTCTGTATCGTCGGTCCAACTAAAAGTTTATCATTTAATGATACTCCCGATGCCGATTTGCACGATCCGTCAAACACTACTCGTAATTTTGTAGTTGTACTGTCCAGCTTGACCACAGCATGATGCGGTAGGTAAAAACACTTATGTACGTTCACGTTGACTTCATTCGTTTCTATTTCCCTCATATGTCCCAGACTCAGATACTCTTCCATAAACTTCACATAATCCTCACGTAGGGTTGAATCTTTGTCAAATTTCCTTTCCATGGCTGTTAATCGACTAGCTGCAGCTAATTTTGAATAACCCAATTCTTTGGAATCCGTTGTGAATGGTAATTTGACAACATATCTGCCATTGGATTTGCGCTTGTATGTTTCGACAAAGTGGCGATCACAATTTGCTTCAGCTTCGGTGATCTTAGCTGCTGTTGGCACTTCTTCTATTGTCCAAAAGTTTTCCAATGCTTTGTATATATCGATTTCTTCTATTATTGCTGATAAGGAATTTACATCAGTTCTGGGCTCAATTACGGTTCCCGAAACAACCCATCCAAATTTGGTTGATTGAGCAGTGATTTGATTTTTGATTTTAATTTTATCAGGTTTTAATACATCAAAAAATATATCGGCTCCAAGTAGCAGGTCAATTTTGCTTGGTTCATGAAATGTAGGATCGGCGTATTGAAGGTCGTAATTGCGGAGTTCTTCGACATAGCTTGCATCTATCTTCGACCGTGGAATTGTAGATGTCAATTTCGGGAGGATCAGTGCTTCGACATTAAAAACTTCATTTTGATCGAACCTCGAATGAATTCTGATCTTGACTAAGCCTTTTACTAGTTCAGCCCTTGTTTCGGAAATGCCAGATACGCGAACATTTGCAAATGACCGCTTGAGATCCAACCTTTGCACAAGACTTTCACTGATAAATGTGGATTGGGAGCCCGAATCCAGTAATGCACGAACTGTGTGGGTCTTTCCTGATGAATCACGAAGATAGATTAATGCGGTTGGCAATAATGCGAGACGCAATGTGATGGCGTTCAATGAGGTAGTTACCATATTTGAGTTTACTTGCGAGCTTGTGGTGGGATTACTTGCTTCTTGTTGGTCATCCTTGCTTACTATATCAATTTGAGCCACAGAACTAATTGGTGTTGTTTGATTGGACTTTGTACTTTCTGATTCCAAATGAAGCATAGTATTATGTCGTAGATTACAAACTCGGCATGAATATTCTACCGGACAACTACTGGCACTATGACCCTCTCGTAGACAATTGTAGCAGACTCCATATGTATTGACCATGCTTCTACGCTTGATTACAGACATGGTTTTGAATTTAAAGCATCTTCGTAGATTATGCTGACGTTTACAACACGGACAGGTCTCGATAGTTGGCGCAACTTGCACTGTTTTTACCACTACACTAGGTATCTTAGATACTTTTTTCTTGGAATCACACACAGCACTTTCCTTTGCATAACATCGATCATTTAGAAACTCTAAGAAGTCATTAATTTTTGGAAATTCTTGAGTTAAAGTTGCATTTGCCCATGCGACCCTTGTTTCTTCATCAACCTTATTCAACAAAATTCTGATGAGCCAAGGATCTCTGGTCTCGGCTTCCACACCTAAGGCTTTAATTCCTCGAATAATCTCATCGGATTTATCACTTATTTGTCGCAGTGATTGTGGTGAACCGTTTGATGCTGATGGTTGATCGAAGAACCGATCGATGTACGAATTTAAAATAGGTCTTGTTTTGTTATAGCGCTTTACTAGTTTGTCCCAGGCCTCCTCATAATTTGCATCGGTCACTAAAAAATTCCTAATTAGATTGAGTGGGGAACCATTTAAAGATCCTTTCAAGATTTGGAATTTGTGAACATTAGAAATTGTGTCCACATTGTGTACTGACGTTAAGTACAGATCGTAGAATGATGGCCATGCTTCATACTCTCCACTAAATTGATCAATACGCACACGAGGTAATTTCAGATTATCGGAGGAGTGCACGGCCGACCGCTCATTGATTGCTTGCGTTCGATCAGCAAGGTTTTCTAAGAATACCCGTTGTTGGTCTAACAACTGATCGAATGAACCAGTATTGGTGGCCTGGGCTACTGTATCCTTTGATTGTTTCTTACGCAATAGTTCTAATAGTTTTGATTTGGTGTCGAAAAAACTATTCTCAAATTCTTCTTGCTTGAGTTCTATATTGGCGTTTGGATTATTTGCAGCCATAACGACAATTTGATCTTCAAACTGTTGGAATTCATTCCAGAGCGCATCAATTTTATTTAACCGAACTTCAATATCTGCACACGTGGTATTTTGATTTACAGACCCCAAGAACTTTCGTATTATGGTTAATGAGCCCATAACACGACCACGTGATTGAACAGCGGTCGTAGCCATTTTTAATAACACGTTTTAACACTCAAATCGATACTTATATCACCCAGGGAAACAAAATAAAATTGGCAAAACAAAACAAATATGTAATTTAAGTAATACTTATGATTATATTATACTTATCGAATAATCTTGTAGCCTCTTTCGGAACGACCTTGATAATGTTTCCAAATACAGTTGTAGCGTGGTTTATGCGCGTGCAAATTGATGGCGTCTGTCGATACAGCTGAATGATGATGTTGAATGGATATTCAATGATGTTTCAGTGTACGATTGAGCTAAATTTACAGCATTAAATAAAGCAGCAGTAACTGGTGATTCGTATTCGCGAATTCGTAGCCACTTTCACGACACTTTTGTAGCCTCTAAATCGGTATCCGGCTCGAAGGACCATGAATAAACTCCGGATAACCAATTGACGATTTAATTGTTGTTAGGCTGAGATTTTCGGTAGTATTTTATTTGCCGATTAAAATATTTCACAATTTTAATATTTAATTTTATTTCATTTACTAGAGTATAATTTAAGTTCAGAATAATGTCATCGATTCTTCGACAAAAAGAAGAATGTCTTTTTTTTTTTCTCTTTTTTTTTTTTTTCAAAACTGCATTATAGCATACTTATCCATAAAATTATTACATAAATTTTCAACAGTTGGTAAGTTGATTTTACTTAATTTAATACATTTATTTATAGCAAATTGCGCGGAAAATCATAAATTTTAAATATCAGTTCGGACACTATTAATGGTATAATTAGTTCGATCTTAAACCCTTAATCAGAGGTGAATAAACATTTGTAATATAATTTACGATAGATGGCAATAATTAATTTAACAATTTGAATTTTTGTAAGTATGTGGTAGTTATACAAATCTACAGTCATTATCAAAATAAACAATTAACCGTAAGTAGCTATATAACAATAATAACTGAATTCATTTTAAAACAAATTTCATATTTCAGCTTTGACAGTGTTAACATAAAATATAATTTAAATCCAGTTATCCATTGATGTTTGGCAATAGAATGAGAGCTTTAGATAAGTACTAATTTCTATTTGTTGTTGTATGTTGAATGATTCTTTGTTGTTTTATTTTAGGTTAGGCGTGAATTCTGGATCAGTTGCGTGAACATTAACCGATTATAATGAAATTGGGGATTGGGAATGGCGATTTAAAATAATATTTCTAATTTCGAAACTCTGCACTATAGTTATTAGTTTCAATACTGAGGCGCGTGTCCGCTACGCACTATATTTTTCTAAACAAGGCCAAACTTACCACTCTGACAGAAAACTTAACCTAAAGCTTAAAGTGAAGGATTGGCTAGGAAGTTTCTAATGGAACTTGATTGTTTAACAATTGAAATAGTATGTTTATACTGTTTTAAACAAACCTCAACAGCTGCATGATTCACAGAAACCTAAATAGATAACTTTATAGAAGCCATATTGACATATTTCTCACAACCTCGTCAAAAAATTTTTTTTGGGTCACATTTCCTTCTATTCGATGGAAATGTCAAAATTCATCATAATCGGTTAATAGCTAAGTTATATTCTTACTGGCCATATTACAGAACTTTTTCCAAAAATCATTTTAGAATGCCATTTCCAACGCACATGCCAATTTTAATCATAATCGGTCAAGAAACAGACAAGCTCCATCCTAATTGGCCATTCATATAATTTGTTAAGGGTCCAATTTGAAATGTAAAACCTGTATAATGGTATAATGGTATGTTGGTATAATGGTATGATGGTATGATCATATGGTGGTAAGATGGTATGATGGTACAACGGTATGTTGGTACGATGATAATGGTATAGTGGAATGACGGTAGATGTTATGATGGTATCATGGTAAGATGGTATGACGGTAGATGTTATATGATAGTATGATTATGTGATGTTATGCTTATATAGTGGTATGATGGATTGATATCATTGTATGATGGTGTGATGGTATGATTTTATATACATATGATACAACGTATGATGGTATGACGGTATTTATTTTAGAATGATGGTAGAAGGGTATGATGGTATGACGGTATAATGGTATGACGGTTGGATGGTATGATGATATCATGACCTGACAGTATGATGGTATGATTATATGATGGTATGATGGTACTTTGGTATGAAGGTGTGATAGATTGATGGTAAGATATTCATCACAGTGTGATGGTAGGATGGTTTATTGGTATAGTGTCATGATGGTATGATGGTATATTGTAATAATGGTATGATGGAATAATTGTTTAAGGTTATGATGGTACGACGATACGTATGCAGGTATGATGGTGAGTAGGGTTTAAGTTGAAATTGAGTTGGATTTGAGAGAAGTTCGGTTGGAGATTAATTTAAGGTCGAGTTTAGGGTTTATTGGGAGGTTAGATTGAGTTGAGTTCATACGGGCATGCAGCTTTCGAATCAAGCTAATTTTGGGATTGGGTTGGAAAATAAGTGTAGAGTTGAGATTTGAGTCGAGCTAAGTTGAGTTGAAGTAGAATTAGGATTTAGTTAGCTTGCATTGGGGTGTGAGTTGTTTGGTTGGGGAATTATTTAAGGGTTGATTTGGAGTTAGGTTAAGGGTTGATTTTAAAGTTGATTAAGGGTTGATTTGCTGATTTAATTGATGGTTGGGTTGGCCGTTAATTTGGTGATTTCGTTTAGGATTGTGTTGCGATTGAGATAGAGGTTGAGTTGTAAAATGAGTTGGAGGTTAAGCTGATGATTGACTTAAGAGATTCATTTCGGGATTGATTTGGGAGTTGACATAATCAAGACCGAAGTTCTGATCATCTCTTGAGGTTTCAGCCCTTTATATTTTTCTTTTTTTTAGCAGAGGAAATTTTTGTTATTTTTTTTATTTATTTATTTATTTAATTATACCCAAATAAGGCATAGCCTTTTTACAATATCCAGGGATATATTCCTATGTGTATTCCAGCAATTACACGGAAAAATAATTAGAACAATAATTAAAATTAAATATAATATTATTAAAAATACAGATGAAAAGATTAAGAACAAAAGATAAAACATTAGAAGACGTGATAATGGAAAAAAGAAAAAGAAAAAAAAAAAACGAATTAATGGAAACGAATTATGTGCCAATCAGCCCCTCGATGTGCAGTCCCTTGAAACCACGCAAATTAGATGCTGCCTTTATAGACGGATTCAGACTATTCCAGAGCTTCACTCCATGGATAAAGAAAGCACGTTGTCTTGGCTTAGTTTTGCATGATTTAGGCAAATTTAAATTTAATGTCCTCTGCGATTTCGAGAATTTCAGTTTATCATAAAAGTAGTTCAGAACTTTATTTTTAGTCAAACCATACATCACAGTCAACACCGACAGTTCCAAAAATTGGTTCAAGCTTACACCAAATATCTGTTCAGAAATGTGCGAAATTGGATCGCCCATTCGCTTCAAAAATATGTATCTAGCACAAGAATTAAAAGCAACATTTAACTTTCGTAGGGACTTCTTGGAACATTGTGAATATAGTATATCGAAGAACAATATGAAAGTAAAGGTCCCATAAGAGTACGAATGATATGACATTTCACATCACTTGAAATAAATTTCGCCGTGCTCCACAATTTACCTAAGATACTATAAATTTTACCACATAGGTTATTAACATGGGTACTCCAATTTAATTTAGTGTCTATGATCAACCCCAAACTCTTGATAACGTCACAAAACTCAATTCTGTGATTGTCAATTAAAAGAGTGTTTATCGGTAAATTTATACGTTTTTTGTTAGATATTAGTATGGCTTGTGACATCGCAGGATTGATTTGGAGTTTGTGCCCTTTGGACCATTCCAAAATATTACACAAAGCTTGATTTAGATTATTAATCACAGCGTCAACCGAATCAATATCCCCGAAAGAATAGATTTGCAAATCATCCGCAAAAAGGTGATAGCAAATGTTTCCCGTTTGTTTAATTGATTGACAAATTTGATTTACATATGTACAATGAAAACAGAATAGGTCCTAAAATAGATCCTTGAGGAACCCCAGATGTGATAAAAATGTTGTTGCTAAAGTTGCCATGATATTTTACAGATTGTTGTCGCAGTTGCAAGTAAGAATCTATAATTTACAAGCACTCTTGGGAAAGTTATATTCATAACATAGTTTCGATAACAACATAGCGTGGTCTACTTTATCAAATGCCTTAGAAAAGTCTAAGAGAACCAAAACTGCAACTTTACCATCTTCAATATTAATAGTAATATCATCAGTAACTTTCAACAAGGCAGTTGTAGTACTGTGCTTGCCACGAAATCCAGATTGTAGTTCATCCAATAGGTTATGTTTAGCAATAAAGTCACTGATCTGAGCATGAATAATTCTTTCAAAAACCTTAGATAATGTTATTAATATACTTATAGGACGTGTTAAAGACAAGAGAATTGCAGAAAGAGGACCGTTCTTTATTTCAAGTGTTGCCATACATACATACATACATATATAACATCCTCTCTTTTTTTAATTAAAAATAAAATATAACTAAAACAATTCAAGGTTAATTAATATTTTATAAAATCTTTATAACGTTCAGGAACTCGAATAAATCTTCTTGGCCTTTCCTTTTGTTGCGAGGTTGAGGGTTGAGGTTCGGTTGCTTCGTTATTATGATCTCCTACTACTGTTCTTTCTATTTGTCGATTTTGTTGTGTATTCGTGATGTCATTACGACTTTCTTCCTGAACTGTGACTTCTTCATGTAGATTCGCTGGTCTGATAAAACTTCTATTTCGTCTGAATTGTTGACCATTTACTTCCACAATATACGAAGAGTTATTTAGATTTTCGACGATTTTACCTTTTATATATTGTTTATCCTTTAATGTTTTCTTTACAAAAACTTCTTCTCCAAACTTCAGATCTCTAAGTTTTCTCGATGTTTTATCGTACTGATATTTAATTTTTTTTTTATTTAGTTCTATTGATTTTTTTATATTCTCAGCACCTGTTGGTATTAACTTGTTTTTGTTCAATTGCAGTAAGTTGTCACGCAAATTTCGATTGAATAATCTGCATGCTGGACTGATCTCAATATTGTTTGGCGTATTTCTCCATTGCATTAGAGAAAGATAAAAATCTTTATTCGAATGAATACTTTTTTTAAATTATTTTCTTTGCAATCTTCACGGCAGCTTCAGCTTTTCCATTACCTTGCTGATGGTAGGGACTCGAAGTAGCTTGATTAAACTCCCATTCTGTCGTGAATTCATTAAACTTTTCATTGATAAAATATTTTGGATTGTCTGAAATCAAAATTTCAGGAATCCCGTATCTGCTGAAATTTTTCTTACAGCAATTAATTATTGTTTCTGCTTTTGTATTCTTTATTTCATCAATTTCAAAATAATCCGAATATTGGTCGACTGTTATTAAGAATAATTTGGTACTATTTTTATATTGAACTTCCATAACATCCATATTAACTCGTTGAAAGGGATAGTCTGGAATTTTATGTGTTTTCATCTCATCGTGTCGATGATTGTCGGAATATTTTATACATGTTTGACATTTCTCAATTAAACTTTTAATATCATTATTTATATTTGGCCAATATACAACTTCTTTTGCTAATCTTATTGTATTATTTATTCCTTGATGACTTAAATGAAGTTTTTGTAGTATGTCAATTCTTAACTTTTTAGGAATTATTATTCTTTGTCCTTTAAATAGCATACCATTGACTGTAGAAATTTCATCTCTTATATTGTAATATTGTCGTAAGATCGGATCAATTTTCCCACTTTTTTCTGGCCATCCATTGATTGTATATTCTATTATTCTTTTGCTTTCGTCATCTATGACTGTTGCCTGTTTAATTGATTCCATTGTAGAGTGTTTTATTCGTAGATTGTAAGAAACATCTATTTCTTGAAGATCATTGTACATTGTTTGTTCTTCTTTAATTGAATACACCTCATAGTCTGGTAATAATTCATTTTCATGAATTGGAGCTCGTGACCGACAATCAGCTACCAACATCTCCTTTCCTTTTTTGTATTGCAGAATAAAATTGTAGCGTTGTAAGTACAACATCATTTTTTGTATGCGTTTTGGAGCTTTCAGAATTGATTTTTTAAATATTGAAATCAATGGTTTATGGTCTGTATGTATTATTATATTATTATTTCCACAGACATATTGATCAAAACGTTTTAATGCAAATAGGACTGCAAGAGTTTTTTTTTCAATTGCTGCATATCCTAATTCGGCTCCTTTCAATACTCTGGATGCATACGCGATTGGTTGTTCTTTTTGTAGCAAAGTACATCCTAATGCATAAGAAGATGCGTCTGTTTGTATTGTTAATTGTTCAACTGGATTATAAAATTTTAACACTGGTAATGACGTTGCTTCCTTTTTTAATTGTTCTAATTCCAATTGATGATCGTTTTCCCAATTAAATTGAATATCATTCATCGTTAAATTTCTTAAATTTTTCGTTTTTTCCGAAAAATTGTTTATAAATTTTGAAATGTAGGTGAAAAGACCTATTATCCTAAGTAATTCTTGCTTATTCTTAGGTGATTCTAGCTGTAACACACTAGATATTTTGGTTGGATCTATTTTCAGTCCATCTTGTGAAATTATATGTCCGTAGAATCTGACTTCCTTCTGAGCTAGTTTGGTTTTTGTTAAATTCAGTTTCATATTGACTTGTCTTAAACGAATTAATAATTTTTCCAAACACTCATCGTGATCTCATCTAGCTTCTTCATTTGTTTCTCCTTTTCCAAACACTAGTAAATCGTCAGTTATTACTTCTACATTCCTTAATCCATTAATGACTTCATGTTGTCGTTTTTGATATATTTCCATTGCAGGGCTGATACCAAATGGTAATCGTAGAAATCTGTATCTTCCCATTGGAGTCCAAAATGTTGTTAATTTGCTGCTTTCTTCGTCGAGTACTAATTGCCAAAAACCTTTTTTAGCATCCAACGTTGAAAAAATTCTTGCACCACTTAATTCTGTTAAAATCTCATCGATTTTTGGAATTACATAATCGTTGCTTTTAACTGCTTTATTTAATTCTGAGGGGTCGAGACATATGCGAAATTTGTTATTACGTTTAACTATTAGAATGTTGCTAACCCATTCAGTATGTCGATTTTCTTTTATTATAATTCCGTCTCGTTCCATTTCCTCTAACTTTTCCTTTAGTATTGAACATAATTTGACAGGAATTCTTCTTGGACTTTGTATTACAGGACTGATACTGTTATCTAATTCTAATTTTATTTTGCCTTCTAATTTACCGATTCCACTAAAAACATCTTTATATTTCTCTATTAAATTTATTGTACATATTTGATTCACGTTCTTAGATACTTTAATTATATTTAATTTCATACTGGTATTGGCTGATATTATCGGTTTTGTTTTAAAATTCACAAGAACAAAGTTTATTTTATTTATTTTGTTTTTATTTATACATTTTAATTTCACTTCTCCTACTGGTACAATTTTATTACCACCAAATGAATTTAGAATAACTGAACTTTTATTAATATTCGATAAATTATTTGCTATACTTTTATAAGTTTCTATACTCATGACATTACACGATGCACCAGTATCTATTTGACATTTTATATTTGAAAATTCGTTGATTTTAATTCCGCCAATTGTAAATTAATGTTTATATCGTCTTTGAGATATGGTTGTCAAATTTCAGAAATTTCACTATCACTGTCATTCTTTTCTATAATTTTTACGTTTTTATTTTTCGATTTATTACACTTATTTTCGAAATGATTATTTTTACCACAACTATTACACATATGTTTCCAAGCTGGGCATTTTCTAATAGCATGATTACTACCACATCTATAACAATTTTTTATGATTCTATTGTCATTTTTGCCATATTTGTTGTAATTTACATAAGCTTTTTGATTTTTATTTACTTCGCTAACATTTTTTGAGCTGTTCGTAAAATTTCTTTGATTTGAATTATTCCTGTCTTGATTTCGCCTGTAATTCTGTTTTTTAACTATAATTTTTTTAACAGATTCCGGATTATCAAGATCATTTAATCGTTGTTCCGTTTCATCGTTTAGTCTACATGCATTAACAATTTTATACAAATCGTCATCGTCATTCATTTGCATTAATTTTCTTCTTAAGTTTATATTACGCACTGATACAACTAATCGATCACTGATATATTGGTTTTCTAATTCACCATAGCCACAATTTTTTACTAATTCTCTCAATCTGTTTACAAATTGATCAATTGTTTCGTTTTTTTTTTGAGTAGCTGTATTAAAAATTGCTCGTTCATATCGCTTATGTATTCGTGGTACTAAATTTTCTTCTATTTTTTCTAAAACTTTTTTACATGAATTTCTATCCTCATCCGTCAATTGTAAATTATTGAACACTTTTACACATTCCTCACCGATTGCGAATAAAAGAATGCTAACTTTGACGTCTTCTGAAGCATATTTTAATCCAGTACCCAACATGTAATTTTCCCAAGCACTTTTGAAAAAATTTACATTTTGTTTAATGTCACCTTCCTTTAAATTAATTGGTTTTGGAAGTGGCACTTGTATTGATGCATGAAATGATTTTTCTGGTTGATTTTTCTCCATTTTTATATTTTTCATTTCTTTTTCTAATTGTTTATTTTTATCAGCTAGATCTTTTAATACGTTTTCCAATTCTTTTACTTTTTCCTCCATTTTGAATTTTTCGTTATTATAAGGTGTTTTCGAATACCGTTTTTGTCGTATTCAAAATATGTATATTTGTCTCTTTTTGATTATGCTTTATGATTTTTAGGTTATATTTTATAATTATTACATCGATGTTTTTAATTATTTTATCAATTGATTTTTATTAAAATTTTTATTACAAAACTTTTATTAAACAGTTAGCTACCTTTTTATTATATTTTTATTATTTAACTTGTATTTATTTTATTTTATTTTATATTTTTACTTTAGCATATCTGACACCATGTTAAAGACAAGAGAATTGCAGAAAGAGGACCGTTCTTTATTTCAAGTGTTGCCATACATACATACATACATATATAACAGGACGAAAATCAGTTACTGTAGATGGATTCGGTATTTTTGGAATAGGCGAAACTGTCGCAATTTTCCACGCATCAGGAAATATCGATTTTGTGAGGCCAGAATTTATAATAAAAGTTAAGTGAGGTAGCAAAACCGGAAGTAGATTTTGAATGAGGCTAAGTGGAATATACCATCAACTCCTACAGAACTCGATTTGATTTTATCCAGATGGAAATTCGTTGTGAGGTTAACGAGTCGGTGAACATTTTTTTAATAGCTTTGTTATGCAATTTGTGGAGCGAAAACTAAAATGGTGTTTGACCATGTGGAGGGCCAGTGTTTCTTCGACAACTGAAACTTTACCACCTAATTTTGAAAATTTAGGCACTAAACACGAGTTGAAGTTGAGTGAATTTGAACATGCTGATCCTATTTGTATTATTTACCTTTTGTTTGCTATCGGTATTAATTATTTATTTATATTAATAATTAAAATACTTTATTATTTTACTTTATGTATCTTTATTGTTTTAACTACACGTCTTGTACGTGCGACTATACATGTTATAAATCTATGGTTGATCACTGAACTGTATTTCAAATGCTTTTATTGTATCTCCAACAAGCACAGTCCAACAAGCAACTATAGTACACGCTAATACTTTTTTTTTTTTAATTATTTTCACATTCATAGTCGTTTAAATACTTTGGATTATTACATTTTCTACCTCGACTACTTAACTTTACATATTCATTTTGAACAGTTTCATTGTTCAAATTTACATTAATTACATTATTTTCATTGTTCAAATTTTCATTATTTACTTTTTCATTAATTACATTTTCATTAGTTACTTTTTCAGCACTAAACGATTCGCCAACATCAGATCCATCCCTAAACTTGTAGGTATCAATCAGTAATTCTCTATCTATTTCTAGATCATTCCTAATTCTATACTTTATTAAGGTTTTAGATAAGAATACTCTATTTCTCTTGTATGTGTGTCCCTCATCATCTTTTACTAGATATGAGTTGTAATCTAAACACTTTACGACTATAGCTGGAACCCAAATCTTATCTTTCTTTAGAAGTACATATATTCTCGTTTACCTGGAGAACAGGTAACTTCTTTGAACTTCGATTGTAATATTTAGTCTGTTGATTTTGCCTAAATTTAAGTTTATTTTTAACGTTATTATGATTGATTGATTGATTGAGTTTGTAATGTTGTGGTTTTACAAGGTAATTTTGTTTTTAATCTACGAGATATTATTAATTCAGCTGGGGAATATCCTATAGTCTTTAATGCTTTAATGGAGTATTTCTGTATTCCATTAGACCTATTCTCATTTCGTCTATTGAGCGACTTTTTTTTACTATGTTTTTTGTTATGTTTACACCTTTTTCCGCAAGCCCATTACTTTTAGGATACCTGGGACTTGAAGTTATGTGCTTAAACCCATAGTCCTCACTAAACTGTTTAAATAAATAATGATTGAACGGATTATTATCCGTGACCAGTGAATCCGGTATTCCCATTCGAGAAAACACATCTTTTAATACTAATATTACTGTTTGTGCAGTTTTATTTTCTATTCTTGCTAACTCTATCCAATTTGAATAAGAATCTATCATTACTATATAACTTGTACCTTCTACTTCAAATATATCAGCAGCTATTCTTTGCCATGGTCTCTCGGTCACCGGATAAGGTTGTAATGGTTCCTTGCAATTCGATTTTCTATATTTTTGACAACTATAACAAGAACTATAATACTCTGTGATATCCTTGACCATACCTGGCCAATAGAAATTCTGTCTTGATTTATTATTGTTTTTTCTATTCCTATGTGGCCCTCATGCATTAATTCAAGGATATACTTTCTTAAACAGGTAGGTATAATCAACTTATCATTTAAAAACATTAACTTATTTTAAATAAAAATGTCGTCTTTAATTTTATAATAATGTTTAAGTTCTGGATTCGTATATTTTGTCCAATAATTTACTTTTTTAAATTCAATTACTTTAGATAGTATTTCATCTTTTTCGTATGCTAACTCAAACTCTATTCGTTTGCTATCAGAAATCGATATATTTTGGGACAATGCGTTAACCACATACAACATTTCTGGATCATCTTCTACTGGATCTTTAATATAGGATCGCGATAAAGCATCCGCGATATACGTACATTTCCTTTCCTGGAATGTATTCTATTTCGTAATCATATTTCAATAACCTAAGTATCATACGTTGCAGTCTACTAGTTACTTTATTTATGTATATCTTTTTTTGCTATGGACACTAAAGGTTTATGATCCGAATGAATTTTAAACTTTTTACCATATATGAATTGATGAAACTTATCAACTGAAAAGACTACTGCTAGTAGCTCTTTTTCGATCTGTGCATATCTTTTTTCCGTATTGGTCATCGCTCGGGACGCAAACGCGATAGGTTGCCCATCCTGTAATAAACAACAACCAATCCCGTCTTTAGATGCATCTGTCTGTATGCATGTTGGCTTGTCGCAACTAAAAAACGCTAGTACTGGTTCAACTGTAATTTCGTTCTTCAATTTGTCCATTGCTTTATCATGCTCTTCTTTCCATATAAATGGAACATCGTTTTTTGTCAGTTCCCTCAAACATGCAGTATTTTGCGACATATTATTCATGAATTTAGAAAGAAATTTGAATATACCTAATATTCGCAATAGCTCTTTTTTATCTTTAGGTGTTTCTAATTCTTTTATAGCTCTAATATGTTTCGGACTAGGTTTAATTCCTTCCTTGGATATTACCATTCCCATAAAACTTACTAACGGTTTTTTATACTGCAATTTTTGGGGGTTGAACCTAACATTGTACTTTATTGCTGTTTTTATTACTTCATTCATTGCTATGTCATGTTCTTTCTCATCTTTTCCAGTTATAATTAAGTCATCAAAATATACAACAACATTACTTATTCCACCAAAGATTTGCACCATTTTCTTTTGAAACACTTCTGGAGCTACTGAAATACCAAAAGGCATTCTTAAGAATTTGTATCTTCCGAACGGAGTACTAAAACAACACAAATTTGTACTTTCCTTATCTAACTTAATCTGCCAGAATCCCTCCTTAAGATCTATTACTGAAAATACTGATTTACCGACTAACCGTGATGTTATATCATCTGATGTCGGAATCGTATAATGCTCTCTCTGTATCTGGGCATTTAAATGTTTAGGATCTATGCAGATTCGCAAACTACCATTTGGCTTCTCAACTATTATTAATGAATTCACAAAATCAGTAGGATAATCTCCTTTTGAAATTATTTTTCGGACTTCTAAATCACATTCAAAGTACTCTCTAGTCTATCATGTAAGCCAAATGGTACTCTACGATTCGCATTCACAATTCCTATATAATTATTTTTTAATTTAATTTTATATTCTCCTGGGATTGTTCCCAATCCTCTAAATTGCTTTATATTTGCATTGATAAAATCTTGCTCAGATTTAATATCCGCTTCAAGGTTACAAATTGTATTGATTTTTTTTATTAACCCTAACTCTAAACATGCTTGGCCTGATAATAATGGCTCTAATTTTTCTTTTACTACAGCAAATTCTATTTGCTTACTTATTTTATTTACATTAATAGGCAAATAACAAACGCCTATTGGTTTTATTACAAAATCCCCATAACATTTTAATTTGAGGTTATGTTTTACTATTGCTATTTTTGTATTTACTAAATTTAATGGGATTACGCTAATATCTGCACCCGTATCTAATTTAAATTTTATGAATTGGTCACCAACCTTAATTTCCTCATACCATATACTATTTGCAGTTGACATTACATCCTCCATCATTTGAATTGTCACAACATTGTAAACTTCTGTATCCGGTTTTCGTTCTTCTGCTTCCAAACCCCGTATAATATGACGCTTTTGTAGCATCTGTTGTCGATGTGACATCTGTGCATTAAATTTACAATTGTAGTGTTTTTTTATTCGCTCCGGATAGCTGCTATCGAGAGCCGTCGTATGAAAAGTGGCTCCGGATAGCGCTCCGTATAAATAGGTAGAGCCAAATATTTTTTATATCAAGTTTTCGCTAAACAATTGAATTAAAAATGATAGTTTGATGTTAAATAAGTTTAGTTTACCAATAAATAGCGCGTCAAATTTAAATTTAGGGGTAGAAAAGCAGCTATCCGGAGCGAATAAAAAAACGCGCTTAATGTTTCGCAAAGTGATTTTTACCCTTGCATGCTGCACAGATTTTACCATATGCTGAACATTTTCTTTTGTGGTGTTTATACCCACATCTTCCACACTGAACATAATTATTTGTTGGTTTATTATTCGTTTCGCCACTGATTTTTGATTGCACTACTGTATTAATTGATGCATCTTCTTTATTTATCCCACAATCCAACAATTTTTTATAATTTTTTCCTTCTTCGACAACTTTGCAAAATTGTACCATTTCGCTTAACTTTAAATTTGGCTCTCGAAGAAATTTATCCCGACATGTTTTGTCGAGCACTGGTACCACTAATCGATCTTTTATCATTCGATCTTGAAACGAATTTTTGCACTCACATGTGAATTCGCATAACTTAGCCTGTGTGCGCAACTCATTAAAATAATTTTCGATTGTCTGTCCACTCTTCTGTATAAGATTGTTGAACTTAAATGTCTCCATTGTTGTATTTTTTATTGGAGCACATTGTTTTTCAAATTCGTTGATTATTTCGTCCAACGTTATGTCTGCATTTTCTCTATCAGGCAACGTATTATATATTGCGATACCTTCATCACCAATACTATTAAAGAATATTGCAATTTTGACACGCTCAGATTCCTTTTCTCGCCCTGTGGCAATTAAATTTATTTGAAACCTCTGTTTCCACCATTTCCACTCATCAGCCACGTTATTTTGAAACGTCATCGGCTTTATTTCTTTGTTATTTGTTGTCATCCTTACTTATTTTACGATTATCTTTTTTCATCTGACACCATGTATTATTTACCTTTTGTTTGCTATCGGTATTAATTATTTATTTATTTAACTCAGAAAGAAATGAACTTACTTAGAACAGAAAATCCCATTTTTTAATTCAAGAAATTTATAAAATTAAAAATAAATTAGTTTTTGCTCAATATAAACTAAAAATATTTGATTTAACTATATTTATCTTAAAATAAGAATCTAAAATAATTATAGAATCAAGAATTTAATATTTAAATTAAGAAATGTAATAATTGATTATCATTAAACTGACCTTGCTTAATACAAGAAAGCGACTTAATTGGGCAGTACAATATTAAACAAAATAGTGGTTAAAATTGGCATGCGTTTTGTATTTCTAACCAGAAAGATTTTGCTTAAATCAGATATTTTTAATATGGTATTAAAAATATAACTTGTATTTTTTTTAGACTTAAGAAAAAATCTATTGTGACACCAAAAAGAAACGAAAAAAAGAATCAGCGATGGATCCAAAGTATTTGGAAGCATTAAACAAGATTTTGCAAAACCAGAGTGCTGCTATCAATCATTTGACACAGTTAATTGGTGATGAAAATACAGCAGCCAACATAACCTCAAATTCGGCATTCAACCTTTCATCACAAATCACAGAGTTTTGTTACGATGCTGATTCGCGTGTTTTCTTCGAGGCGTGGTACAGTAGATTCGCAGAATTATTCAAAGAAGATGCCAAGAATCTCGACGACTCAGTGAAAGTGAGACTTCTTCTCATGAAACTGCACACGTCGAACTATGAAAAATATTCGAATCTGATTCTGCCCAAGACACCAAAAGATTTTTCATTTGCCGAGACGGTTCAAAAACTTACAGAGCTGTTCGGGCCACAGAAATCTCTATTTCACCGACGATATGAGTGTCTACAGTTCGAAAAAAACGACGGTGAGGATTTTGTGTCATACGGGAGTAAAGTCAACAAGTTATGTGAAAGTTTCGAATTGTCCAATCTTTCAAGTGATCAGTTCAAAAGCTTGATATTCATCATTGGTCTTCGCTCGAGTCGCGATAAGGAGCACGTACACGGCTCCTATCAAAAATGAACACAAAAGACGAACAAATCAATGGTATCGACAAAATGATTGCAGAATGTCAGACTCTCATTAATCTCAGGTCTGATGTTAGGTTGGTTGAGAAACACCAGCAAGAGAAGTCACCAGCCGTCAATTTGGTCAAGCACACAGAAAAAGTGAAGAAAACGTACAACAAAACGCAGTACGCAGGAGACAACAAACTATCCAACAATAATCCAGCAAAAACTCCAAGAACACCTTGTTGGTCATGCGGAGGCATGCATTTTTCGGCGGACTGCTCATTCAAAAGTCACAAATGTCAAAATTGTAGGAGAACTGGACACAAGGAGGGTTACTGCGGGTTCTTTCCTGAAAAAGCACAACAAAAACAGATAAGTTCCAAAACAAAATACATTCCAAAAGATAATCCAAGTGTTAAAGAAATTTCAATTGTTAACAGCATGGGTGGATTTGCCAATAAGCGCAAATTTATCGCGGTACTCATTAACGGCGTCGAAATTAACCTTCAAATGGACAGTGGATCAGACATCACAATCATTTCCGAGTCGATGTGGGAACGCATCGGGAATCCCCGTTTGTCAAAACCAAATTTCGGAGCACGGGCCGCAGACAAAAGCAAACTCAAGATCACAGCACAATTTGAAGGCGACATCAGCTTCAAAAATGTCGTAAAATCAGGACTAAGTTACGTCGCGTCAGACATCAACATCTTCGGGATTGATTTCATGGACAAATTCAATCTGTGAGACGTGCCACTTAGCGTGGTATGCAATTACATTACCGCCGAAGACGCACCAAGTTTAGATGTAAAATCATTGTTCCCTGATTTGTTTTCGGGTAATCTGGGTCTCTGTACAAAGACGAAAGTCACATTACATCTAAAGCCTGATGTGAAACCAGTTTTTCGTGCAAAACGACCAGTGGCTTTTGCGGCACTGCCACTCATTGATGAGGAACTCACACGTCTTCAGAATTTGAGCATCATTACTCCAGTCGAATACTCTGATTGGGCCGCGCCGATAGTCGTTGTGAAGAAAAAAGAAGGAAACGTCAGGATATGTGCAGATTATTCAACCGGTCTAAACAACAGTTTGGAACCAAATCAATATCCATTACCAATTCCTCAAGAGATCTTCGCAAAAATCGCGAACGGAACAGTCTTCAGTCACATAGACCTCTCCGACGCGTTTCTTCAAGTGGAGATCGAAGAAGAATCTCAAAAGTTACTCACAATCACAACTCATCGAGGACTTTTTCGATTTAACCGCTTGCCCCCTCGGCGTGAAGTCGGCACCGGGTGCATTTCAACAAATTATGGCAAATATGGTTGATGATTTGGAGGGAGTTGCTGCCTACATGGACGTCATTATCGTCTCCGGCACAGACAAGTTGAATCACAATCAGAATCTGACACGCGCACTCAAGCGAATACAAGATTTCGGATTCAGCCTAAAACTCGAAAAATGCAAATTCGCAATGACATCGATTCGCTACCTGGGTCACGTCATTGACAAGGATGGTCTGCGCCCAGATCCAGGTAAAGTGGAAGCAGTTACGAACATGCCACCACCGACAGATGTAGCAACCCTACGTTCATATTTGGGTGCTATAAATTATTACGGTAAATTCGTGAGAGAAATGCATCAACTGCGTCGGCCACTCGACATGCTGCTGGAACAAAATGTTTCATGGAATTGGACACCAGATTGTCAGAGGGCATTTGATAGTTTCAAAAACATTTTAAAGTCCGATCTGCTGCTTACTCATTTTGATCCAAGCCTTGAGATCATAGTAGCAGCTGACGCATCCAGCACTGGCATCGGAGGTTGTATTTATCATCGGTTTCCTGACAAATCCGTCAAAGCAGTTTACCACGTTTCAAAGACCTTGAACAAAGCCGAACAAAATTATAGTCAGATCGAAAAAGAAGCCTATGCTTTGGTTTTTGCTGTGACTAAATTTCACAAATTCGTATTTGGTCGAAAGTTCTTACTTCAAACGGATCACAAACCATTGTTGTCAATTTTCGGATCGAAGAAAGGTATCCCGGTATACACAGCGAATAGACTTCAGAGATGGGCACTCACACTTCTCATGTACGATTTCAACATCGAGTACGTGTCCACAAACAGTTTCGGATACTCAGATGTTCTTTCACGACTGATCAACTCTCACGTCAAACCAGACGAAGGATTTGTGATAGCGTCAATTCAAGCGGACGATGATTTTCAATCAGTACAACACGAAATTTTTCATCATTTGCCTGTAACACACAACATGATACAGCAATCAACGGAAAAGTCAGCAGTTCTCCAAACAGTTATTCAACACGTCAACAATGGCTGGCCTGCTTCATTCAAGCAAATTCAAGATACTGAGGTGAAACAATTTTATCATCGTCGAGAAGCACTTTCAATAGCGAATGGTTGTCTCATGTACGGTGATCGCCTTGTTATCCCAGAAAATTTTCAGCGACGTATTCTTCAACAACTTCACAAAGGACATCAGGGAATGCAGCGGATGAAGTCGATCTCTCGAAGCTATGTATACTGGCATGGTCTTGATCAGCAGATCGAAGAGATGGTTCGCGCCTGTAATCAATGCGCGAGTGCAGCTAAATCACCAGCGAAAATCTTTCTCGAATCATGGGAAGTGCCTGATGGTCCTTGGCAGCGAATTCACATGGACTACGCCGGACCCATTAACGGGTATTTCTTCCTCGTAATAATCGATGCATATTCAAAGTGGCCGGAAGTTTTTCTGTCGCAAACAAAAACTTCAACAAAAACTATAAAAATGTTGGAGGAAACATTTTCTCGTTTTGGTATTCCAAAAACCATCGTGTCGGACAACGGGACTCAGTTTGTTTCACGACAATTTAAAGAGTTTTGTGAGTCAAACGGCATTGGACACATGCGTACCGCACCATTCCACCCACAATCAAATGGACAGGCGGAACGTTTCGTCGATACACTCAAGAGATCGCTAAAAAAAAATCAAAGGGAAGGAGGTATCGAGGAAGCTCTACAAATATTCTTGGTTACATATCGCTCAACGTTGAATCCTAACACACCATTACAAAAATCACCAGCCGAGATCATGCTCGGACGGCCAATGCGAACAACGTTCGATCTGTTAAAACCATCTGAACATCCAAGGATTAATCACGATGATCGTAAGCAGAAACAAAATGAACAATTCAACAAGCAACATAGCGCTAAGAATCGACAGTTCAATGTTGATGACTCAGTCGATGTCAAAGTGTACTACAACAACAAGTATCGCTGGCAATCCGCAATTATCAAGGAACGATTGGGAAACGTGATGTATCGCGTCCAGTTAAAAAACTCTAACAGAATTGTTCGTTCACACGCAAATCAAATGCGATATCGACCGGTTCAAAAACCGTCAGCCTCATCTGAGTCAGGATATGAATTACCACTTGACACGCTTCTAGCTGAGTTTCCAGCGGATACAGTTCCAGATTTTCAGAGTGAACATTTACATGAAGGCGCGGTTGACGTGCAACAAGACAATGAGCAACATTCAGCTACTCCAGTTCGCCGACCATTCAGAGAACGAAGAATTCCTCGACGACTGGAAGGATTTGAATTAAATTAGAGGGA
Organism: Tipula vernalis; assembly: GCA_958295665.1. Taxonomy (NCBI): domain Eukaryota; kingdom Metazoa; phylum Arthropoda; class Insecta; order Diptera; family Tipulidae; genus Tipula; species Tipula vernalis. Next base: position 116,256,950 of record OY282559.1, read on the forward strand.
GATGTTGGCAAACCCTGCAACTATTGTCATCTCAGTCAGTTATCTGTCTCTCTCTAGTGGAATTATCATGGAGTATTGTTCTAGGATTTCCTGAGAGAACAACATTGTATTAACGTAGCAAATACAGAAATATGTAATATAGTTTGATTATTAATAAAATATATTGTATGTTGTTAATCAAAGACACAACATAAACGATCACTATTTTCGATGTTCGATAGTGTTCACGTCTCACTTTTCAAGAATAAAAATGTACACCATTGCATTTTTGATGATTACTTTATTGCTTCATGGTAAACAATGTTATCCTTGAAAAGAGAGACCAAATTTAGCCAAATTGAAATTTTTATTTTTTTTTCATCTGTTAGTTTTTGTATGGTACTACAACTACTGTACTGTGATTCCTCTTAATTTAAGTTTTTTCTGGTTATGTGGCTCGCGGTTCAATGTTACATATACTTAATGTGAAATTACGGCATAACGATTATACGTGTTTTACGACATATCGATTATGTACGGTAAACGGAAATAGAAATTTCAGCAATGAATAATTAAATAAATTAACCACTTATTTCATTTAGATGGTTATGATAATTTTTTTAACTTTAATTTCGTTTGACTTTAAAAGACAGATATTTGATATTGATGAACTCAGAACCCGCTAAAACTATTTAATTTAATCTACAGCTGTCTTAGATTTGTTAATTCGTTATATCCAAAAATCTGTCATTCTAGTATAAACCTACTTGATTAACATGCTGGTGGTAGCACTAGCCGGTTTTAGACAATTTAACGTATGTTGTTTATCCAAAATTTCATCATTTGTTGCTCGCGTTTTTCCATTTCACTGTATGACGAGCTTATCAGTAATTGTCATAAGTTTAATCAGATATTTGATAGTTCATTAGAAAAATTTCCATTAAAAGAAAATGTTAATTTTTTAAAATGAAAATTTTTCTAGTAAAATTATAAAATTGGTTTTGTAAAATAACCCTTATATTTATGCTCAAACTATCGTTTATATTCAAGGCACGCCGCAGCCGCTTGCTGTGATATGTATGTCCTTAAATTGCTTGAAATAAGCATTGCTTAGTTAAATTAAAAGAAAACATAATAAAATATAAAACATATTTTAATAAACGAGAAGGGCCTAGTAAATTCTAGCAAAACTTTCTTAACTAATAACATATTTTAAATACAGTTGCTAATATTTAGCAAGCTCTATTTAAAATTATTTATTAATTTAGCAATATTTCTAAATTAGAGCAACCATTTTTTGCAATAAACACACACTCGCTTAGTTCTATAACGTAATGCTTTTAATAAGCAAGTCTTGCTAAACTTACGCATGCGCATCAATATTTTAAAACGGTTTTAAAACCGAAAATATTTATGATTTCAGACCTTCTTGTTCTGTTGAGTTGAGAACGTCCTAAGTGCTAGTTTGATTTTTGTGTTTTAATACATTTTTAAAGTTTCTTATTGTGGAAAAAATGAGAATACATTTATGTAATTATTAATTGTGTAATAAATTGTGTGTCTAAAATCTCTTTAGAATTCTCGGCGTTTCTGTTTTTTATCCAACCGGATTATTTTTAATGTAAATTTGCCACATCAATTATGTTGTAGAAAAACGCCGTATGCATCACCATCTTTGTGTCCTTCTTTTTGTTGAGTAGTGCGTAATTTTTTTGTTGTGTATAAGTGGAAATAGTGGGGGTTTCCGAAATGCGATTTGAAATGCATATTTTGTAGAATACGAATTTTTGTGATAAATTACGTTTCATTAAAATCATAAAAATATTTAAATTCGGACCATTCAAACAATACGTATTAAAAATGCACGCAAGAACTACGTCGCATGCAGCTTTTCAAATGTCACTTCGCTAAATGTGCATTTTGCATTTCGGACGCATCCAGTGTCTATTTAATTTATAGTTTTATTTGTTAAAATTGTAATGATTCAAATATAAATATTTAATTATTTCAATACGTAGTTTAAAGTGTGATGTTTTATATTTGATTAATTTGGAACAGCTTCGTCATTTTGAATAACATAAATTTGTACTTAAAATTGCAAAAATTTGGTAATAAACTAGTGACACTAAAAGCATAACACTTTTTAATATATTAACATTTAGCTAACACTGAAAAACACTGCAAAAGGGCGCCTCAAAGAATTCAAAGATTCATCAAATCCGTTAAAGGCAAACGAGATAATTAATAGGTGACCTCTTTTGAAACCAGCGAATGGCAGTAGATTAGTAAGTGATTTAAAACTAAAACGAAATTTATTTATTACAATAATTACAATTATTACATATTTTCAGATCGATATTAACTTCCAAATTTTGTATCCGGGCTCAAATTTTTTCCTATTTAAAAAATGGGAAAATTTTAGTAAAAAAGCTTCCCTTACTCTTACCTAAGAAAATTAAATTTAAGGGAGTGTTTGAAGAGCTGAAGGGAGAGCCCTTTCAGTCTCCGTTGGACACCGTTGAAATAAAATGGAACAACACTGCAAAAGGGCGCCTTAAATAATTTAAAGATTCATCAAAAAATACATTAAAAGCAAACGAGATGATTAACAGCTGACATCTTTTGAAATTTATTTATTACTTAAACACAATTATTATACATTTTCAGATCGATATTGGTTTACAAATTTTGTAACCGGACTCAAAATTTTTGCTTTTTCAAAAATGGAAAAATTTAAGTAAAAAATTCCCCTAATCTTTTTTTTTTTTTTTTTTTTTTTTAAACTATGCAATCTTTTCTGGGGCTCAAGGCACTCCCAACTCTTTCGCAGTTAATTTTACCGTCCTACTTTACGCAGTATTAGCCAAATCGAGGACGTACGGCTATAGACCCGCTTTGTATAAACCACCTGCACATTGCATTGCTTCATGCCAACCTATAGTGCTGACATGAAAGGTGGGTCGGCCCATGGATTCTGCACTCTCAACAGGGGGTCATAGTTGTGTTCATCGTCATCACCGATCGTAATCATAATCAGATGATGAAAAATCCCTTTTGCATCCCGCCCCTATCGGGATTCGAACCCGGTACCTCCCGATCCAAACGCCGCAGCTTTAACCACTGCGCCGTTTGCTCGGTTCCCCTAATCTTACTTAAAAAAGTAAAATAAGGGAGTGTTTGAAGTAGTTTACTTAAATAACTTCATATTTTATATTATATTTCTCTATGCTTCCTAAGTCAAACTAATTAATTAACATTAATTCTCTCCCTATTTCCAGACTACAAAAATATCAAACTTACTACATTTAACCACTACAGTTGAAAGCCTGGTAGAAGAATAACCAGCAAGAAAACATCATTTTTTAACTTTTTTTAACTTAATGCGCCACCTTACAGCTTTTATTCGGGATTATTGCTAACGGTAATCAAATTTCTGTATTAGTTTTAATAAATTCATTTAAGATTTTCAATTTGGTGAATTTTGAAATTATTTATAGTCATTATTATAACGCCATTATATTATAAGTATTATTGCCTTTATGTCTTTACTGGACTAACATTGTACATGATATATATTATATATATAAGTTAATATTTTATTATTATTATTATTAAAAAAAATTAAATTTTATTTATTAACATTGAACTTATCATACAAGAATCTAAATTACAACTAACTTCTTATTCTATAAAATTTATTATTGTTTCACAATTTCTTATCTTGTATTGTAAGATATGATTATTCTGCACATTACTTGTAGTTCAACAACTGCATTCCCACGTTTGTACGTTCAACGTGACAAAGGTGTTGTGTTACTGTTGAATGATGATGTTATTATCGTTGCAATATGATATTGGTTGTGGATGCGTGTTAACTCTTCCCTTTTTAAGTTCGAATGTCCTCATTTGAACTGGATCTTTATGGAATTATCTTCTGGATATCCCGTATCCGGCGATTTCTCTGCTGTTTGCGAATGGGATGTGTTTGTTTGCAGTTCTTGGTTTTCGATGGTTGTAGTGTTAAATATTCGTATCTTTCTGTTTCTCATACATATGAAAATTAAGGCCAGGGTGATAATGGCAGACAACGACATCAGGCTGTAGTTCATGATTTGTCTAGCAGACTCCTCTTCTTGTATGAGCCCGATCCGATCTGTGTTGTTTATGTGCAAATCTTTAATCATTTGAACTGACAGTATTTCCCGAAGCTGGATCTCCTGTGGTGTTGGCTGTAGGATAGCTGGGAGTACCTGAATGGTAGCTTTCTCTCTAGAAGTGAAAATATTATTATTTATGGACAAGCTAGTGTTACTGAATTTTATCAAGTATGTTCCGTTTAGTTTTTGAATTTCTTTTTCTATGCCGAGGTTGCCATCGAATTGGTTTAGTAGAATTACTCCTTCTGCTAATTCGTCAATTGTTGGTACATGTTGATTGTTGGTACGATTGCATTTAGATGGACGGCTTTTGAGCAAGTTTGGTAAACATGTGGAATTACTAATGTCTAAGAGTTTATTTATATTACAAATTGATACTACATTAATGGTTTTACAATTCTTAATAATACCGTAAATATTATCATGATTTTTTATAATATTTTCATAATCTATTTCTGTTATTTTATTATTCGTTTTTACTGATTTGATCAATAACTTTTCGTAAATTTCTAGTGTGGTGAGAGGAATATAAACAATGTAAAGTAAACATGATTTATTGCTAATAATTTTAATGTTTGAGAAGTCTAATGCTTCTTCAGGAGTAGAATATGGTAAATTTTCTTTTTCAATTGTATCAATGGCTAATTTGATTTCAGAGTTAGATAAAATGAGTGAATTTATTATGCCCGCTTTAGCCCAATGAATTGCGTATTTAATGTTGATTATTTCCTCTTTCATTAATCTAATTTTATATTGAATACTATGTATTAATTGATCGCTTATTTTACTTTCTTTTTGAATAGCATTATTAATGTTATTAACTATTTTAGTAATATTGTTGATTTTATCATTATACAATTGATTTATGATTACTTGTTGATTATTATTCTTTAAAACATTATTCATTTTATTAGTTATGATTTCGTAATCCTCATGATCTGGATTTCCGGCAATCCATTTCCATGTGCTACCAATAAAATTCAAAGATCGTTTAGTTTTATGTATTTTTAGTCCATTTAGTAGTGACTGTAATTGTAGTAACTCGTGAGTCAGGTATTCGTGTAACGGATGTTTGAAGGTTTTGATATCTTTGTTCAGTACTGTATGTATTCTGTCTATGAAATCTTGATATTTATCTAATTCGATTATATGAATTAGTTTAAAATTTCCGTCTTGAATCTTTGCTTTGCCATTATTTATAGAAATAATTTGAGAGTTTGTATAATCGAGTATTTGGATTTCTGCTACTATGTTGCCTAGGGCACACCTGAAATTACAAAATGTTATGATTTAATATTACTTTTGTGAACGATTTTGTCTGATTCTGTTAAAACTGTCGTGTTCCTATCTTCCTTTACTATCTCTGGTTTATACCTAGCAGTTAATTTTGAACCTAATCTTTTGTTTATCTTTACGAATATAGTCTGTCCTGGTTGGTACGTTTTAATTGTTTTACGTTTTTTGTTATGGTACTGTAAATCTTTTTCCTGTTTCAGCTTTAGTTTCTCTATGCTATTGAGACGACTTTGTTCAAATTGAGCTGGGTTTATATTGGGAATTCTACCATAATACACCTCCACTGGTTTTTTACCCGTGGTAGAATGGACAGAATGATTGTATTCATTTACTGATCTTTCGAGTAGTTCTTCGAATGTTCTCTCGACTCCGTCTGAATTAAGACATCTCATTATCTCAGTGAGTGTGGAATGGAATCTTTCGACTTGTCCATTTACCTCGCTTTTATACGGAGGAGTTTTGAATACTTTAATATTTAGACTGTCTTCCATCATTGACAATATGGAGTTTGAATTTAACGCTTTTTCGTTATCTATTACAACAACTTCTGGGACACTGAAGAAGAAAAGGATATCTCTCAAGGGTTGTTTAATGTCTTCTATTGCTCTGGATTTTATTGGTTTGCAGAAGGCAAGTTTCGTGAGTTTGTCTATGGCGGTCATAATTAAGTTGTTTTGTGTTGAATAGATATCAATATGGAGGGTGTGACCTGGATAATTTGGGATAGGTGTAGGAGTTATAATTTGATTATTAGGATGTCGGTCGTATTTGTTTTCTTGACATACTTGGCAGCGTTTGACTAATAAATTAATCTTCCTGCTCATTCTAGGGAAATAATAATTTTCAATTATTTGATTTTTATTTTCCTGAACATTCCGATGAGCACGTCTGTGGGTGGATAATATTTTCTCTTCTTGCTGCGTTTCGTCCGTAATATCCTGTACCATTTTTTGTGTAAACCTAACTTTATAATTTCTAAAGTGAAGAGGATATATTTCTTGAATTCTCCCCATTAAATTTTCCGTGGTTTTTAGTCCATTGATTGTGTTCGGATTTAGATATCTTTAAAAAAAATTTATAATGTCAGTATTAGTGAAATTGGATTGTGTGATAATATGTCTGACGTAATTTTGAAAAGGATTTACTAGTTGATAGGAGTTTTCATCACCTATATTTAGGATGAGTTGATTCCGAAACACGTTGATCGGGGATTCAATTGTTGGAATTAGTTCGTGTGACGAACTATCATCACTATGTTGTGTTGCCGACATGGCATTTATCTCGGAAGTAGTAGGTGTTCTGGACAATGCGTCAGCCACGACGTTTGTTCTTCCTGGCTTATATTTCAATTCGTAATTGTATTCCTCTAAGATGGCTTTCCATCTTTTCATTTTTGAATTATTATTTTTATTACTCAGGGCGTAAGTTAATGGTTGGTGATCAGTAAGGATATTTACTTTTCTTGATCCGTACAGGAAATTTCTTAATGAAGTTAGGGCCCAAATTATAGCAAGCATTTCTTTTTCATTTGCTGCGTAATTTTCCTCTGTCTTATCCAGAGTTCTTGAGAGGAATGTAATTGGTTTTCCTTCTTGTGACAGGACTGCACCGAGTGCGAAGTTAGAGGCGTCTGTTGAGAGTTCGAACTCCTTTTTAAAGTCAGGGAATGTTAATAGGACTTCATTAGATGTTAAGGATTGTTTTATTTTATTAAACGCAGTCATTTCCTCGTCTTTCATATTGACAAGTTTATTCTTTGAGAGTGTTTTGGACACATGTCCATCTTCCCCTCTCAAAAGCGAGGTCAGGGGCTTTGCTAATTTGGCATAGTCCTTAATGAACCTTCTGTAGAATCCAGACATTCCAAGGAATGATCTGAGTTCTTTTACTGTTCTTGGTTTAGGAAAATTGTTTATAGCTTGTATTTTTTTTTTGTTGGTTTTAATACCATCTTTAGAAATTATGAATCCGAGAAATTCAACCTGATCTTGCAAAAATTCGGATTTATCTAGCTGAATCTTCATATTAGCTTCTTCTAAAGTCTTAAATACAATTTCCATATTTTCAAAGTGTTCTTTTTCTGATTTGCCAAAAATGATTATATCATCGATATACACATAACAACGTTTTCCTATATGTTGTCGTAAGATATCGTCGAGAGTGCGTTGAAAAATCGATGGAGCATTCTTAAGACCAAACGGAAGACGCGTAAACTCGTACTTCCCGTGGTTTACTGAGAACGCAGTTTTTTCGATATCTGATTCCTTTAGCGGGATTTGATGAAAACCGCTTTTCAAATCTACAATAGTAAAAATTTTGTTTTCTCCTAGATTTGCTAGAATATCGTTAATTTCTGGAATCGGATATCTGTCAGGGATTGTCATAGTATTCAATTTGCGATAATCTATTACTAATCGATATTTCTTCTCTCCAGATGCGTCACTTTTTTTTGGAACAATCCACACTGGCGAATTGTAAGGGGATTTTGATGGTCTAATAATGCCGTCTTTAAGAAGCTGTTGAATCTGTTTGTCAACTTCCTCCTTTAAGCACATGGGATATGGGTAGGGTCGTGAGTACACTGGATCCGCATTAAATGTGCGTATTTCTCCTCTTACCATTGTTGTGTACGTTAGTCTTTCTTCTGGATCAGAGAAGAGATTTGGATATTTACCGATTGTTTTTTCAAGATTTTGCTTTTGTTCTAGACTAAGGTGGGAAGTCCTTAAGGTTATATTGTTTACATGGTCTGAGGCATGTTGTTTGAGAGGGATCTTCATATTTGGATGAATCGTCATGAATTCCTCTTTAGTATGTATGGTGGCACGAAGTTCTTTTAAACTGTCATTGCCGATTATCCCATCAAATGGTTTTAAATTAGATAAGATGAAAAATTTTAGTTTTCTTTCGGGACCGAAAATATCTATTAGAGCATGATGCGTGATTTTAACGCTTCCTGCTACCGAATTTGCTACGAATGGTTTTTCGTTTGGAATTGGATTCCTCACGTATTGGGATTGTATGTAGTTTTTGTTCGACCCAGTGTCAATTAGAAATTTAAAAATTTTGCCGCTCTTCGATACGTGTTCTAAATATGGTAAAGAAGAGCTCCTTAATCTAAAAAATTAATGTCTTCTAGTTGTTCAATTGGTATCTGGTCATTATTGTCTTCAGTTTCGTCCGTTGAATTCGGGTTTTTTTGAGAATGCGTGTACTCTAGGAATGTTTGATCATATTCTAGGTCATTCTGTGTCATTTGTTCTTGGTAGTTCTCTAAATTATTGTCTTCCAAGCAAGCGTCAGAGTGATAAATTCTCTGAAATTTTACGGGTTGGTGTACCTGATTTGAGTATGGTCTTTTATTGTCTATCTGCTTTATTTGTGGCCTATTTTGGTAATCAACGCGTCGTGAGTGAATGGAATGGTCCACTTCCATAGATTGTGGTTTAGGGGTATAATTTCGGTTAGGAATTCCGGGTGGTTGTTGGGAATATTGCTGTGAAAATTGTCTAAAATTTGAGGGATGTTGATATTGGTAATTGTATTGCTGTGGTCGTGGAAAGCTTTGGAATACTTGAGGATTATGCAACAAAGATGGATGAAAATCTTTTCCTTCTAACGGCCTGGAAAAGTTATATTGTTGCGTCGGAATATATCTTCTAGGAAGAAGAGGGGGTGGTTGAGAAAATTTAGAAATTTGGATGTTTGAATTACCTTGGCTGTGTTGTACGCGGTATTGTACGTTTTCAAGTTTTAGACATAAGTGGAGAGCTTCTGGTAAATCTGTTGGTCCTCTCATACTTAATAGTCTTGGTAAGTCTCCTCTGAGGCCTCTTACAAAAGTATCGAGTGCTTTTTCTCGATAAGATTGTGTCATCACATTCATGGCCTCTTGGCTCATGTCCATTGAAGATAATTTGTTAAAAATTAGTGAAAGGTGATGATACACTTGCTGGTAGAATTCTTGGATGGAGCTATTTTTTTGTATGAGGGTAGTCATTTGGTATTCTAACGTACCTAAGTCTCTTTTATCTGCGTAGTGCAGTGTTAGGCATTTTGCGATTCGTTCCCAATTCAGAGGAGTGTTGTACGATTCGAGAGCCGTATCTGCGCTCCCCGTTATTTTATTTCTTATTACGCTAATAATTCCGTAATATTTTGGAGTACCCTTAAGGTTATCGTATACTCTTAGGACACGTTCCACACTTTTTTTCCAGGAGCCAAATTCTCCTGGTTGTCCCGAGAATTCACGTAGGCTTTTAACTACGTCGGGTATCTTATCCATGTCCTTTATATTGTTCAGGTGTATTGGGTCTATACCCTGATCGCATTCATTCTTGTTGTTTGTATTCGAGGAGTTAGTCAGTTGGTTTATTAATTGTTTATTTTCTACATTGATTATGTCAGATATGATTTTTTGGAGTTGGGAGATATCTATAGTATTTGTGGGATTTAAGCCATGTATTGAAGAGGTTGGTTCGTGAATGCTGTTCGTGTTTAATACTGGTGGCTTGATAATATTATCATTAGTCATTTTGTAATTGTTATTTGGCAATATTAGGCAAGTGAATCAAGAATTTAGATAAGTTATGTACTAATGTCGAAAAATTTAAAAGAGAATTGAATTTTTCGAGAATTTTGTGTAGAAATAAAAATAAATATTTAATTGTAAAATTTGCTTAAATGTTATTTTGCGCGAGTAAATTTTATTGGTAGCCCGTGAATATGAATATTTTACCCTTTTTTTTTTTTTTTTTTTTTTTTTTAAAATATTTAGATTAATAAAATTTATCTTTTAAATTTCTAACTATTATTTTCTTTATAAAAATTTATTTACGTTAATTATTGAAATTTTCTTTAAATTTATGCTTTCTAGAAATCTTTTCCTTATAAAAATTATTTTTATTATTTATTAAAACTTTATTTAAATGATTACTAAAAATTTTCCTTTATAAAAATTAGTTTCTGTTTTTATTAACACTTTCTTTATAAAAATTATTTTCTTTTTGCGTTTATTTAAAAAAAACTTAGATATTTACTTACATTAAAGTTATCAGATGTATGTTTACCATCTGGAGTTGTAATTTAGAAAAATGTTGATCCTTGCTTGCTCAAAAGTCTTGATTTTCCGTAATCGTACTCTGCAACTGATTGGGCCGCTGTTGAAGAATTATCAACTCCGTTTTTCCACTAATTTAGGGTTACTTCGGTTGTTCTTTTCCCAATACTTATGTCACTCACTTAAATTATTATTTTGTTATTGAATTATGGTTAAATTCTTTTTATTATAGAATTGTGTTTAAATTCAATTATTAAATTATTGGTTAAATTCTGGTATTTTAACTTTTTATCACAAGGTAGGGTTACAAACTGTTTCGGCGCCAGTTAATATTTTATTATTATTATTATTAAAAAAAATTAAATTTTATTTATTAACATTGAACTTATCATACAAAAATCTAAATTACAACTAACTTCTTATTCTATAAAATTTATTATTGTTTCACAATTTCTTATCTTGTATTGTAAGATATGATTATTCTGCACATTACTTGTAGTTCAACAACTGCATTCCCACGTTTGTACGTTCAACGTGACTAAGGGTGTTGTGTTACTGTTGAATGATGATGTTATTATCGTTGCAATATGATATTGGTTGTGGATGCGTGTTAACTTATATATACATTGAGTTCCTATTATCTAATTAACATATTTTCTCTCTCTATTTTTAGACTACTTCAAAATTAAAGCCTGTTATAAAAATAACTAACAAATTCAATATTTGGAAACCGTAATACACAATTCAGCAACATTGTAATCTTGTTGAATTGTTTCATGTTTTCAATCATTTCAAACAACCAATATTTATGTATGACATTTAAAATATACTCATTTTATAAAGACTTCTGATGAATATAAATGTCAATCTAGTTGTCCATCAGTGTTTAAAAATATATCATCATTTAAGGGACATTTAATCAAGAACCACGAGAATGAAAATAATACCTTTCCGACAAATTTGACAGTACCATTGATGTCTGAATCCAAAAATAATTGTGAGCTTACTGAGGTGCACAACCTTAATAATTCCAAAAAGGTTTTACAAGAAAATAATATTAACATAGAGCAATTTAAAAAAAAGTAAAAGACTCAGTGTTGGCTTTTGTTATACAAAAATGTCTAGTAATAGTAATTTTACAAATACGCTACTTGAAACTATACTAAACCATCTGACAAAAGACGTATTTAAAGTGATATTTACCGGATGGCACAAAGTGTAAACAACCAGCGCTCATTTAAAAAAAAAACTTTATTATAATTGAGGCTTTATTACTATAATACAATATTACTATAATTATTATTATAATTAGATTAATTTTATATTTATATTATTATAACATTATATTACCAAATATTTTATTATTATTAATATTATAGTTATGTCTATTGATTTTATATTAATTATTATTTTATATAAATTGAATTTGAATTAAAAACGAAATATACTGTTTTAAAAATTATATTATGCATTTTTATTACTACATAATTCTCATACTACAAAATACTCTTTTCCCAAAAATAAATATTTTGTTAGTACATATTTCACATATCAAGCTGCAGTTAAAATTAATTTTGGTAAAATTTAAAGCGTCTTAGTTCACATCCCAATTTCTATGCAATAATTGAAAATTTTTATCAAAAGCTAATTATGATATTTCTTAATTCAATTATAATTGAATTAAGAAAAAGTTTGCTTTTGATAATAATTTGCTATTAAATTTAAATCAAAATACTTGTTTTATTTGAGAAAGGGCAAGATTAATTTAATATCATTTTTGCTTGAATATAGATAACCCATATTCTATATTCAAGCAAGAATGATATCAAATTAATCTTACCCTTTCTCAAATAAAGCAAGTATTCCGATGTAAATTTAATAGAAAATTCTTATAAAAAGCAAATTATTTCTTAATTCCAGTAAAATTAAAATTTTATTTTAGATGAGGACGTATTAAATTTAATCGGAATTGTACTTCGCTTAAGCAAGAGCCACATTCTTGGCATAAATAATAACCATTTAAAAATAAATGATAAATTTAGCAAAATAATTCTAGATTTAAGAAATGATATCTTCCATTGAATTTAAAATGAGTTTCTTAAAAGAAGAAAAACGAAAATATATTATATTATTCAACCCATTTTTCCATTTAATCAAGGGGCTTGATTAGCTGAAAATCAAGGGGTAAAAATTATTAAATATAGCAAGTTTTGTTTAATAATAGCAATCTTTTTTTTCTGTGAATAATTAAAATACTTTATTATTTTACTTTATGTATCTTTATTGTTTTAACTGCACGTCTTGTACGTGCGACTGTACATGTTATAAATCTATGGTTGATCACTGAACTGTATTTCAAATGCTTTTATTGTATCTCCAACAAGCACAGTCCAACAAGCAACTATATTACACTATTAACTTATGTTTTTTTTCTATATTTTCTGTTAAAAATTAAGAAATTTAAATAGAAATTCGGTTGCGGCTATTTCCCGGTCTTATATAATTAACAGAAACCAAAACTAACTAGCTAATTTAAAATCTCAGCTTACCTACTTTTTGTCAATAAATAAATTAAAAAATGGTTATTACTCTTCGACTGTTCGGTTGTATGTACAAAAATTAAGTCCCTTCTTTCTTTGGCGTTGTTCAAAATTTGTTTTAGCATATAGCACAGTTTATTTTTAAATGCTAAATCTTGAAGATACACAAATATAGAAAATTAAAAAAGAGAACAAAAGAGAACATTAAAAAGAAAAGAAAGAGTAAAAAATATCGGGGTGAAAAAAGAAAACATGTTCCTTTTTAAGGAGACCTTCTGGCCACCCTACATATTCATCAAATGAATACGGTCACAGCATTCCTCCAAGGTGGTTTGGAAGAGGAGATATATATGATCCAACCTGGCTGTTTCGCAAAGAACGAAAAAGTGTGTCATCTTAGAAAACCATTATACAGTCTATGAAAGATATTATTCCTGCTCGTTATGTATTAGGGATACAAATTATTTGCGATAGGAAAGCGGGAAAGATTTGGATCGTTCATGAGCAGTACATTTACAAGGCTGTTTTATACCATCAGACGCAAATCAAAGGTTATTAAGTGCGATGCGTCGGAAGAATCAAGAAGACAGCAATGAGATGCCAAATATACCTTATCAACAAGCCGTTGGAATTATTTTATTTGCATTCCAGATATCCAAACCAGATATAAGTTTTGCAGTGAATATGATGAGTCGTTTTAATAACAATCCTGGTTAAGCACATTGGAGTGCGGTAAAGCGAATTATGAGATACTTTAAAAGAACGTCGAATGCGAATGGCACGATTTCATGGAATTCAAAGAAACAACCTACAGTGGCATTATCTACGACTATTTTACAATAGTAGTATATCAGAATAGACGAAATACCTGACGGTGCTATTAGGAGGTCAAGAGATATAATGGCGAGGGTAAGGGGTATTTTAGTAGGTTGTGGAATTGAGGACGTTCGTAAATTAATTTTTCCCCAGATCCTTAAAAAAATAAAACACACACACACACACATACAAACTATTTAAGACTGCGATGACTGCTTTTATTATATTTGTTTTATAGTGAAGTGACTAGCCCGGTCTCGAATATAAGGTTTAGTTATTCATGAAAAATTTCAGATCTTGTTTGCCAACATTATGAGATCCAGAAATTCGATTACCGGAATACCGATAGTAATACAAACGCTAGTAATAAATAAAAATTAATTTTCTTATAAAAATTTTAGGTATTAAGTTTTTAAACCCCATCGTGACTTTTGGCCCACCCTGTAAAAAATATATTTACTTTATAATTTTCTCTCTTTTAATACGGGCAAGTTCATTTTCATTTTTTTTCTCAATGTTTTGGTATTGTTGTTGCTACTTTTCCTTAAAACATTTGATTTATTTTCCTTTTTTTTGTGTGTTATTTTCCATGCTTTACGCTAGTTGCGGAAAAGCTGTTCTTTACCAAACACATATTCTTGAAACTTTCGTTTTGTGTTTTTCCCATCACTAAAGTAAACCAGTGGAAATTTTCTTTTATATAGGAAAGCAACTAAAAATAAATTTACGAATATATTAAAATGTGGAAAAAATCGTTAAATATAAAAAAGAAAAACAAATCAAATTGATTTATTAATTAAATGAGCTTTTGTGTTAGAAAAGCTTTTAGTTTTTGTTGCTATACTCGTACATACAAAACGAAAAAAAAAAAAAAAAAAACAAAAATGTGAAATCATACAATATTAATAGTAAAGTGTAAAGTAAGGTTATGTTTCTTGTTTGTATTTCTAAAAGAAGTTAATAATAGTAAACAATATAAAATATCGGGATTTAAGCCAAAACAACCAATTAGTTATTAGTTTTATTGATTTTAGCAAGAAAATTGATTTTTTTTTGTGACACTGTTGTTGGTTTATTTTATTTTGATTGAATGATGTGAACTACTTTTTGTGTTGGTAAATAAAAGCTATTTGATATTATGTAATACACATATGTACATAGGTAAGAATAAATAAATAAATAAACTTTATTATGGAAAACATGGAAACATTAATTTTCAGAATTGCGTTATATAAAACATTATTTTTATTATTATATATTTGCTTGTTTTATTATTTTTAAAATTACAAAAATCGTGCTTTCATTTTAATAATGCTTAAATAAAGTGAGAGTTCTTAGATAATAATGCTTTTAAAGGTGGTAAGTTGAAAATAATGGATTTCCCCACATTTTTTGATATTCTAGGTCAACCTTTTCAGTAGTTTTGTATTCAAACTAATTAAGCCGAACACATTTTTGTTTATTATATTTATAAGAAGTAGTATGTATGAAGTTAATGTTTGAACTTTTTTAAAACTTTCTTTCTTCGGATCTAATTAAGAACAATAATCTTTAATTAAACTTCGTAAATCCCCGAAAAACTTGACATGAAAACTTGTACATGTTGGGTATACTATATTACATTTTTAATTGAATTTCTTTTTCTATTTTATCATATAAATATACCTTCAGACAAACAGTTTGATGATCCCACAAAAAGTATAGTGCCCCCTAACTGAATCCTAACCGAAAAATAAGTAGAAATGAAAATAACTCAAATAAACGTTGTTTTTGGCTGGGCCGTACTAATGGTCGCGGAGAACGGACATCCGATCCGAGCCCCGGCCCACTTTTAGGGCACCAGGATCGAAGTCTTTTAAAAGAGAAAAAGGCCGACAACTTATGAGGGATCCTTTTTGAAAAGCAAAAGAGCAAAGAAAAATTGGTTGATAATTTGTTAGATAATTTGACTGGTGTGATGTAGCTTGAATGGGATACCATCATATTCCCGAACGAAAAAATCCCAAAAATAAATACCAAAAAATACAAAGTTAACTGCCCCATCGAAAAGGAAGACCCGTTTAAATTTTTGTTAACTACAAAATGAGAACAAAAGGAATCTATATAATTTTTTGTCATCCTTGCGGGGAAAGGACCAATGCTAAGCGGCTTTGGGGAGTTCTCTACTTTAGTATGTGAACAATTATTAAAAAACATAAATGCTCCAATCTCTACGAATGTTAGAACTTCAAAAAATCGGCAAAGCAGTTGTTTGGGGGTAGCAGCAGCCCCCATCCTCTAAGGTATAAAACGAATTAAAATAATATTTTGCTGTGAACTTCGCGTTGAGAGATGATCTCTTGATGAAAATTTTAAGATCAATCCTCCAATGTAAAACACCACGACTTTTACTTTTGTTTCTTCATATTTTGTTTATTAATATTATAATTTATGTTTATAATTATTATCCAAATTATTACTTCAATTTATATTTACTATGTTTTCAGATCGATGGTGCAAGCAAGATTGAATATTGTTTTTCTTCATTCAAAACTGCTTTTGCATCATCTGTAACTGAGTATACGTTATTTACAATACATATTTAATTAGTATAATCTTAAATACGGTGAGCGAAGTAGCATTTAATAAATTGTACGATATTAGCGTACGTCGCTCACAACAATTTCAAAAATTTGTTATATTTAAATAACTTGATTTTGGGAGAGAGATAAGTAGTAGAGGGTATAAACTTCAGAGGATACAAAATCCCGATCGTATACAAAATCTCGAAAGCCTATGCAAATTTCAAAATCTTGTTGGGAACAAACTACATTTGCCTAAATAAAAAAATTCAGAAATTTTAAAATGTCGAATAATTGAAAAGTTAAAATCTAGAAAAAAAAAATTCCGAAATTAAAATCTAGAAATAAAGCAATCCAGAAAAAAATCCGGAGAAATTTTTAGACCTTTGTCATCAGAAACATTAATGGTACATCTATCAGTAGAATCGATACTTCCTTTGATCTGTGTCTGAAACGTTGACGAAGCAATTTCCATTATCACAAATATTATGAACTTTTTCGCATTTCAAAATCCCGCTTTATCAAATTCCTGCCAAAAAAAATTCCGCTTTTTCAAATTTAATTTTTGATAATCCTTTTTTTTCAAAATCCCTGTACTGTAAAAATAAAAAGGGATACCATCATATTCCCGAACGAATAAATCCCAAAAAAAATACCGAAAAATACAAAGTAAACTGCCCTATCGAAAAGGAAGACCCATTGAATTTTTAGTGAACTACAATATGAAAACAAAAGGAATCTACATAATGTGAATAATGAGCCACCAAATTTGTCTGAAATCGACATTCCGGAGCATTTACAATACCTTTTTTTTAAATTTGTTTTTTATTTCATACTAGCGGATACCCGGCGTGCGCTGCAACGCCTTTTTTTAGCAAATTTCATGCTGTTGAGGAGTTTCAGCAGCTCTTGCTGTAGTAGCTCTGATTCGAACTTGTTCTAGACGTGCTTCATGTTGTTCGGGTGTTTCGGCTGCTCTTTCGGCTCTTTTTCGTTTCACATTTGCTGTATTTCTTCCAATTACAGCTCTTTTCGGTGGTATTTTTGATAACTAATATGTTTTATTTTTTATATGTGGATAGATAATTTTTGCAAGCAATTGCAAACAATACTCGAAATCACCATCAAATTTCACGAAAGCAAATATTTTTTTACTATTTATGAGGTTTTTATCGACGCGATAACCACAAAAGAGAAAACTTTCTGATGAGAATGACAGATCATTGTTTTTTGTGTTGACAGATTATGCGCCAACTAAGGTTTTTAATTCATTTGCGAATAACAAATTCATTTGAGGTTGGAAATTTTTGTATTGAAAAAGTCGAAAATCTACTTCATGAATGGACCGATTGTGCCTAATGCATTGTTTTAGTGGTCTAAAACCATCTTCACATTATTGCCTTTCAAATGAAACCGGTTTGGAACAAACAAATCGGTTGGATGGTTACAAAGTCTATAACGGACGAAGGTAGGTGCGTATTTTCAAAATTCGAGCACAGGATCAAATTATTGATGCAACAAGAAATGTTGATAATATCAACATGGTTAATATCGTACCAGCAGATGTAAATAAAACTGGAGGATTGACCAAAAAGCTGGAAATATTTGTTGGTGCCAAAGTGATGTTACGCTCGAACATCAATGTTGAAAAGGGTTTTGTCAACGGCACAATTAGAAATATCACAGAGATTATCTGGCCGCATTTCCGCAGAGACCAAATGTACGATACTGACCAGTTAGAATAGATTTTGGCAATGAGAATATTCAATTTATCGAGCCGAAAACTATACAATTTCCTGCTAAATATAATTATAGAACAATTGAGCGTAGACAATTACCAATAATTTTGTGTTGGGCATGTACAGTCCACAAAATGCAGGGATGTACCGTCGATCATGCAGTCGTTTACTTAGGAAGATCACTTTTTCAAGACGGCCAAGCTTACGTCGCATTAAGCAGATTGAGATCTTTAAATGAACTGAAAATTGAGGAATTGGACTGTAGCAAATTGTCAGGAAAGAAGCCTTGTAACAAAAGTGCAATCAGAGAAATGGAAAGAATGCGACAATATCGACCTCCATAAGACCCTTAACTTCTTTTTATTAACTTTAAGTGTTCGTTATTGATTGTCTGTTTGGAAATTAATGTTAAATGTTTATGATAAATTGTATAAATTTACTTGAATAAAGAGATGAAATTTATTTTAAAAAAAATTGTTTCAATTGATAACAAGATTCAAAATTCGTACAAGTAAAAAGAGTAAAATCTAAATATATAAAAATGAATTCCTGTTTGTTTGTTTGTCTGTTCCGAATGGGCGTCTCAGCCGCTCAACCGATCGCCATGAAATTTTTACCATGTACAATTTGCATATCCAGAACCAACCTTACGATATTTTGGAAGGGGCTGGGCCCCGGGGTCTAGGGGCTGCGGTACAATTTTTTTCGAAATTTTTAATTTTCTTTAAATTTTTCCATGAAAATGAGTTTATGGGGCTGGTTATATGAAATTACTGACATGTTGGAATCCGAGGGGGCCAGCCCTGGATCAAAAATTAATTTTTACGTGTATAGATACAAATATTTGATTATTCCAAAATGACTTCTCAGTCGCTCAACCGATCGCCATGAAATGTTTACCATGCAAATGTTGCATGTTCAGCACCAATCTTACGATATTGTGAAAGGGGCTGGACCCCGGGGTCTAGGGGCCATGGTACAAATTTTTTCAAAAATTTAAATTTTTTTACGAGAATGAGTTTTGGAAAGGGGTTATATGAAATAAGAGACATGTTCGAATTCGGGGGGTCCGCCCCTGGATCAAAAATTCATTTTTACATGTAAAGATACAATTATTTGATTGTTCTGAAATAACGCCTTAGCCGCTTTACTGATCGCCATGAAATTTTTACCATGTATATGTTGCATGTTCAGGACCAAGCCCATGATACTTTTGAAGGGGCAGGACCCCGGGGTCTAAGGGCTGTGGTACAAATTTTTTCTCAAATTTCAATTTTTTTAAGATTTTTTGACGGGAATGACTTTAGGAAAGGGGT
Organism: Tipula vernalis; assembly: GCA_958295665.1. Taxonomy (NCBI): domain Eukaryota; kingdom Metazoa; phylum Arthropoda; class Insecta; order Diptera; family Tipulidae; genus Tipula; species Tipula vernalis. The sequence goes on from OY282559.1 coordinate 116,276,413, forward strand.
TATATGAAATTAGTGACATGCTCCAATCCGGAAGTCTGCCCTGGATCAAGAATTCATTTTTACATGTATAGATACAATTATTTAAATGTTCCGAAATAGCGCCTTAGCCGCTCTATCGATCGTCATGAAATTTTTACCATGTTTAAGTTATATGTTCAGGACCCAGGTTACGATATTTTAGAAGGGGCTGGACCCCGGGGTCTAGGGTCTTTAGTTCAAGTTTTGTCTAAAATTTAAATTTTTTTTTTAATTTTTCACGGGAATGAGTTTAGAAAAAGAGTTATATGAAATTAGTGACATGTTTGAATCCGAAGGGTCCATCCCTGGATCAAGAATTTATTTTTACATATATAGATACAATTATCTGATTGTTCCGAAATGGCGTCTCAGCTGCTCAACCGATTGCCATGAAATTTGTACCATATTAAGTTGCCAATCTTAAGCGTTATTTTTAAAGGGGCTGGACCCCGGAGTCTAGGGGCTGCGGTACAATTTTTTCCTAGAATTTGATTTTTTTTTAATTTATTTTTTGAGTTTAGGAAGTGGGTTATATGAAATTAATGTTATTTTCGAATGCGAGGGACTACCCCAGGATCAACAGGGTATAAGGGCTGCAGTACAAATTGTTTCTACAATTTAAATTTTTTTTAAATTTCTTTCGGTAATGAGTTTAGGAAGTAGGTTATATGAAACTAATGAAATATGTATTTGAATATGTCGGGTCCATCCCATGGATAAGAATTCATTTTTACGACTTTATGTAAGAGAAACAATTTTAGGCAAACTTACGGTGACTTGGCGTTCCACAAGAAATTCCGAATATTTTTAGAATTTTATTGTACTATTTTGCTATTTGGTTATTATTGTATGTTGAATTGGAACTGCAGTAAAACACAGAAATATTTTAATCCTTAACTTCTTTCCCCTTAGAATGGAAGGAAGGATGGAAGGATATCTAGCGTGTGATTGTTATACACAAATCATACCTCTACTATAATTGATTTAATTATTCAAATTAATTTTATTAATTTAAATTTAAGACAATCTTTCATCACTTTAACTGAAGACAAATCTCTGAACACTTATATTATCCATACTAATAATCCATTTTTACTGGTTTGACATGTACTGTTTAGTGATATCCTATTTATCATATCCTGTTTTTAAATGTACCATAGTCAGCGAGTTCTAATTTCCACATAACTTCAGAAATAATTAACATTCTATTTTAATCCACTATTGCAACCGGCGGCTTTTAATGAAAATAGTAGTTTCATACTAAACGCCAATAGTTTATTACTTTATTTAGTTTAATACTTAAATAATCAATGATTGTTTCATAAAATCAATTCTAGGAAAGGTACTAAAAAATATTGTACGTATAAACTGATTTACTTTGAAAAGTACTAGCGTTTTATATTTGAAAATAGCATCTTCTACAAGAAACATCCTTGGATTCAAATTATTGTACGTGTAAAATTGCCTTAGTTTGAAAAAACTTCTTTTGTTTTTCGAAATGTCATTTTCAACCACAGTTCGCGGTAAAACGTATCGAAGTGGACGTAGTTTTAATCGTTTTGAATAAATTAATATTAATTTGTGTTTCGGATGCCGTTGTTCTCGATTAGTTAGCTATATTGCAATAAAATAATTGTTGGTGATTATTTTCCAGGTATTAAATATTATTTCAAGTGAATATACATTCTTATTAGATTTAAGTTTTCAGTTTATAAACGTGATAATATATGATTACCTTTTGATTGTAGATAACATTTGATTTTGCTTAAAAAAATTCCGTAAAGACATTTTCAAACACAGTTCGCGGTGAAACGTATCGAAGGGAACATTAAAATCGTTTTGATAAATTAATACTAATTTCTGTTTTGAATGCCCGTCATTCCTGATTAATTAGCTATACGTTTCATTTTTGCTTAAAAATGCCACCGAAAAAAAGATCAATTGGGCAGGTAACTGCAAAGTCGAAGAAGATTAGAGCCGCAAGGGTGGCTGAATCAAGCGGACAGCGTGAAGCACGACTTGAAAATGATCGAAGCAGTACGTCTTCTTCTAGAGCTAATGAAACAACTGAACAGTGTGAAACACGACTTGCAAACGTTCGAAGCAGGATGTCTTCTTCAAGAGCTGATGAAACAACTGAACAGCGTGAAACACGACTTGAAAATGTTCGAAGCAAGATGTCTTCTTCTAGAGCTACTGAAATCATTGAACATGGTGAGGCCCGGCTGGAAGTCGAGCGGTTACGATATGGACGATTAATAGAAACTTTTAGAGGTGATTTAAAGTTAGCAGCATTCAATTACGAGAAAGACTATGATTACAATGTTTCAATTGGGCAAATGGAAAACATTTGTTTGTATTGTCATGCTTTAAAGTTTCACAATGAATCGCCTGGAATGTGTTGTTCAAATGGAAAAGTGAATTTGCCTCCTCTGGATGATCCACCTGAACCTCTTCTAGCTTACGTCTCCGGAACTACTGAGTTATCCAGACATTTTATACAAAATATTCAAAAATACAACTCATGCTTTCAAATGACATCTTTTGGAGCAACCCAAATTTTTAAGGATGGAGGTTTTATGCCCACGTTTAAAGTACAAGGACAAATTTATCATAAAATTGGATCACTTCTTCCTCTCTCTAACAACGACTCCAAGTTTTTACAAATTTACTTCATGGGCAACGAGGAGGCGGAGACTTATCAACGTTGTGCTATTAGTCCCGGAACAAAACGTGAGATAATATCAAGTTTACAGATTTTATTCCATGAACACAATCATCTTGTAAATTTATTCAAAACTGCATTGGAGCAAATGCCATCAGATGACCACAGAGTAGTTATTCGAGCAGACAAAACACCGTCTGGTTAACATGAAAGACGATTCAATGCTCCAACAATCAACGAAGTTGCTATTGTTATGATCGGAACGGATTTAAACCGACGTGATATTATTATCCATAGACAAAATGAAAGCCTACAGCGTGTTACTGAAACACACAGATCGTATGATGCTCTTCAGTATCCAATACTGTTTTGGCAAGGAGAAGATGGGTATCATTTCAACGTGATGCAAACTAACCCAACAATATAAGTGCTGCGATGACGAAAAGGGTTTCCTGCATGAATTTTTATGCGTATCGTATTATGATTAGAGCACAACAATCAAACCACATCCTGAAGTGCCGTCAACTTTTTCACCAATTCATTGTTGATATGTATGCTAAAATCGAAAGTGAACGACTTCTTTTCATTTGCTTAAATCAGAAAAAACTTCGTTCCGAGGAATATATTCACTTTCGCGATGCAATTGCAAATGATGGAAACGTTGCTGACATTGGGAAATTGGTCATATTACCAGCTACGTATACGGGAAGTCCAAGGCACATGCACGAATACGCTCAGGATGCCATGACGTATGTCCAACGATTTGGATGTCCTGATCTATTTATAACGTTTACGTGTAATCCAACATGGACTGAGATTATAGATTTACTTCTAATTGGGCAATCATCGACCCATCGGCATGATCTGATAGCTAGAGTTTTCAAACAGAAACTCATAAATCTCATGAACCTCATAACTAAAAATCATATTTATGGAGAAACTCGCTGCTGGATGTATTCTATAGAATGGCATAAAAGAGGCCTACCACATGCTCACATTTTGATTTGGTTAAAGGACAAGATTACTCCGACTCAAATTGATAGTGTTATATCAGCTGAATTACCCAATCCCCAAGAAGATCCGATACTTTTTGAAATCGTTAGCAAAAACATGATATATGTATGGGCCATGTGGAGCCGTGAATCCCAATTCACCTTGCATGAAAGACGGAAAGTGTTCGAAAAAATATCCCCGAAAGATGTATCAGGAAACACAAACTGGTGACGACGGATATCCACAATACCGGAGACGAAAACCCGATGACGGAGGACACACAGCCACTATCAAAGTAAACAATGTGCATCATGAGGTAGATAATAGCTGGATTGTTCCTTACACTCCGTTATTGTCGAAAATATTTAAAGCCTATATTAACGTTGAGTACTGCAACTCGGTTAAGTCAATTAAATATATATGTAAATACGTCAACAAAGGCAGTGATATGGCAATTTTTGGACTTTCGAATACAAATTCACCATTCGATGAAGTCACGCAATTTCAAATAGGACGTTACATCAGCAGTAATGAAGCTGTCAGGCGAATTCTGAGTTTTAATATTCACGAGCGTTATCCAACAGTTGTACATCTTAGTGTACACTTAGAAAATGGACAACGAGTTTACTTTACGGAAGAAAATCTGTTACAGAGAGCTGCACAACCAACGAATACGACATTAAATGCCTTTTTTCAATTGTGCGGAACAGATTCATTCGTAAAAACGTTGCTGTATCATGAAGTTCCAAAATATTATACATGGAACACGTCGAAGAAGCAGTTTTTCAGAAGAAAGCAATGCACAATTATTCGGGAGTACCCTGGAATACGTGATTCTGATGCCTTGGGTCGAGTTTATAATGTTCATCCTAACAATACGGAGTGTTATTTTCTGAGAATGCTGCTTCATGAAGTAAGAGGACCAACGTCTTTTCAAGCACTGAGAACTGTAAATGGCGAAGTATGTCAAACCTACAGAGAGGCATGTCTTAAACTTACTTGAAAATGATGAACACTGGGATAGAACACTAACCGAAGCATGTCTTATGTGTCGTCCAGCACAAATACGCAAGCTCTTTGCAATCATATTAACAACATGCACACCTTCCGATCCTAAAGGTCTTTGGGAAAAGCACAAAGAAAGCCTTAGTGAAGATATACTTTGGCAAGCACGTAGAACAAATCCCGATATGGAAATACAGTTTTCAGCAGACATATTTAATGAAGCACTTATATTACTCGAGGATGCATGCTTATACATTAATAACAAAGTCATTTCCCAACTTGGGTTGCCAGCATCAACACGCCATGGAAACATTGTTCGTGATAGAGATCTGTTACGAGAACAAAATTACGACATTGGTCAGTTACGAGTTTTCGCTGAGACTCAAAAAAGTCTCTTAGTGGATGATCAAAACAGGCATACACTAAAGTGATGCAATACATAGCAAACGGTAACGGAGGAATTATTTTTCTTGATGCACCCGGAGGCCCTGGAAAAACATTTCTTCTTAATTTGATACTTGCTGAAGTAAGACAGCAGAATACAATCGGCCTCGCTGTTGCATCATCTGGAATTACATCCACTTTACTCGATGGAGGACGCACAGCACATTCAACGTTTAAATTACCATTGAATTTGAATCAAGCGGATAATTTTTCTTGCAATATAACACGAAATTCGGGAATGGCCACGTTATTAAAAACATGTAAAATCATTATTTGGGATGAATGTACCATGGCACACAAAAAAGCATTTGAAGCGGTTTTGAACCGACCAATGGGAGGAGCTCTAACACTACTAGCAGGTGATTTTCGTCAAACTTTGCCAGTCATTCCACGATCAACACCCGCTGATGAACTTAATGCCTGCCTGAAGGCGGCTCATCTTTGGAAACACGTTACGAAAATCACACTATCTACAAACATGCGTGTGAATTTACATCACGATGGTACAGCTAAAACATTTGCTAGGCAGCTTTTTGGACATGGGTAACGGGCAATTGCCAAATGACCCTGTAACATGTGAGATATCGTTCCCGCCTAATTTTTGTCAAATACTGCCATCAATACAGGACGTGGTAATGAAAGTATTCCCAAATCTGCCAAATAACTTCAAAAATCATGATTGGCTGTGCGATCGTGCACTCCCTGCTCCCAAAAATTACGGCGTTAATAAATTAAATAATGAAATTCAATCGCAATTACCCGGGCCACTAATGAAATACAAATCTATCGACACGGTTACTGATGTGGATCAATCCGTCAATTATCCAATAGAGTTTCTTAATTCTTTGGAGCCACCTGGTATTCCACCACACATACTATTTTTAAAAGAGGGTTGACCAATAATACTGCTCCGAAATTTAGATCCACCGAAATTGTGCAACGGAACACGGCTTTGTGTGAAGAAATTGATGCCGAATGTGATTGAAGCAACGATTATTACCGGTAAAAGTAAAGGAGAAGATGTGCTAATTCCGCGCATTCCTATGATTCCCACCGATTTGTCGTTTGAATTCAAGCGACTACAATTCCCATTACGCCTTGGTTTTGCAATGACAATCAACAAAGCCCAGGGGCAATCATTGAAAATAGCTGGTGTTATTTTGGGAAATTCATGCTTCACATGGCCAACTGGATGTTGCTTGCTCCAGAGTGGGAACGCCAAAAAATTTATTTATTTACACACCAAATGGAAAAACCAAAAATATTGTTTATCAAAAGGCTTTATAATAAAAATTATTAACTAAAATATCGTTATATTTATTATTCACTTTGATCTGGTTGAAGGTTTGTAAAAATGGAGTATAATTATTTGGCAATTGGTAACAAATACCAAACCAAAATTAATTAACTATCCTCACAAACAGGATGTCCAATAATATCATTACAAAAGCTCGCCTGGATGCATTGACGGAGGCACCCGTTACTGAATACAGCTACCTATAATTTTCTTTTCATATGTGATTGCAAATACAGCGATGTAAAGAGAGAATTCTTGCATAACAATCAAGGTATTTGAATTATATACCTCCCGTGCAACGCCGGGTAACTCAGCTAGTAATATATATAAAAAAAACTTTTTAAAATACCACGTTTTTTTAATGCACTAAAAAGAAGAAAATAATTTTTTTCTGGGCATATAGAATTATCTGGGCATTTATACTTAAAACTAGCACCAATTTTCAACAACTAAAAACGTGGGGCGCATTTTAGAAAAGAAAATTGATATCATATATGAAATTGCTAATAATTTTAAAAAAATAAAAGTTCCGTAAATCAATTCTTTATAAAAAAATAAAAATAAGTTCTTGGTGTACTTAATGTGAAAATTTAGGGCTTTGATACTAGCATCTTATATTTGTCAACTCTCGTCAAAATCTCTCGTATACCCTGCATATCTCGTACAAGATTGAATATCGAGACGACTGAAAAATGTTTAGAAGCAAAGCTTAATAAAAAATTATAATTCCCTTATTTATTTTATCAAACACCCGAGTGGACACTGGATGAATTTGTTTAGTAAATGTCTAGTTGTAAGGAAGACTAATGACATGTAGACGTAAAGCGTGTCAATAGTCGTCCTTACAACTAGATGTTTATTAGACAAGTACGTCCAGTTTTCACTTGGGACACATACACCTTAATCATAAATTAGGTACAGGAAGGTTCTAAGCTAGCAAAATGTTCTAAAAATTCTATAAGAAGTTATCCAAATCACATTTATCAATTTTCTTTTCTAAAATGCGCCCCACGTTTTTAGTTGTTGAAAATTGGTGCTAGTTTTAAGTATAAATGCCCAGATAATTCTATATGCCCGGAAAAAAATTATTTTCTTCTTTTTAGTGCATTAGAAAAACGTGGTATTTTAAAAAGTTTTTTTTTTCTTTTGTCGTTAGGGATCGGAAAACCCTAAGATTTCGTTACGTTATTGGAAAAAATTCTCAATTTTTTTTTGATTACGTTATAACGTTATTTAACCTTAAATTATGTGAAACGTTACGTTATATAACGTTATCTAGCATTAGTTAATGTTTTTAACGTTAAAGAACAAATAACGTTATCTAAAGTTAAATAAATTACATATTAACTTTTGCTCTAGTAATGTTTTAACACTAGAACTACCGACCAGTCAAAATGAGGATTCAAGAATGAGGGGAAAAATGCGCGAGAAGTTTGATCTAACAATGTTCTAAATGACGTCACTTAAGGTTAGACAACTTTTAGTAAAAACTTCACACTTCTATATAGAAGTAGGAAGTTTTTACTAAATTTGTTCTAACTAGGTATTGATTCATAATCAATGTATTAGTGAAAATTAATAATTTACTTACATACATTCAGGCTTACTAATTTAAAAATACAATTTGTGTAATTTAATAAAGTTTTTAAATAAATATATGATAAACGTAGAGCTATTTAAGCCAAAGGAATTGAGAAGCCTAGTAATACTAAACCAAGTTATCGCTCTTGTACACACCTGGAACTATATTTTTCTGTTAGGCCATTTAGTTTTACATATTCTAGCCCAATTACAGCTTCCTATCTTGGATATTTGATATCCAAAAATGTGAAAAATCGCTGATAAAACCAACACCATACGAATTGAGAAGTTCAGGAATACTAAACCAAGTTATCGCTCTTGTACGCACCTGGAACTATATTTTTCTGTTAGGCCATTTAGTTTTACACATTCTGGCCCAATTACAGCTTCCTATCTTGGATATTTGATATCCAAAAATGTGAAAAATCGCTTATAAAACCAATACCATACGAATTGAGCAGTTCAGGAATACTAAACCAAGTTATCGTTCTTGTACGCACCTGGAACTATATTTTTCTGTTAGGCCATTTAGTTTTACATATTCTAGCCCTATTACAGCTTCCTATCTTGGAAATTTGATATCCAAAAATGTGAAAAATCGCTTATAAAACCAATACCATACGAATTGAGAAGTTCAGGAATACTAAACCAAGTTATCGCTCTTGTACGCACCTGGAACTATATTTTTCTGTTAGGCCATTTAGTTTTACACATTCTGGCCCAATTACAGCTTCCTATCTTGGATATTTGATATCCAAAATTGTGAAAAATCGCTTATAAAACCAATACCATACGAATTGAGCAGTTCAGGAATACTAAACCAAGTTATCGTTCTTGTACGCACCTGGAACTATATTTTTTGTTAGGCCATCTAGTTTTACACATTCTGGCCCAATTACAGCTTCCTATCTTGGATATTTGATATCCAAAAATGTGAAAAATCGCTTATAAAACCAATACCATACGAATTGAGCAGTTCAGGAATACTAAACCAAGTTATCGTTCTTGTACGCACCTGGAACTATATTTTTCTGTTAGGCCATTTAGTTTTACATATTCTAGCCCAATTACAGCTTCCTATCTTGGAAATTTGATATCCAAAAATGTGAAAAATCGCTTATAAAACCAATACCATACGAATTGAGAAGTTCAGGAATACTAAACCAAGTTATCGCTCTTGTACGCACCTGGAACTATATTTTTCTGTTAGGCCATTTAGTTTTACACATTCTGGCCCAATTACAGCTTCCTATCTTGGATATTTGATATCCAAAAATGTGAAAAATCGCTTATAAAACCAATACCATACGAATTGAGCAGTTCAGGAATACTAAACCAAGTTATCGTTCTTGTACGCACCTGGAACTATATTTTTTGTTAGGCCATCTAGTTTTACACATTCTGGCCCAATTACAGCTTCCTATCTTGGATATTTGATATCTAAAAATGTGAAAAATCGCTGATAAAACCAACACCATACGAATTGAGAAGTTTAGGAATACTAAACCAAGTTATCGCTCTTGAACGCATCTGGAACTATATTTTTCTGTTAGGCCATTTAGTTTTACATATTCTAGCCCAATTACAGCTTCCTATCTTGGATATTTGATATCCAAAAATGTGAAAAATCGCTTATAAAACCAACACCATACGAATTGAGCAGTTCAGGAATACTACACCAAGTTATCGCTCTTGTACGCACCTGGAACTATATTTTTTGTTAGGCCATTTAGTTTTACACATTCTGGCCCAATTACAGCTTCCTATCTTGGATATTTGATATCTAAAAATGTGAAAAATCGCTGATAAAACCAACACCATACGAATTGAGAAGTTCACGAATACTAAACCAAGTTATCGTTCTTGTACGCACCTGGAACTATATTTTTCTGTTAGGCCATTTAGTTTTACATATTCTAGCCCAATTACAGCTTCCTATCTTGGATATTTGATATCCAAAAATGTGAAAAATCGCTTATAAAACCAATACCATACGAATTGAGCAGTTCAGGAATACTAAACCAAGTTATCGTTCTTGTACGCACCTGGAACTATATTTTTTGTTAGGCCATTTAGTTTTACACATTCTGGCCCAATTACAGCTTCCTATCTTGGATATTTGATATCTAAAAATGTGAAAAATCGCTGATAAAACCAACACCATACGAATTGAGAAGTTTAGGAATACTAAACCAAGTTATCGCTCTTGAACGCATCTGGAACTATATTTTTCTGTTAGGCCATTTAGTTTTACATATTCTAGCCCAATTACAGCTTCCTATCTTGGATATTTGATATCCAAAAATGTGAAAAATCGCTTATAAAACCAACACCATACGAATTGAGCAGTTCAGGAATACTACACCAAGTTATCGCTCTTGTACGCACCTGGAACTATATTTTTTGTTAGGCCATTTAGTTTTACACATTCTGGCCCAATTACAGCTTCCTATCTTGGATATTTGATATCTAAAAATGTGAAAAATCGCTGATAAAACCAACACCATACGAATTGAGAAGTTCAGGAATACTAAACCAAGTTATCGCTCTTGTACGCACCTGGAACTATATTTTTCTGTTAGGCCATTTAGTTTTACATATTCTAGCCCAATTACAGCTTCCTATCTTGGATATTTGATATCCAAAAATGTGAAAAATCGCTTATAAAACCAATACCATACGAATTGAGCAGTTCAGGAATACTAAACCAAGTTATCGTTCTTGTACGCACCTGGAACTATATTTTTCTGTTAGGCCATTTAGTTTTACATATTCTAGCCCAATTACAGCTTCCTATCTTGGAAATTTGATATCCAAAAATGTGAAAAATCGCTTATAAAACCAATACCATACGAATTGAGCAGTTCAGGAATACTAAACCAAGTTATCGCTCTTGTACGCACCTGGAACTATATTTTTCTGTTAGGCCATTTAGTTTTACACATTCTGGCCCAATTACAGCTTCCTATCTTGGATATTTGATATCCAAAAATGTGAAAAATCGCTTATAAAACCAATACCATACGAATTGAGCAGTTCAGGAATACTAAACCAAGTTATCGTTCTTGTACGCACCTGGAACTATATGTTTTGTTAGGCCATCTAGTTTTACACATTCTGGCCCAATTACAGCTTCCTATCTTGGATATTTGATATCTAAAAATGTGAAAAATCGCTGATAAAACCAACACCATACGAATTGAGAAGTTCAGGAATACTAAACCAAGTTATCGCTCTTGAACGCATCTGGAACTATATTTTTCTGTTAGGCCATTTAGTTTTACACATTCTGGCCCAATTACAGCTTCCTATCTTGGATATTTGATATCCAAAAATGTTAAAAATCGCTTATAAAACCAATACCATACGAATTGAGCAGTTCAGGAATACTAAACCAAGTTATCGTTCTTGTACGCACCTGGAACTATATTTTTCTGTTAGGCCATTTAGTTTTACATATTCTAGCCCAATTACAGCTTCCTATCTTGGAAATTTGATATCCAAAAATGTGAAAAATCGCTTATAAAACCAATACCATACGAATTGAGAAGTTCAGGAATACTAAACCAAGTTATCGCTCTTGTACGCACCTGGAACTATATTTTTCTGTTAGGCCATTTAGTTTTACACATTCTGGCCCAATTACAGCTTCCTATCTTGGATATTTGATATCCAAAAATGTGAAAAATCGCTTATAAAACCAATACCATACGAATTGAGCAGTTCAGGAATACTAAACCAAGTTATCGTTCTTGTACGCACCTGGAACTATATTTTTTGTTAGGCCATCTAGTTTTACACATTATGGCCCAATTACAGCTTCCTATCTTGGATATTTGATATCTAAAAATGTGAAAAATCGCTGATAAAACCAACACCATACGAATTGAGAAGTTTAGGAATACTAAACCAAGTTATCGCTCTTGAACGCATCTGGAACTATATTTTTCTGTTAGGCCATTTAGTTTTACATATTCTAGCCCAATTACAGCTTCCTATCTTGGATATTTGATATCCAAAAATGTGAAAAATCGCTTATAAAACCAACACCATACGAATTGAGCAGTTCAGGAATACTACACCAAGTTATCGCTCTTGTACGCACCTGGAACTATATTTTTTGTTAGGCCATTTAGTTTTACACATTCTGGCCCAATTACAGCTTCCTATCTTGGATATTTGATATCTAAAAATGTGAAAAATCGCTGATAAAACCAACACCATACGAATTGAGAAGTTCAGGAATACTAAACCAAGTTATCGTTCTTGTACGCACCTGGAACTATATTTTTCTGTTAGGCCATTTAGTTTTACATATTCTAGCCCAATTACAGCTTCCTATCTAGGATATTTGATATCCAAAAATGTGAAAAATCGCTTATAAAACCAATACCATACGAATTGAGCAGTTCAGGAATACTAAACCAAGTTATCGTTCTTGTACGCACCTGGAACTATATTTTTCTGTTAGGCCATTTAGTTTTACACATTCTGGCCCAATTACAGCTTCCTATCTTGGATATTTGATATCTAAAAATGTGAAAAATCGCTGATAAAACCAACACCATACGAATTGAGAAGTTCAGGAATACTAAACCAAGTTATCGCTCTTGTACGCACCTGGAACTATATTTTTCTGTTAGGCCATTTAGTTTTACATATTCTAGCCCAATTACAGCTTCCTATCTTGGATATTTGATATCCAAAAATGTGAAAAATCGCTTATAAAACCAATACCATACGAATTGAGCAGTTCAGGAATACTAAACCAAGTTATCGTTCTTGTACGCACCTGGAACTATATTTTTCTGTTAGGCCATTTAGTTTTACATATTCTAGCCCAATTACAGCTTCCTATCTTGGAAATTTGATATCCAAAAATGTGAAAAATCGCTTATAAAACCAATACCATACGAATTGAGCAGTTCAGGAATACTAAACCAAGTTATCGCTCTTGTACGCACCTGGAACTATATTTTTCTGTTAGGCCATTTAGTTTTACACATTCTGGCCCAATTACAGCTTCCTATCTTGGATATTTGATATCCAAAAATGTGAAAAATCGCTTATAAAACCAATACCATACGAATTGAGCAGTTCAGGAATACTAAACCAAGTTATCGTTCTTGTACGCACCTGGAACTATATTTTTCTGTTAGGCCATTTAGTTTTACACATTCTGGCCCAATTACAGCTTCCTATCTTGGATATTTGATATCTAAAAATGTGAAAAATCGCTTATAAAACCAACACCATACGAATTGAGAAGTTCAGGAATACTAAACCAAGTTATCGCTCTTGTACACACCTGGAACTATATTTTTCTGTTAGGCCATCTAGTTTTACATATTCTAGCCCAATTACAGCTTCCTATCTTGGATATTTGATATCTAAAAATGTGAAAAATCGCTGATAAAACCAACACCATACGAATTGAGAAGTTCAGGAATACTAAACCAAGTTATCGCTCTTGTACGCACCTGGAACTATATTTTTCTGTTAGGCCATTTAGTTTTACATATTCTAGCCCAATTACAGCTTCCTATCTTGGATATTTGATATCCAAAAATGTGAAAAATCGCTTATAAAACCAATACCATACGAATTGAGCAGTTCAGGAATACTAAACCAAGTTATCGTTCTTGTACGCACCTGGAACTATATTTTTTGTTAGGCCATTTAGTTTTACACATTCTGGCCCAATTACAGCTTCCTATCTTGGATATTTGATATCTAAAAATGTGAAAAATCGCTGATAAAACCAACACCATACGAATTGAGAAGTTCAGGAATACTAAACCAAGTTATCGCTCTTGTACGCACCTGGAACTATATTTTTCTGTTAGGCCATTTAGTTTTACATATTCTAGCCCAATTACAGCTTCCTATCTTGGATATTTGATATCCAAAAATGTGAAAAATCGCTTATAAAACCAATACCATACGAATTGAGCAGTTCAGGAATACTAAACCAAGTTATCGTTCTTGTACGCACCTGGAACTATATTTTTCTGTTAGGCCATTTAGTTTTACATATTCTAGCCCAATTACAGCTTCCTATCTTGGAAATTTGATATCCAAAAATGTGAAAAATCGCTTATAAAACCAATACCATACGAATTGAGCAGTTCAGGAATACTAAACCAAGTTATCGCTCTTGTACGCACCTGGAACTATATTTTTCTGTTAGGCCATTTAGTTTTACACATTCTGGCCCAATTACAGCTTCCTATCTTGGATATTTGATATCCAAAAATGTGAAAAATCGCTTATAAAACCAATACCATACGAATTGAGCAGTTCAGGAATACTAAACCAAGTTATCGTTCTTGTACGCACCTGGAACTATATGTTTTGTTAGGCCATCTAGTTTTACACATTCTGGCCCAATTACAGCTTCCTATCTTGGATATTTGATATCTAAAAATGTGAAAAATCGCTGATAAAACCAACACCATACGAATTGAGAAGTTCAGGAATACTAAACCAAGTTATCGCTCTTGAACGCATCTGGAACTATATTTTTCTGTTAGGCCATTTAGTTTTACACATTCTGGCCCAATTACAGCTTCCTATCTTGGATATTTGATATCCAAAAATGTGAAAAATCGCTTATAAAACCAATACCATACGAATTGAGCAGTTCAGGAATACTAAACCAAGTTATCGTTCTTGTACGCACCTGGAACTATATTTTTCTGTTAGGCCATTTAGTTTTACACATTCTGGCCCAATTACAGCTTCCTATCTTGGATATTTGATATCCAAAAATGTGAAAAATCGCTTATAAAACCAATACCATACGAATTGAGAAGTTCAGGAATACTAAACCAAGTTATCGCTCTTGTACGCACCTGGAACTATATTTTTCTGTTAGGCCATTTAGTTTTACACATTCTGGCCCAATTACAGCTTCCTATCTTGGAAATTTGATATCCAAAAATGTGAAAAATCGCTTATAAAACCAATACCATACGAATTGAGAAGTTCAGGAATACTAAACCAAGTTATCGCTCTTGTACGCACCTGGAACTATATTTTTCTGTTAGGCCATTTAGTTTTACACATTCTGGCCCAATTACAGCTTCCTATCTTGGATATTTGATATCCAAAAATGTGAAAAATCGCTTATAAAACCAATACCATACGAATTGAGCAGTTCAGGAATACTAAACCAAGTTATCGTTCTTGTACGCACCTGGAACTATATTTTTTGTTAGGCCATCTAGTTTTACACATTATGGCCCAATTACAGCTTCCTATCTTGGATATTTGATATCTAAAAATGTGAAAAATCGCTGATAAAACCAACACCATACGAATTGAGAAGTTTAGGAATACTAAACCAAGTTATCGCTCTTGAACGCATCTGGAACTATATTTTTCTGTTAGGCCATTTAGTTTTACATATTCTAGCCCAATTACAGCTTCCTATCTTGGATATTTGATATCCAAAAATGTGAAAAATCGCTTATAAAACCAACACCATACGAATTGAGCAGTTCAGGAATACTACACCAAGTTATCGCTCTTGTACGCACCTAGAACTATATTTTTTGTTAGGCCATTTAGTTTTACACATTCTGGCCCAATTACAGCTTCCTATCTTGGATATTTGATATCTAAAAATGTGAAAAATCGCTGATAAAACCAACACCATACGAATTGAGAAGTTCAGGAATACTAAACCAAGTTATCGTTCTTGTACGCACCTGGAACTATATTTTTCTGTTAGGCCATTTAGTTTTACATATTCTAGCCCAATTACAGCTTCCTATCTTGGATATTTGATATCCAAAAATGTGAAAAATCGCTTATAAAACCAATACCATACGAATTGAGCAGTTCAGGAATACTAAACCAAGTTATCGTTCTTGTACGCACCTGGAACTATATTTTTCTGTTAGGCCATTTAGTTTTACACATTCTGGCCCAATTACAGCTTCCTATCTTGGATATTTGATATCTAAAAATGTGAAAAATCGCTGATAAAACCAACACCATACGAATTGAGAAGTTCAGGAATACTAAACCAAGTTATCGCTCTTGTACGCACCTGGAACTATATTTTTCTGTTAGGCCATTTAGTTTTACATATTCTAGCCCAATTACAGCTTCCTATCTTGGATATTTGATATCCAAAAATGTGAAAAATCGCTTATAAAACCAATACCATACGAATTGAGCAGTTCAGGAATACTAAACCAAGTTATCGTTCTTGTACGCACCTGGAACTATATTTTTCTGTTAGGCCATTTAGTTTTACATATTCTAGCCCAATTACAGCTTCCTATCTTGGAAATTTGATATCCAAAAATGTGAAAAATCGCTTATAAAACCAATACCATACGAATTGAGCAGTTCAGGAATACTAAACCAAGTTATCGTTCTTGTACGCACCTGGAACTATATTTTTCTGTTAGGCCATTTAGTTTTACATATTCTAGCCCAATTACAGCTTCCTATCTTGGAAATTTGATATCCAAAAATGTGAAAAATCGCTTATAAAACCAATACCATACGAATTGAGCAGTTCAGGAATACTAAACCAAGTTATCGCTCTTGTACGCACCTGGAACTATATTTTTCTGTTAGGCCATTTAGTTTTACACATTCTGGCCCAATTACAGCTTCCTATCTTGGATATTTGATATCCAAAAATGTGAAAAATCGCTTATAAAACCAATACCATACGAATTGAGCAGTTCAGGAATACTAAACCAAGTTATCGTTCTTGTACGCACCTGGAACTATATGTTTTGTTAGGCCATCTAGTTTTACACATTCTGGCCCAATTACAGCTTCCTATCTTGGATATTTGATATCTAAAAATGTGAAAAATCGCTGATAAAACCAACACCATACGAATTGAGAAGTTCAGGAATACTAAACCAAGTTATCGCTCTTGAACGCATCTGGAACTATATTTTTCTGTTAGGCCATTTAGTTTTACACATTCTGGCCCAATTACAGCTTCCTATCTTGGATATTTGATATCCAAAAATGTGAAAAATCGCTTATAAAACCAATACCATACGAATTGAGCAGTTCAGGAATACTAAACCAAGTTATCGTTCTTGTACGCACCTGGAACTATATTTTTCTGTTAGGCCATTTAGTTTTACATATTCTAGCCCAATTACAGCTTCCTATCTTGGAAATTTGATATCCAAAAATGTGAAAAATCGCTTATAAAACCAATACCATACGAATTGAGAAGTTCAGGAATACTAAACCAAGTTATCGCTCTTGTACGCACCTGGAACTATATTTTTCTGTTAGGCCATTTAGTTTTACACATTCTGGCCCAATTACAGCTTCCTATCTTGGATATTTGATATCCAAAAATGTGAAAAATCGCTTATAAAACCAATACCATACGAATTGAGCAGTTCAGGAATACTAAACCAAGTTATCGTTCTTGTACGCACCTGGAACTATATTTTTTGTTAGGCCATCTAGTTTTACACATTATGGCCCAATTACAGCTTCCTATCTTGGATATTTGATATCTAAAAATGTGAAAAATCGCTGATAAAACCAACACCATACGAATTGAGAAGTTTAGGAATACTAAACCAAGTTATCGCTCTTGAACGCATCTGGAACTATATTTTTCTGTTAGGCCATTTAGTTTTACATATTCTAGCCCAATTACAGCTTCCTATCTTGGATATTTGATATCCAAAAATGTGAAAAATCGCTTATAAAACCAACACCATACGAATTGAGCAGTTCAGGAATACTACACCAAGTTATCGCTCTTGTACGCACCTGGAACTATATTTTTTGTTAGGCCATTTAGTTTTACACATTCTGGCCCAATTACAGCTTCCTATCTTGGATATTTGATATCTAAAAATGTGAAAAATCGCTGATAAAACCAACACCATACGAATTGAGAAGTTCAGGAATACTAAACCAAGTTATCGTTCTTGTACGCACCTGGAACTATATTTTTCTGTTAGGCCATTTAGTTTTACATATTCTAGCCCAATTACAGCTTCCTATCTTGGATATTTGATATCCAAAAATGTGAAAAATCGCTTATAAAACCAATACCATACGAATTGAGCAGTTCAGGAATACTAAACCAAGTTATCGTTCTTGTACGCACCTGGAACTATATTTTTCTGTTAGGCCATTTAGTTTTACACATTCTGGCCCAATTACAGCTTCCTATCTTGGATATTTGATATCTAAAAATGTGAAAAATCGCTGATAAAACCAACACCATACGAATTGAGAAGTTCAGGAATACTAAACCAAGTTATCGCTCTTGTACGCACCTGGAACTATATTTTTCTGTTAGGCCATTTAGTTTTACATATTCTAGCCCAATTACAGCTTCCTATCTTGGATATTTGATATCCAAAAATGTGAAAAATCGCTTATAAAACCAATACCATACGAATTGAGCAGTTCAGGAATACTAAACCAAGTTATCGTTCTTGTACGCACCTGGAACTATATTTTTCTGTTAGGCCATTTAGTTTTACATATTCTAGCCCAATTACAGCTTCCTATCTTGGAAATTTGATATCCAAAAATGTGAAAAATCGCTTATAAAACCAATACCATACGAATTGAGCAGTTCAGGAATACTAAACCAAGTTATCGCTCTTGTACGCACCTGGAACTATATTTTTCTGTTAGGCCATTTAGTTTTACACATTCTGGCCCAATTACAGCTTCCTATCTTGGATATTTGATATCCAAAAATGTGAAAAATCGCTTATAAAACCAATACCATACGAATTGAGCAGTTCAGGAATACTAAACCAAGTTATCGTTCTTGTACGCACCTGGAACTATATTTTTCTGTTAGGCCATTTAGTTTTACACATTCTGGCCCAATTACAGCTTCCTATCTTGGATATTTGATATCTAAAAATGTGAAAAATCGCTGATAAAACCAACACCATACGAATTGAGAAGTTCAGGAATACTAAACCAAGTTATCGCTCTTGTACACACCTGGAACTATATTTTTCTGTTAGGCCATCTAGTTTTACATATTCTAGCCCAATTACAGCTTCCTATCTTGGATATTTGATATCTAAAAATGTGAAAAATCGCTGATAAAACCAACACCATACGAATTGAGAAGTTCAGGAATACTAAACCAAGTTATCGCTCTTGTACGCACCTGGAACTATATTTTTCTGTTAGGCCATTTAGTTTTACACATTCTGGGCTAATTACAGCTTCCTATCTTATACATTTGAGGATTAAAAATGTGAAAAATCGCTTATAAATCCAATACCTTAGTGCTGGAGGCAAAGCACTTTTGGTAGAAGCAGAGTTCGCGGCGATGTCTCCGCCCTGAACGAGTTAGCCTCTCCCGGTTGTCTGCGACTATAAGAAGAACAATTTGTGTGTGGATTAATATTCTTTATTAATATTTAGAATTACATGTGTCCGTTCGTGCACAGGAAAAACTCTAACCTAACATACTACTGTCAAAACTACAAAAGAGTACCTTTTATACTTTTAAAGCTGGCTTCTCATGACATTCCTCTACACTATTGTTGAGTGCTGCGATCACAAATCCAAACGAACTGGTGCCCTATGTGGACGTTGGCTTCGTCGAATAACTGGAGTTGGATATACTGTTGCCGTTGTTGGATCGGACCCGGTTACCGAAACCTGTTGATTTTGAGGACTGCGATTCTGTTGAGCGGTCGCAGATGAAATTGCGGATCCTTGTAGTTGGTGTGGGCTGCTATCTAATACCGCAGTCGGGGGGCTCTGTCGTTCGCGGATTGCATCTGCATGTCTGCGTTTGGTGGTTTGATCGGGAAATGCAAAGCTGTAAGACCATCTGTTATGTTGGTGTGTGATTGTCCAGGGGTTCCATTTCGTATCAATGTCTGTTCACACCCTTACGTTATCACCTGCATTGAAATTGCGTTCTTTGATGTTGCCTCTATCGTAGTACAACTGGCCTTTTAAATTATGCCAGTTTATGTTACGTTGAATAGATGGCTTTATGTTATCGAAGATTGTTGGAAGCCGTCATATTAAAAATATCTCAGATGGAGCTTTTTCCAATGTACTATGTGGTGTGTTGCGATAACTAAATAAAAATGCGTTGAGCTGAGCATCGAGATCTTCGTTATCCTACTCGCTTGACTTCATTCGTAGTTTAAATGATTGAATGAAACTTTCTGCTAATCTCTTTATCTTTGGGTGGTATAAGCCTAATAGAAAAATATAGTTCCAAGTGCGTACAAAAGCGGTAACTTGGTTTTGTATTCCTGAACTCCTCAATTCCAATGGTAATCGTTTTATAAGCGATTTTTCACATTTTTAGATATCAAATATCCAAGATAGGTAACTGTAGCTGGACCAGAATATGTAAAACTAAATGGCCTTACAGAAAAATATAGTTATAGGTGCGTACAAGAGCGATAACTTGGTTTATTATTCCTGAACTTCTCAATTCCTATGGTGTTGGTTTTATCCGCGATTTTTCACATTTTTGGATATTAAATATCCAAGATAGGAAGCTGTAATTGGCCCAGAATGTGTAAAACTAAATGGCCTAACAGAAAAATATAGTTCCAGGTGCGTACAAGAGCGATAACTTGGTTTAGTATTCCTGAACTTCTCAATTCGTATGATGTTGGTTTTATCAGCGATTTTTCACATTTTTAGATATCAAATATCCAAGATAGGAAGCTGTAATTGGGCCAGAATGTGTAAAACTAAATGGCCTAACAGAAAAATATAATTCCAGGTGCGTACAAGAACGATAACTTGGTTTAGTATTCCTAAACAGCTCAATTCGTATGGTATTGGTTTTATAAGCGATTTTTCACATTTTTGGATATCAAATATCCAAGATAGGAAGCTGTAATTGGGCTAGAATATGTAAAACTAAATGGCCTAACAGAAAAATATAGTTCCAGATGCGTACAAGAGCGATAGCTTGGTTTAGTATTCCTGAACTTCTCAATTCGTGTGGTATTGGTTTTATAAGCGATTTTTCACATTTTTGGATATCAAATATCCAAGATAGGAAGCTGTAATTGGGCTAGAATGTGTAAAACTAAATGGCCTAACAGAAAAATATAGTTCCAGGTGCGTACAAGAACGATAACTTGGTTTATTATTCCTGAACTTCTCAATTCGTATGGTGTTGGTTTTATCAGCGATTTTTCACATTTTTAGATACCAAATATCCAAGATAGGAAACTATCCAAGATAGGAAAAATCGCTTATAAAACCAATACCACACGAATTGAGAAGTTCAGGAATACTAAACCAAGCTATCGCTCTTGTACGCATCTGGAACTATATTTTTCTGTTAGGCCATTTTGTTTTACATATTCTAGCCCAATTACAGCTTCCTATCTTGGATATTTGATATCCAAAAATGTGAAAAATCGCTTATAAAACCAATACCATACGAATTGAGCTGTTTAGGAATACTAAACCAAGTTATCGTTCTTGTACGCACCTGGAACTATATTTTTCTGTTAGGCCATTTAGTTTTACACATTCTGGCCCAATTACAGCTTCCTATCTTGGATATTTGATATCTAAAAATGTGAAAAATCGCTGATAAAACCAACACCATACGAATTGAGAAGTTTAGGAATACTAAACCAAGTTATCGCTCTTGAACGCATCTGGAACTATATTTTTCTGTTAGGCCATTTAGTTTTACATATTCTAGCCCAATTACAGCTTCCTATCTTGGATATTTGATATCCAAAAATGTGAAAAATCGCTTATAAAACCAACACCATACGAATTGAGCAGTTCAGGAATACTACACCAAGTTATCGCTCTTGTACGCACCTGGAACTATATTTTTTGTTAGGCCATTTAGTTTTACACATTCTGGCCCAATTACAGCTTCCTATCTTGGATATTTGATATCTAAAAATGTGAAAAATCGCTGATAAAACCAACATCATACGAATTGAGAAGTTTAGGAATACTACACCAAGTTATCGCTCTTGTACGCACCTGGAACTATATTTTTCTGTTAGGCCATTTAGTTTTACACATTCTGGGCCAATTACAGCTTCCTATCTTGGATATTTAATATCCAAAAATGTGAAAAATCGCGGATAAAACCAACACCATAGGAATTGAGAAGTTCAGGAATAATAAACCAAGTTATCGCTCTTGTACGCACCTATAACTATATTTTTCTGTAAGGCCATTTAGTTTTACATATTCTGGTCCAGCTACAGTTACCTATCTTGGATATTTGATATCTAAAAATGTGAAAAATCGCTTATAAAACGATTACCATTGGAATTGAGGAGTTCAGGAATACAAAACCAAGTTACCGCTTTTGTACGCACTTGGAACTATATTTTTCTATTAGGCCTAACAAAAAAATATAGTTCCAAATGCGTTCAGAAGCTAGAAATTTTGTTTGGGTTGTTGAACTTCTCTAGTTATTAACAGTTAAGTTACATATTTATATATTTTGCCGTTTTAGTTTAATTGTTCTTTAATGCAATATTCGTTTATTTCGAGTAACATTTATCTTGAAATATAAGTTAATAATTTTGTTTCTTAGATTTATTTATTTAAAGTTTCGTTTTTTATGTTATTTTAATGAATTATTCAACAGTTAAATTCGGATTTTAAATGTTTGCGCCTGAATGTTGTTATTAATATTAATTTTCACTAATAGATTTACTACATATATACAAAAAGTTAGGACAAATTTAGATAAAACTTCCAACTCGTGGGGAAAAAGTGAATTCAATAAATGTACAATCCGTCATTTTGACGGATTTTTTGTTAAGTTATTTTATTTGTTATATCATTATATCAACATTTTATAAAGTTATCTGTTACGGTTACGTTATAACATAACCTAATAGGTTTAGTTACGTTTTCTTGAAAAACATCGCAATTTTAGCGTTTTTTAACGTTATTCGGGTAACGTTATATAACGTTATCCGTCCCTGGACCATATAAAATTCATATAAGATAGATGAGAATTGATATGAGCATGGTAGAACATCCATTCGTTCTTTTAATTTATTAAATCTCTAATTTTTTTTAGACTAAATATAAAAGGACATATTTTATTTTTTATATTTCGTACGTGCAATTCAAACTTATACTTGGAGTCTCAATAACCATATCTAGATAAGTAGATTGATTTATCTGGTTTATTTGTTGATTTTTCAATTTGAAATTATCTGGTAGGTGAGTAGGTAAGTTTTTGTTTTTAAATAGAATATAATTAGTTTTTTCCATGTTGATATTGAGTGAATTGGCTGCAAGCTAGTTATTAATCAACGTAACATCGTGTAACATGTCCTGGACAATTACGAAGATAAGCTCCTCTTAGGTTTAGTTGGAAGATATCATTTAGTTAGAAATTAAATAAAACTGGACCCTATATAAAGCCTTGAGGTATTCCACTAGGCACATTGAGTCTAGCACTGTTTGTGTTTCTGTTAAAAAAACAACAACTCTGATAATTCATTCTGATGTAATAGCAGGCAACCCTGCATTATTATTTTGACATTTGTTTGTGGTGAATAAAATACATTCATTCGAGTGAAATATATAAAAGATAAAAAGTCGTGTTTTATAATTTCAACAGGTTATGGGCCCAGAATCCTTTAGATTCTGCGGCATCCGGCTAAATAAATAATCAATTATAGTTTAAATTTGTGCAAAAGGATAAAATAATTAATTTGTGAACTATATATCGTGAAATCGTTCGTGAATTCTTAAGACAAAGGATACAGAATGTCAAAGCTGGATGGTAATTTGGAAAAGCTGAAAGGCAGTGAAAACTATGATTCCTGGTCATTTGCTGTGAAACATTTCCTGGCATTGCACAAGTTGAAGAATTGTACACCTTGGCCAAAATTATAAAGCACCCCTCCCAAATTGCAGTATCTACAAAACGAATGAAGACAAAAATTAAAACTCAATATTTTTAGGAAATACTTTTTATATTTTATTAATTTTAGTATTTTGTAGGTCCTCCTTTGGCTTTGATGACAGCCAGGACTCTTTTATTCATCGACCGTACTAATTTTTCGCAGGTATTTCTCGATATATTTTTCCATTCCTCTGTCAGCGCACGTTTGAGGTCTTCTTTTGAAGTCATACTGCGATCCTTGATTTTTTTTTTAAAATTGACCACAAATTATCAATGGGATTTAGGTCTGGTGACTGGGCGGGCCAGTCCATGACTCGAATTTGTTTTTTTCGAAACCAACTCATCGTAACGCGGGAAGTATGGCAGGGGGGCATTATCCTGTTGATAAATTATCGAAGAACTATCCGTTTCCCCAAAGATTTGCCGAATTGAGGCATTCAATGCAGCCTCGAGGACGGTAACATAGTTGGTAATGTTCATCGGACCCTCACAAAACAACAGTTTTCCCACTCCTGGTGATGCCATACAACCCCGCACCATCAGTTTACCCCCTCCATGCTTTACGGTAGGCACTATACAATCAGGATTGTATGCTTCCCCGACTCTTCTTCTTACGATGGTTGCGCCAGGAGTTCCAAAAATCTATAAGAATTCCATCAAATTTAACATAAATTTCTCTATTAATTCTTTTAAAATACATAGCACAATTTTTTATTTTTTTTTTGACTAATTATTTTTTAATATTTATTTTTTATATTTACCTCAAAAGTAGATTCATCTGACCAAACAACTCTCGCCCAATCCACGTCATTCCAATGTTTGTGTTCTCGAGCCCATCTCAAGCGACTTTTTATGTTGGTAAGTGAGAGCAAAGGTTTTTTTCTTGCTTTACAACCTTTCAATCCAGCTTGCAGGAGCCTTCTTCTAACTGTCCGTGCCGAAATGTGAACTTCTTGTTCTGTTAAATGCTCTGCAGCTATCTCAGCAGATGTTTTTCTTCGGTTTTTGAGAGATTTTCGCACAATTTGTCGATCGTCTCTTACCGAAGTGATACGATTTCTGCCTGAGCGTAGTTTATAGGCATAGTCCCCGGTCTCTTTAACCCTTTTCAATGTAGATTGAACTGCTCCACAAGAGCATTTTAATTTTTGGGATATTTTAATTTGGCTTACACCCTGGGAATCCAACAACACAATTTGTGCCCTTATTCCTTCACTGAGTTGGCACGCTTTAGGCATAATTATCACAAACACACTTTTTTTCTCAAAAAACTTACGAAAACTCTTTTTGATTTAAAACACTTTATGTGAAGACTGCACACGATCAAATACAAAACTAAAATAAAAAAATTTTACGACGCTACAACTTCTTGTTAAGAACCTAAAACAAAACAAAAATTGGTGATTTTCAATAATTAAGGGTCGCATTCGGTGGGATGACTCGTTCGTTAACACCCATTGTTTAGAAAGATATAATATTAATATATAATGCTAATATTAATATATGCTGCTAAGATAGGGGTGCTTTATATTTTTGGCCAAGGCTGTATTGTAAAGGATGATACATCAACCGAAGAAAATCCCATTGCTGTTGAAGACAAAGAGGAAAAACTTGATCAGGCTTTGTCATATTTAGTTTTAAATGTTGAAAAATCGCTCTATCCATTGGTGAAGAAATGTGAAACACCAATTGTCGCATGGAATACATTGCGTGCAGCATGTGAAGACAGGGGAGCACAACATTGTGTTGGTTTATTGCATAAATTTGTATCAATTAGACTGGAAAATCATGATTCGATGCAGTCGTATATTGACGAACTATTGCATATAAAAAGCAAGTTAGAGGATTTGATTTCCCAGTTGGTGACAAATGGTTGACTGGAATCATGTTATTGGGTTTACCATGACAAATGGTTGACTGGAATCATGATATTGGGTCTTAGTAAAAAAAAACAAATTCCAAGAAGGCATTTCTTGCTTTCGCATCAAATGATGGAATGAAGAACAAATCAAGCGACTGGTTTATTTATAGCGGCGCGTCAATACACATAACACCAAACGAAAATTTGATCAAAAATCGTGTCACGTCTATAGTAAATCAAATTACAGCAGCAAACAATTCAACCATGAAGGTAAATGGAAAAGGTAAGGTGAACCTCAAGGTAAATAATTTTGATATTGAAGTATGGATGAAGTTTTACATGTTCCTGAATTATCGGCGAATTTACTATCAATATCGAAAATGGTTGAGAAAGGAAATACAATTACTTTCAACAGTGAGGGCTGCACCGTCTATAATGATCAAATATGTCCTTTGATAAATTGCAGGCCAATTGATGGTATTTACATTAAATTGATTGTGGTATCGAAAAATGTATGTTGACGACGAAACAAGAAAACTCTATGGTTTGGCATAAGCGGCTTGGGCATATAAATTACAAAGATTTGTGTAAAATGCGAGATGGTGTGGTTTCCGGAATAAAGTTTGCAGACGATATATCGATGATTCAAGCTTGCGAAACGTGTGCATATGGTAAACATGCACGATTACCATTTAAAACAAACAAAACCCGTAGTAAAAATAAATTGGATCTGATTCACTCAGATTTATGTGGGCCGATGGATAACAAATCAATCGGTGGTGCCAGATATTTACTGATTTTCATTGACGATTTTAGCAGAAAATGTTTTGTTTATTTTCTGAAGTCTAAAAAGGAAGTTTTTACAACATTCATCGAATTTAAAACGTGGATTGAAAACAAAGTGAAAGAAAAATTAAAATTTTACGTACTGATAATGGAACCGAATATTGTTCATGTGAATTCATCAATTTCTACAAGCAAAATGGTATTGAACATCAATTGACGAATGTTTACACGCCATAACAAAATGGTACAGCAGAAAGAATGAATAGAACGATAGTCGAGCGGTCTAAATGCATGTTAATTGATGCGAAATTAAGTGTTACATACTGGGCTGAAGCGGTCAACATGGCTGTTTATTTAATAAACAGATCAGTATCATCATTGTTGGTTGATACAACTCCGGAAGAAGTATAAAGTGGCTCTAAAGTTGATTTAAGTGATCTGAAAACATTTGGTTCTCCTGTTATGGTGCACATACCTAAAGAAAAACGTAAAAATGGGACGTGAAGTCAACGAAAATGATTTTTGTTAGTTATGATAATGAAAAGAAAGGTTATCGGTGCATAAATAAATCAACAAGAAAATTAACTGTTAGTAGAGATGTAATTTTCCATGAAGAACCGGCTGAAATACATTCAGTGAGGGATAATGCAAGTGATGTTGATCCAGTGAGGGATAATGCAAGTCATGTTAATGACACAGATGAGCAAAACGAATCATTATTGGAAGAGGAAATGAGTACGACAATGTCAGATGTACAAGCTATATCGAATGATGACAGCTATACGTCAGTTATTGGTCCTAATGATCCAGATTACGATCCAGATGAGTCAATAACACCATCCAGTGAAGTTCGCCGTTCATCAAGAACACCAAAACTAAATCCAAAATATGTTGCTGGCAATGTCGAGACATGATGCAGTAGATTGGAAAAATGCAATGCAGGATGAAAAAAATTCATTAATGGAAAATGAAACGTGGTCATTGGTCGATTTACCGTCAGGCAGAAAGGCTATAAAATCGACATGGGTTTTTAAAACGAAAACAGATTCCGATGGTAATATTGTGAGACACAAAGCGAGATTGGTTGCCAAGGGTTGTTCTCAGATTTATGATCTGGATTATGAAGAGATATATTCACCTGTAGTAACGTATGCATCGATTAGAGTATTGATGGCAATTGCTGTGAAACACAAGTTGAAGGTTCATCAGATGGATGCTGTTACTGCCTTTCTTCAGGGTGAACTTCATGAGGAAATTTATATGCAGCAACCTGAAAAATATAATGATGGAACCAAGCAAGTGTGCAGACTAAATCGGGCATTAGCCAATAAAGTTTTACTGTACAAAGCGATAATCCAACCCATAAGGACATATGGTATTCAGTTATGGGGATCCACCAGCGCTTCAAACAGAGAACTCCTGCAACGAACCCAAGCGAAAATACTTCGCAATATTACCAATGCTCCTTGGTACATTCGAAATAGTAATATACATCACGATCTTGGGATTAAAACCGTTAAAGAAACTATTAAAGAATTCAGTTCGAAATATTACTCAAAACTAGAAGCACATACCAACGAATTGGCCAGGGAGATACTAAAACAGCCGTGATTTATACGTCTGAGAAGAACAGATCCACTCGAACTGATGAACTTGTGAACCTGTAAATTTAATTCGATATATACATATAAGTGTAATCTAAATTAATTAAATTGTGAGCACTAACAATAAGTATTAACATTGGTTAAGCCTTAAAATATGTAATAATTTTTAGCTTAAGATTTGATTACTTCTTGTGATTTTCTTATGTAGAAAGATTCAAGAATAAAGCCATTGGCAACATTTAAAAAAAAAAAAAAAAAAATTTTTGGCCATTTATGTTGATGATATACTTATTTTTTGGAAGGACGAAGCTCAATTGAAGAAAATAAAAGGGGCTTTGAGTACAGCGTTCAAGATGAAAGGCATGGAACCGGCTAAAGAATGTGTTGGCATTCGCATAACTCAAGGCGAAGAAAAAATTCAATTGGATCAATCTGCGTATGCTGAGAAAATATTGAAACGTTTTGGCATGCAAGAATGCAAACCGATTTCGACACCGGCGGATCCAAATCAAAAATTGTCATTAAATAATGGCGATGAAGTCAAAAATGTACCATATCAGGAGACTGTGGGCTCATTAATGATGTCAGCCGATTTAATACGAATCATAGTTTGGCCCATTGTCAAAATTATTGATAGTTTTGGCCGACATTTTGTACGAAGAGAGATTTTAGTAATAAGCAGTTCGTGTTAACTTTTGGGTTTATTCGAGTCTAGATTTCCTCAAAAACGGAACGATGCTGTTTTTTTATGTTAATTATAAATGTGACAAGCCATCATACCTATTTACAAAATTTGAAGTCAATTGAAGCATTCCGTGGGGGTCGTTTTAATAAAAAAACACAAAAAAAAATTGATTACTGTTTTTAATTATATTTATGGTTATTAATACACCTTCCGAATTCCAACAATTGTTCCATAGGTGTCTTTAAGAGAAAATGACTAGGTTACCGCGAAATATGGAATTTAAATTTCTAAATTTACATGCAATACTTTGTTGGTGGCCAATATGTATATCGTCAATATTTAAAAAAATTAAATGTAACTAATAAGCTTTTAAATATAAATTCTTTCTGTGATCACCAGCGACTGGCCCAACACTCATTACCCACACTAATCGCTCAAGCAACCAAGTTCTGTAAATCTGTTCCCGATCAGCGTTGCTGTATATTTTTCTCAGCCATTACACAGCATAGTTGCGCACAATGAAAACATTTTTGGCGATTTCATAATTGCAAATGATGCAATAAATAATATTATTTCCGTCCGGCTTTATTAAGCTCAAATCGGAAAAGTAACACTGCTAAGAGCTTACGACATTATCATCCAGTCTTTGTAGATCCAGAAAGCGTCAAACACTGAAGCTATAGATGTGATGATTAGTCCTGCGTCAAAATGTACAGCCAACACAATTTAAATTGCAAGTTAAAACCGATACCGTACCTACAACCCGACATTATGAACCGTCAAATCCAATTTTTGACGAAATTACTTCATTTGTAATATCAAAATTATTAAAAAACAGTTTAATCCTGTAAGTACCACATTAGACTTAGAAAACCCTAATTTTATATTTGACCGGACGTTAAACTAAAATCCATCTGTCAAAATAAAAAATTGGGCATTTTTGTAAAGTATTCATTTTTGGACGTATGAAAGTTATTGAAATCCTATGCCTAAAATTTTGTTTGACTAAAACCACTTTTTTCGACGTCGAGGTCCATGAGTTCGAAATAAAACAAAAAGAATGTCCGTCCGCGTGTCTGGATATCTATAATCTGTATCCACGGTATCGGGAAAACGGCTTGTTCGATTTTTAATTGTTTTTGCAGATGTATTTCTA
The DNA here is from genome assembly GCA_958295665.1 of Tipula vernalis. Taxonomy (NCBI): domain Eukaryota; kingdom Metazoa; phylum Arthropoda; class Insecta; order Diptera; family Tipulidae; genus Tipula; species Tipula vernalis. The sequence goes on from OY282559.1 coordinate 116,306,385, forward strand.
TGGCCAAGGCGGAGAATTGAAGAGCTTTTGAAATCTGTACAGAGTCGGGTATTCGAATTGACCCAAAACCACAAGTTTGAGAATTGAGTTCACTGTCGAGTTTGGGGTTGAGTTAAGAGTTGAGTTGGGGTTGACTTGGAGTTGAGTTGGGTTAGGTTTGAGTGAGCTGTTCAGATGGTTGAATTGAGGATCTAGTTGGGAGTTGACTTGGGACTGAGTTGGGGTTGAGTTGGAGTTGAGTTGAGGATTTATTTGGGATTGAGTTGCAAGATAGCCTGAGTTGAATTCGTGTAATCACTTATGAATTTGTTAGGTCCATGTTGATTTTATGGTTGAGTTTAGGGCTAAGTTTGGGGTTGTGTTGGTTTTCTGTTTAGTTCGGTTGATTCAGCTGTTCAGTTGGAAATTTATTTGGTGATTGTGGTGAGATTCGAGTAGCTTCTGCTAACTCAACTGTGTTGAATAGGGGTTGAGTTGAAGTTGAGTTTGTGTTGAACGAGGATGAATTTGACGGTTTATTTGGGAGGTTAGATTAAGTTGAATTGAGTTTAGTTGATGGGGTTTGAGTCTTCCGTTGAGTTTGGAGTTAAGTTAAGAGATGAGATTTGGCTAATTTTGAGTTGGGGTCCAGTTAGCTTAAGTTGGGGTAGAGCAAGGGGTTCAGTTGGAGAATTATTTGCCGGTTGAGTTGAAGGTTGATTTGAGTTAAGTTTATGTACGCCTGTAGTTTTAGGACCAAGTAGATTTGAGGAATGTATTGATGTTGGCTTCAGGTTTGAGTTGAGGGTAATATTGTGTTCAGCCCTTTATATTTTTAGCGCAATTTTTCTAAGTATAAGCTGGTACTTACAAATTTGAATTATTTTTTTAATATTTTTTGCAAATGACGCAATTTTGTCAAAAATTCGATTTTATAAGATGATCTCAAAAAAAATTCTTTTTGACACCAATTAATGGATAACATGATATCTTCATACCTTCACACTTATTGGGCAGATATGCTTGACCTTTCTTAATTAAAACAATGCAATACAAATGACTTCCTGATACGCACAATCAAATCATCGTTGAATTAAATAACCATCATCATTATCAGTATAAACAGCAAACCTTAACATTTGTGGCTTTATAGCTTATATAAGATTACTATATTACTACTACTAATATACTACATAGTTTAAGTATTTGAAGTATTATATTGTAGTTTATGTTTGTGTACAGCAAAGTTTTACCACTAAAGAATTATTGTAACCCAAAACTATTAATGGTTAGGAACAAAAACCACAATAGATAAAAAAACTAATCTCAAATATAAAATCATTTAGTAATAATTGTATCTATGATAATGCGTTATCATTGCACAAATGCTACAATTTATCGTACTGCATGTTGTACTGCAAATAACACAGATAATTGAACTAATTTATCATACAGTGTCTTGTCAAACTTTTGGGCTTACTTCTTTTTTTTTTTTTTGATACCTCGTAACTCGTGTTGCGTTTGTGCTTGTTGAGACAGCCAGTTGTGGCCCGTTTTAGGTATTTACAAGCAGGTATAGTTATTGTTGTGAAAATTAATTTATGCTTTACATTTTTGTTGTGTTTAATAATTGGCTAAAATCTAACACCGTTCATGATTTTAATTTTCCTTTAAACATCTGTTGTTGTTTTTTTTTTTTGAAATTTTTCTACAGAATAAAATTAAAAATTTTATCAATTTTGATATTATTTTTTTTACAAAATGTGGTCAGTTTTTTTGTTCAACTACATCCTGTTCATTCGAGGTTAATTTTTGGCCAAAAGAATATAGTTTAAAAAATCAAAAATGTACATTTGTTACGTTTTTTTAAAACTACCTAATTAGCAAAATGATGTAAACTAAATTTATAGTGTAAGTTGCTCAACTGAAACAAGATAATTCAATTTTGGTGACGTAAACTGTACACTTATGAGTAAAGTAGTAAAAAAAAATGACGTTATATAATACCAAACTTAAGCGAGAAATTTCAAACTATAAAATTTAATATAATAGACTAAGGTTTAGTTGGTTCTGTATAGTTTGTACGTTACACTTTATATTTGAGGTGTAGCCTATAACCATTAATGAAATCGATATATAGGCAAAGATAAGGCAAAGCGGCACAACACTTTTAACGTGAATTTTTTTGGACCCCATGGTTCCATGTTTTGAGACTCAAAAATATGCCAGGCGTTATCTTCACGACCGGTTGAAGGCAGTTTACTCGGAATAGGCCATAATGGGTATTGATTTTTGATAAGTCGATTTTACTAAACAAACGTTCGGTATTGATTCATTCAATACTTTTGAATAATAGCAGAGCCTTCTAGAATATAGAGCCAAAATCATGTCATAATTTTTTAGAAGTTTTTTAGTGGTATAACTATTCATTGTTCGCCGTAGCAATCGATAGTAAAACTGATATTCTTTAGCTTCAAATTTTTCAATGAAAAAAGCCAAAATATGATAAAATCTTTATATAAAAGATTTCTACATATCTTTAACAGCAATATACAAGAAAGCCATATTGGTATTAAATAAATATTAATTGCAGAAATATTAAAATTAAATTATTTGTAAAATATGTTTTTCGAACTTTCATTGGCTCTGATGAATTAAAATAATACTTGTTAAATTTATCTGTCAGATGTCTAAGATTTTTACAGAAAAATACTGTTAAGTTTTTGCCTTGTCAATCAAGGTTCGTATCACTGATTTGTGAATAAAACAAAACGCTTCAGTTTAACACAAATGAATTTATTTATTTAACACCAATTAATTCAACTCAACTGTAACAATAACAATTCATAAAAATCACTTTTTATTATTCTCGCACAATTTTACTGTTCACTTATAATTTTCACAACTCACTTTATAAATCTCTTTTAATTCACTTTTTAATCCTTATACTTTCGTTTATCAAAAACTAATCATCCAATTCGACTTCGTTCGCCTTTTTATATACAAAAACCAAACTTCTAGCAATTTCATGACTTTTATAGTAAGAATAGTCTAGAAACATTTAGAACAGTTTTATCATAGAAAATTCCATTTTAGTACAGTAACACATTGAGCTATTAATTTATTTATTCTATTACACCCTAGGTGTCACCATAACAATACTAAAATAATGTGACGGTGACACCTAGGGTGTGATAGAATAAGTTAAATTAATAGCTCAATATTTTACTGTACTAAAATGGAATTTTCCATGATAAAATTGTTCTAAATATTTCTACACTATTCTTACTGGAAACTACTGCTGCTTACTCCCACCTAAGCCTGTTCGTCCCAAACAGGACCCAAATCACCTCCTCGATGTTCCTTCCGTATCCGATAAACCACGTCGTTCATCCTTGTGATGACAGTGTAAGGCTCTTCCCATGCTGGTTCCAGCTTTGGTGATAATCCCTTTTTCCTCGAAACCTTGGTTATTTGCTCGTATGTCATATCGAACTTTCATCCGGTTACTTAACATCCGTATTTTCTCCCGTACAAATTGATGAAACTCATTAAGGTCCTCTTTCATTCGGTCTACGTAATCCTGTCGACATAAAGCCGCTGATGGTACAGCTCCAAACTTTCGATCTCCAGGTAATCGTAGGTTATCTCCAAATAAAGTCTCCTGATTGGGAATGGGGTACACCTCCGGCCATTTGCTGAAATAATCCATTATTACTAGCAATTCTTTCGAATGGTGCTCCGAAGTTATATTGTTTGCGTACGGGTCCCTTCACCGCCGCACATTGGTCACATTTTTGGCACCATCCTATCACTGACTACCTACATCCTGACCAGTAGAATCGTTGACGTATCTTTGCTAGTGTTCTATTAATTCCTAGGTGGCCCCCAATTGCTCCTCCGTGATACTCGTTCAGGATTTCCGCAATCCGGCACTTTGGTATCACCAGCAACAATTGCTTCACTTTGCTGTCCGTTGACAATGGGAGTTTTGTCCGCGATCTCGCTCCAAGTTGGCTGGTGTTCCTTTTCCTTCCATTCCATGATAGCTGATAAATCCATATCCTCCAATTGCTCTTTCCTGATCATTTCGTCGGTTCAATCCACATCAAACAGCACTTGAGTAAGTCTAACGTCGATGATGTCTTCTTTTGCTTCAACGTGACCACAATGTTTACATTCTACTGGACATGGTCGAAATCGTAACTTTGAAGACGTTCGATCCATCGTACTACTTGTCCCTCTGGATTCTTAAATTGTAACAGCCACCGTTAAGCACCGTGATCCGTCCGTAAATGGAATTTTTGGCCATAAAGGTACTCATGGAAATGCTTGCCACTATAGCCAACAATTCTTTCCGTGTCACGCAGTAATTACGCTCCGGTTTTGATAATCTTTTGGAATAGTACGCAATAACTCGCTCTTGGCCATTAGTTTCCTGTGATAACACACCTCATATACCGTCATTATTTGCATCGGTGTCCAAAATAAATTTCACGTTGAAATCGCGCGACACATAACCGTCTCCTTAGTTCCACGAATGCTTTTCCTGGTCATCCTTCTATTCGAATGGCTTGTTCTTCCTGGTCAACTCGTGTAAACTCTTGGCAATGTTGGCGAATCCTGGCACGAAGCGTCTATAATAGGTGTACAATCCCATAAAGCTTCGTAATTCATGTAAATTTTTCGGTTTTGGCCAGTTCTTTAGAACCTAGTTCTTCAAATATTTGACTTCAGTTCTGAACAGTTTACACTTCTTTGGGCTTAACTTTAATCCTGCGGCCTGTATCCGATCCAAAACTTCCGCCAAATTCCTTAGATGCTCGTCAAAATCCTTACTTCGTCATGGGACGATGATGTCATCCAGAAATATTAGGCAAGTCTTCCAATGTAATCCCTTTAACACGCGCTCCATTAATCGTTCAAAAGTCGCAGGGGCATTACATAATCCGACCGGCATAACATTAAATCGCCAAAGCCCATTACCCACACTGAACGCTGTTTTCTCGCGATCTTTCTCATGGACTTCCACCTGCCAATAGCCGCTTTGTAGATCTAATGTCGAAAATATTCGAGCACCCGATAATGTGTCTAACGTGTCATCGATCCTTGGCAATGGGTAGCTATCTTTTTTCGTCATAGCATTGAGTTTTCGGTAATCGACGCAGAATCTCATGCTACCGTCCTTCTTCTCGACCAATACTACCGGTGAGCTCCATGGGCTATTAGATGGTTCTATTACTCCTGCTGCCTGCATATCTGTTACCATCCGGTCGGTCGACTTCTTGTTGTTTTGCCAATGGTAATCTCCTGGGTGTCTGTCGAATTGGCATCTTTGTTCCCGATTCAATTCGGTGCTTTACCATTGAGGTCCTTCCGTTATTTCTGCATAAGTTTTTCTACCATTTCTTTCTGGTCTTGCATGTCGGCTTTTCCAATCGAACTTTTCTGTTCACACGTTACTATAGTCGATACCTCGTCACATTTGCCAATAATTGTCCCTTTTTTGATGGTTATTGTCTTATCCGAGAGATTTAGAGTCCTAATTGGTACTCTATAGTCGTTGTCCGATTTAACTAGGGCTTTCCCGATTATAATTCCCTTGGCTCCGTTCTCCTCTTCGTTAGGTTCCACAACCCACAACCTGGATGACCCAGAACCTCCCTCCAATTTTCCCCACACGATCATCTCCGAGTTCGGTGGTAGCTTCTTCCGATGATCAATAATAATTCGCCTGGTAGTTGCTCCTGCACTACTAGATTGAATTGGCAACTCGATGTTATCGTAAATTAAAACTCCTCGTCCAACATCCACCACGAAGCTATTTGCCCTCATGAAGTCCGTTCCCATAATGACTTCATCCACAATATCTGCAATCAGTACTTCGTGTTGGAAAACAGTTCTTCCGAACTTAATTTTCACAATCTTTTTGCCTTTTATTATTGAACTATCTCTTGCTTGGTCACTGCTTGTGCTTCGCTTGGTCGTCGCTGCATAGGAGATGGTGATCTTCCCCGTTTTCTTCTTATTTCCCAGTAGTCCCGAGAGATGTGACCGATTTTATCACATGCCCAACATCTGATTTTGCCGCTTCCGTCTCGGTATCTTGGTGTTGACCACTCTGTGTTTATGCTGGTGTCGATTTCCACTCGGCGTATTTTCATTGACGGCTTGGTGATGGATTGTGCAGTTTCATTTGTCAACGCACAGGCGATGGTTTCCGCCAAGGTAGCTTTAGGTGACAACATCACCACCTTGCGTGTTTCTGGATCTCGAATGTCGTCAATAAATGCGTCAATTTTTAGCCTTTCCATATATGTAAAATTCCTGTAGCGATTCTCCTCCCTTTTGATAGCGGCTTTTCAATTCCATTCGATAGATTTCCCACTTGTGGTCACTGCCACAGTACTTCCTATCCAGTGCCTTCATAATTCCGAGATAACTGTTGTCCTCTTGTTCCGGGATGGTTTTTAAGGCCTCTGCTGCTTCACCTTTAAGAGCCACTATTAACGCCGCGACATGATGTTCGTCGTTCCAATGATTTTGATTGGCCGCCGTTTCAGATTGAAATTTGAAAAGGCCAAAACATGTGGTGCCGTCGAATGTTGGGTGCTTTAACTTGATTGATTGAATGGTCTGAACTACTTGTCTTGTTGTTTCACTTGCCTTGACATCAGTTAACTCTTTCTCGAGACGTTAAACTTCTGCTTGTAATTTATGTTGCACCTGTTGAATATCCGTTTGAAATTTCTCTTCAATATGTTGAACCTCCGTTTTGACAAGTTGAACTTCCGTTTGCAGTTTCTCTATTTCGCCTTGCACATTTGTAGACAATTCTAGAATTTTCTCGTTCACTTTATTTTGACCTTCGGCGATTTCCCTCATCTGACACTCTATAATTTGGTTTGACTGTCTAATTTTGCCCATCGGTTGTTGAATTTCTCGGTTTAACTGATTTATAGTCTCCAACTGTCCCTCATTTTGTTCTTCCATTTTGTTTGACTATTCTCCATGTTGCGCGGTCATCTGCTTAATGGCAACCATTAAATGTGACAAATCGAAACTTCCAGATGGTAGTTGTGTTGTTTCGACCAACGGTTGTTTATCTCCTTGTTTCTGCTCTACGGTTGGCGCATCCATTACTTTCTCTTCAAAATCATGATGCTCCGCATCCAGCACTTCGTTCTCCATGGGCTCACGTAATCGCGCTTGTATAGTTGCTTTACTACAATCAGTGGCCAAACCCCGTTTCTCATGTTCCCTCTTTGGTGGTTCTGGGATGGCAACTCCCTAGCGTGCACACTTATGCGAAGCCCTCTAGCGGCTCGGGGATGGCAACTCCCTATCGAGCACAATTAGGCGAAGCCCGCTTTCGCTATTCGTTAGTGTGTTTTTTTGATTAATAACACAAATATTTTTTATTGCTTTTTATAGTAATACAAGTACTTTAGCTTTTAAACTTTTATTTTTATTTGGTTTACTAAAACAGAGAGGAGATACAATTTGCACCAAGAAACTCAAGTCGTAAGTAATGTTATTGTTTTTTTTCTGACTTCTCTTTTTTTCAAAAAACAAAAACCCTTTTTTGTTGCTTGCTACGTTTTTTAGGAATCTAAACATGGTGCGAATATTTTGTACTTAATTATTCTTAAAGGTGCATTTTTATAATTTGACAATTTTACTTTCGATCGACGCCACACCTCTTTAATTTTGGAACTTTTAATTCTTTGAGAATCATTTTCCTTATCTTATTATTCACAATACCATCGCTGTCACCAATTGTTACGTTTTTGCCTTGTCAATCAAGGTTCGTATCACTGGATTGTGAATAAAACAAAATCAATTCAATTTATTACCAATGAATTTATTTATTTCACACAAAAATTATTACAACACTATTTATTAATGATAATTCACAAAAACACTTTATATAAATTATTCGCACAATTTTACTGATCACCTTTTTTATATACACAAACCAAACCAACAAGAATAGTGTTGAAACATTTAGAACAATTTTATCATGGAAAATTCCTTTTTAGTACAGTAAGACATTGAGCTATTAATTTAACTTGTTCTATTACAATCTAGGTGTCACCGTCACAATATGTTGTTGCGATGGCGATTATTGTTTGCACTCATAACCTGTAGTTAAAATAAAATTGTTTATATTGTTAAACTCACAATACAATATTTAATTCATGAATGACGCCAACCATTTTTATATGTCATCATTTGTAATCATAAAAATGGATATTTCTACGTATTAGTAAGTTTGGTAGAGAAATAGGGATAAATCTTGAAAAAAAATCGATTTCTGAACAGATTTTTACTGCTTAGAAGAAACAGATTTTTAGTACTCAGATCGATTACACCGGAAATAAGAAACACAGCTAATACAATTGAGAATAAAAACAAATTAACTTTAAACCGCCATGTTGGCATATACGCCATTTTGTAATATTTTGGTACACCATTTAGGGATTTAGGCGATCGCTACAAATTATGCTTTGCAGCTTGCTAAAATTCTGATAATGATCACGAATCACTTTTTTACTATTATAGATGCTCATTATGTCAGGTGGTTCAATAATTTCAAAGGGGAAATTGTATATTTAAGTACTATTGTAAAAAATAACAGTCAACAAATTTCCAGCGATTAGTACTTTTTGGTTGTAATTTTGGATGTTTATTTTTTATTTGTGTTGGTTACAAATTTTGTGTCGATACACGTTTGTTTTGTTTGTTTACTATCAGAGCACCCTGTATTTTATAGAGCCATAATCAAAAAATCTGAGCTTTTATAAGGGAATTAGAAACGAGGAAAAAACGAAACTTTACATAGTAAAACACACAAAACATATGGGAAATCACTTTTTTTCCTAAGACAAATTTTTAAATGAAAACGTTACAAATTCTTAATTATGATTTCTGAGATACTTTCATAAATGTTTGAATTTCAACATATATGAATATCGTTTAAGTAAATCGTTTTCATTTTCTTGTAATAATTGATTTATTTAAACCAAAATATAAAAAAAAATTCATAACAACAGCATTCTGGTCAAATTGAAATAAAAGCTTACTACAATTCGTTTGGTCATTAAGTCAATATACATTACATAGATGGCAGTGATGGCCGTAAAAATTTGGAAAAATCGTACCAAAAATTACGACCTGGGGAAATTTCAAGTTCAAAAATTGTAGGAAAAGCAAAACAAATTCACAAAATATAGGAACGCGTGATAATTTTGCGATTAAATAATCTTTTTTCGTATTTTTCTGCAATCATTTTAGACATCTTACGTACACTAGTAAAACTAAAGATAAATTTAGCAAGTATTATTTTAATTTGTCAGAGCCAACTTTGATGTATTTTTCAAAATGAAAGTTCGAAAAATATATTTTAGAAATAATTTAATTTTAATATTTCTGCAATTAATATTTACTTAATACCAATATGGCCTTCTTGTATATTATTCTTAAAGACATGTAGAAAACTTTTATATAAACATTTTATAATATTTTTGCTTTTTTCATTGAAAAACTTGAAGCTAAAAAACACCATTTTTACTATGGATTCCTATGGAAATCAATGAAAAGTTATACCAGTAAAAAAGCTTCTAAAAAATACGTCATTAAGATTATGGCTCTATACTCTAGAAGGCTCTGGTACTATACGTGTGAGCTGCTTTGTAAAAATAACAACAAACTTTTCTGTCGAAACGTACACTTAATCGCAAAATTGTGACACGTTCTTAATATTTTGTGAATTGCCATCTATGTAATCTACAGTGTATCTTCTACTCGAATACTAATCCTTTAAGGGTGATACCTTGATTAATTTTGAGCAGAAAATGTTTCTACGAGGGGCGGGGTGGGTCTCCAGTATCCACTGAGATATAGAGCTTTAAAAAAAATTTGCTCGGGCCCGTATCAACACTCACATTTAGGTTAATAGATTGTATTTTATTCGACGTTTATTAGCTTTCAAGAGCATAAGTTTTTGGGGTTGAAATTATGTTTTACTCGGTGTATCAGGCAGCCGCGAAGGAGTTTCGACTTTCAGCGAGTTTCAAAAATTTTCTGTGTTTGATCAATTTTTTTCTGAGAAAATGTATTATCAACAGGTCACTTTTTTAATTTGTATTGATGCTCCATATTAATACCTACCAAAACTAAGAATAAATATTTGGCTTAAGTCTTCAGAGATGATTTCAGAGATATTCTAAACCGAGTGATGCATAAAAAAATATTGTTTTATAATTTTTGTCAGATTTTATTATTAGCCGCATTTATTGATGTTTGATTTGATCCAGATCAGATTATGCCTCATGAAACGACACCAAAATGCGCAAAACAAAAAAAACACCAAATTTTAATTTTCAGTCTCGTTTCGTTTTATATCTGCCTCTTACTACTCGTTAGATCAGGCGATCTGGCGGGCCAATGAATGGACCTCTTACGACCAATCCAGCGGTTTCCATAGTGGGAATTTAGGAAATCTTGAATTTGGCGGCCAAAATGTGATGGATCACCGTCGTGTTGATAAATAATCCTACTCCTCTGTAGCTCTGTAGGAAACCCAAATAATAAACACTATTTAGTGTCACAGGTAGTCTAAATGGTGCAGTCAGATGGTTTCCTATTACATCGGCCCATACATTTACGTTGAATTTATATTTGAAAGGCGTCTGATTTTTGCAATGTGGGTTAATTTCAGCCCATGCATGAAAATTATGGAAATTGGTCATTGCGCATCTCTATTAAATTATGATTCATCCGTCCTGTACGTAACAGACCGTCAAATTAATTCGTCGTTATCAATTGATGCGGATAACACTGGATTTGCGTCTGATCGCTGGTTACAAAAGTTTCCTGTTTCTCGAAGCCTTCTTAATGAAAACAAAAATGTTCGAGCATCAGGTAAACGACGATTAGGAAACTGTCGGCTATACTCTAACCGAGCATTTCTCGAATTTCCTCTGCAGAAACCATACACATAAACTATATTTGCATCAGCGGCGTAGCCGTCAGAAATTTGTTTTGGGGAGGAGGTGGGAGGGGTTTCTTAAATTTAAAATAATTCCTTTAATTATTTTTTGAATTCAATGTTTTGTTGAATCGTTCAATATCTACCTGATCGTCTTTTAAATATTTTAATTAACTTCGCTTGGGTAATCTAATTTCGATTTAATCTGGAAGAAAGGTTTACACAGATCTATAAAGGTTTACACAGATCTATATTAGCGGCTGTCTGATACACCGATTAAAAGATAATTTCACACACAGTATTGTTTCATTAGAACTCTTCCAAAACATTCTAGTTTTGCTAAATGGCGACTCCGTCGTTTTGTTAGCCAAGACAAAGCGAGTGATGAATTGTGCATCGGTTCCTTTTGTAGATCCTATAAATACTTTCTAATATAATACGTACTATTTTATGGTCTGAAGAAGTTTTCGGCCATAAGGTTGGGCTGGGATCAGAATTCTTAAAATAAAACGTGGCCCAACGACAAAAAATATTTTGGGACACTACTCGTTTTAATAGTATTACGATGGATTCCATAAAGCCTGGTTTCCATTATGGAACATTTACTGACAGTATTTTTTACTTATTTCATTAAGAACGTATTGTACTAATGCAAGGGTATGTTGTGCAGATTCGATAAGCGTCTGTGTGAATGTTTCCTTCTAGAGTTTTTTATGGTCAATAGGTAACGTTTAAAACCAGCGCCTTCTAGAGTATCGAGCCACAATCATAATGACGTATTTTTTAGAAGCTTTTTTAGTGGTATAACTTTTCACTGATTTCCATAGGAATTCATAGTAAAAATGATGTTTTTTAGCTTCAAGTTTTTCAATGAAAAAAGCAAAAACATTATAAAATGCTTGTATAAACGTTTTCTACGTATCTTAAACAACAATATACAAGAAGGCTATATTGGTATTAAATAAATATTAATTGCAGAAATATTAAAATTAAATTATGTATTTCTAAAATATATTTTTCGAACTTTCATTTTGAAAAATACATCAAAGTTGGCTCTGACGAATTAAAATAATACTTGCTAAATTTATCTTTAGTTTTACTACTGTACGTAAGATGTCCTAAATGTTTACAGAAAAATATGAAAAAAAGGTTATTTAATCACAAAATTATCACCCGTTCCTATATTTTGTGAATTTATTTTGCTTTTCCTACAATTTTTGAACCTAAAATTTCCCGAGATGGTAATTTTTGGTACGATTTTACCAAATTTTTACGGCCATCACTGCCATCTATGTAATGTATATTGACTTAATGACCAAACGAATTGTAGTAAGCTTTTATTTCAATTTGACCAGAATGCTGTTGTTATGAAATTTTGTTTATATTTTAGTTTAAACAAATCGATTATTACAAGAAAATGAAAATGATTTACTTAAGCGATATTCATATATGTTGAAATTCAAACATTTATGAAAGTATTTCAAAAATCATAATTATAAATTTATAAAGTTTTCATTTAAAAATTTGTCTTAGGAAAAAAGTGATTTCCCATATGTTTTGTGTATTTTACTAGGAAAAGTTTCGTTTTTTCCTCGTTTCTAATTCCCTTATAAAAGCTCAGATTTTTTTAATATGGCTCTATAGAATACAGGGTGCTCTGATAAAACTCGTGTTTAGTTTGTTTTTTTCCCCTAAATTTTCTTTTAATATTTTGTTATTAGCTCTCAAACTTGGATAGCTTGTGCAAGTTAAAAACCTGAAAATAAGTTCAGAAAATTACCGTTAGATGGCCAATTGTCATATAATATACGATGGAGGGTTGGTTTAGGTAAAAATGTATATGCTTAGGTGGTGATAGCAAATTAAATTTTTAGGTTGTGTTCGAAAATAAATTTAATTTTAGTAAAGGACCCTCTTAAAGTGACGGAGACCATTTTTGGTTTTTAATTATTTTACAAAATTTCATTAAAAAATTGAAATATTTTCCAGTACGAAATAAAATATATTTCGTTTTATGTATTATTTTCAGTAAATTTTGTCAGTACTGTAAAACTGAAAACATTTGTTTTTTTCTCTCAAAAACCAGGACAATGGAAGACATTTTTCTGGACGCACACAGAAATTTGAAAACGAGAACATATCCGGAGAAACCAGGATGTCTGGTCACCATATATATGAAAGTCAGTCCCATTCCGAATAATATTTTCAATCATTCCTTGACCTGCGATTGAAATTGTTCTAAACAGTTCTTTTCTGAGAAATTATATTCAAGGATCATATTAAAAATGTGTACTTTTTTCTATACTGAGAAAGTTGTATATTTTGAGACGGTTCAGGTCGTAAAAAATTATTACTATCTTTGTATTATTCAGTTTCTCATTCACATTTGGAATACGAAATTATTTTGTGGGGTGAAGGGTACTTGAAAAATATTAAAGCACTGTTGTCTCGAGCCCTCATTACCATTGTTTTGAAATTCTAATAAATTATCTTTACGTGGTTTGCGTATAAAATTTTTAAAATATTTTATTTAAGAGGAGGCTTCAATAAGGTGGGAAGTAACAGATCGGTACAACCTGAAAAATAAAAATGAACGTAGCGTCAATTTTAAAGAATAATATAGTAAGTCGTTTTGGGAGGTTTGGGACATGGGGCGTTTTTTTTAGATTCACTTCTTTGTGTAACTAGTCCAGTTTTCTACTATTTGGTGGTTATCTGTCTATTAAAATGTTTTTTTTTTCAAGTGAAATTATGGCAAATCATTTTAAGCGCAAAATCCACTAAATGATTAAAAGTTAGCTGCTGGTAAAATCTCAAATAACTGTAATCGCTTAAATTTGGAGAATTCTATTATAAATACAATACCTGTCTCCCTATTCAAAATTTATGTATACCTAAAATTTTCAGAAATAAATATTTTATCGAACATTTTATGGCCATTACTAAATAATATGCGATAACTGTTTGCTTAGTTAACCTAGTCTATAATTAATTTAATTGGAAATTTTGTAAAAACATAAATTATAAATAAATTAACACGAAATTTAATAATAGCTATGTTTAATGATAATTTTGTGAAATAATTTTGTGATTAAAAATTATAAAAAAAAAAAAAAAGTTCCAACAACAACAAATAAGATGCAAATCCAATTCATCTGTTTTAGTTTGATAAAAAAAGTTTTCCAACATAACTAAATGAAAAAATAAAAAATTTGTATACATAAATAATATACATAATACATAATAAAAACGCAAGTGTTGATTTTAGTTTTGTGTTTTTTTGAATTGTGTTATCAATTTCCTGTAAGCTTTATCAGAATTATATATATATATAAGGACACTTATTTAATGATTTTACTTCAGTTCATTCCAAACTATCAAACATGTAGTGTGTGGTTTAAAACCAAACTGTAAAATTAAAATAAAAATAAAAAATGTTGTTATATTCGCTGTTCATAAACGTTATAGTGCAAATTAATAATGGTGAAAGTGTTTAGGAGAGATCAAATATTTTACACAATGGTTACATTACGGTCCTTCATCTGGTATCTAACTTAATGATAGAAATTGTTAGCTGCCTAGTGAAGGGCAACATTGTAACCATATTGAGACAACTGTAAAAAAATATTGAAGCTTTAAAAAATTTTTTGTTTTTAAATGGATTACGAGCGTAATTCAATTAACCGAATTGCGTTTTAAGCTTGGCAACGTTGTATTTTTTTTTATCACAGTTCTTTGTTCTATATAATGTAGTATATAATTAAATTTTATGGTACATATGTGCTTTACATCTCAACATACCAAATGTGGTTTTGATATTAAATTTAGGATTTATATTTAGTTTTAGTAAAATTTTGTGGTGTGGCTTATTTTTGTGTTAAAATGTAACATAATTTTAATGAGTGGTAGATTAAATTGTATGCTGGTTTATTGGTAAGACGTTAACTAGTAGCTGCTTTTGATCGTTTTTTTTTTTTTGATTACACCAAAAATTCAACCCTTCCAATGGCACAATTTTGGTATCTTTTTACCATAAATAGTTTATTTCATAAGCATTGAAGTTCGGATTTTAGATTGGGCAGTTTCATTATTAAAATTCCATGTATTTATTAATAAAAGCATACGTGTTAATAAATAATGAGCTGACCAATTTGTAACAATAGATATAATAGGTATTATTAGTTTTATTTTTCAAAAGTTGGCTTGATAACAAAACACAATTAACAAATTTATCTGCTACTCGGTTAGCAGATAAATTGGTAAATTCGGTGAAATGATAAATTTGCTAATTTATCAACGCAATTTTTATGGTGAAATGTGTACGTGTTCAAATAGATTGTTTTTGGAAAATAGTTCTGAGAATTAAACGATTAAACAACATTTCTATTTTACTGTTTTACATTAATATTGCGCGTCAATTCAGGATCTTTTTCACTTGGCTGTATGGCAATTATACCTCAATACATAAATGACCTAAAAAAAAAAAACCCCAAAAAATTTGTTCAGGATTGCCCTGAGTAAAATGCCCTAAATTTTAGGGAACTTTTTCATTTTTAATGTATTAATCGAAAATGCCAAAAGATCCTAATAAATTTAAACGAAAAAATGCCCCATTTAAAATATTAATAACAATTTATTGGCGACGGGAAACACAAAAATTATTTTTGGGCATCGAAATAAAGCTTTTGTCTACCACTGTTACAAACAAAAATAATAAATTGTCAACAAACTTAATATTTGGAGAACATTTATCTAAAATTGCATCATCAGCCTTTCATGCACAGATCAAAGAGTTTTTATATCGTTCTTATAGCTTATTCCGATAGTACCACGAATGTTAAAATAGTTTCTTTAAAGTATAACAATTCTTCGAAGGTAATTTTAATTCATTTCATACCTTAGAGCAGGGAACTACCTCTACCCTCGTACGTCGCTTTCCGAGGATTTACAGCATTCTTCCTGTTTCAAGTGTTTGCTTCTGGGTTCCTTAAACATTTTTCCATTTCTGTTTAGAGTACAATTTAATAATGCAAAAACTGTTTTACTTAGTTTTTCAAAACACCTGTAACCTAATTTTTTTGCTGGCTTCCAAATTTCAGATTTCAAGTTTTGTGTATACAGATGAAGCAGCCAAAATATTTTATTTTTAATTTCGTAACAACTTAGATAACAAATGATCTAGCAAGCAGTGTGTCATGTCACCTTACTGTAAAGCTTTTTATCAGTCGTTTCTCATCGGTCAATCAAATCAATTTTTTCATTATATTATTACGTTATTAATCAAAGTTTTGTTCTTAATTAATCAAGGTTTCCCTCATAAACACAGTTACCGTAATAATTTTTATTGAATTCTTATTTCTATATTCTTTTAAATTATATTTATAAACGGCTTGTTATATCTCTTTTAAATTGTTGCATACCTGATCCGTTGAGAGATACTTATTGTTATGCCACGGTAAAATTTTACATTTCACAATTTTTGTTGCATTAAATTTGTTTTGTAGGCGATTTCTGGTGAAACCAATATAATTGTACTATTCATACCCATTTGCATCCTATGAATAAATGACCAATTACATCCGACCATGATTGAAATATTATGAATTAATTTTTTCGGCTTTTTATAGACAAATATATTAATTGTTCATGATATTCCCAATATTTTCGATTTGGTAAATTAGAAAAATAAAGATGCCAATCACTCATAATATATCTACTGAAAATAGTAGAAAAGAAGGAGATTCCCTCCCTCCCCCAAACATTTTATATTTGGGAGAATTGACGATAGGTAACATGACGTCTACCGGATTTTTCGTGAAGCTCGATTTTAATACAAATTCTCCAATTTATGTCAAACAACTTTCAATTGTTAAAATCAGTGAAAATATTTGAAAAAAGAATAAAAAGTGTAACGGAACTCTTATAATATTTATTCGTGTTATTATTTAACTGTTTGTTTTTTACATTTTTTATGTTGTGTAAACAATTTTTTTAGATTTATCTGTCAAAAGCAAAATGAGTTCTCGAGGACAATATTGTGGTGTTCCACAATGCAATACCTATAGAAAGCCGGGAATATCGATGCACCAAATCCCGCGAATGATTTTGAACGACCGAACGAGCCATTGCGCACTTGATTGTTTAATTGTTGACTTGCATATGGCTAGGCCTCGCTAGCGCTTTTAACGACTTGATTGGCATATTGAATTGGCATCGTATCGTCGATAAAGTTTTGTGAAAAAGGCACAAACATTTTTAAAGCATCGTGGCATGTGAGTTGGTTGTATAGCTCGTCGTTATCATCACAAACAATCGCTTTTGTAGTGTGAAGTTCTGACCTATACGCCGCCTTCGTCTTAGCCAATTCAGATTTAGAACAGCTAGAAATATTATAAATTATATTGGTTATTGGTTTTTATTATTCGTGTGATTAGGGCCTAATTACTTTTTATATACATTGATAAGAGTAGCAGATTCTGTTCTGCTGTTGGAGCCTCTTCGGGTTTTGCCTGATCATTTTAGAGGACATGGCACATATTCTGCACAGTAACCGCACTATATTGCACCGAAACGGATTTCGAAAGCTTGCCCAATTTCTGCTTAAGCTTGGTACAGCTGATGCCTTCTAGACGAGGTGCTCTAAAATAGAAAAACTTACGATTAAAATGAGCATAATATATGCTTTTTAAATTACCGGAAAATGCTCAGTAAGCATGCAGCTATATGTTTGCATTTTTCGCCTTACCCGGCTTTACATGAGCAGACACATTTCCAGTACATGAGCAGACACATTTCCAGTTTAATCTCATGGGGGGAATCTGACATGGCTGATGTTTGGATAACCAGGCCAATTACGCGACTTTTTAAATTTCTTCTCCTTCATGTAAGGATCTTTTAGCATCCCCAAAATAGTCAGCTATATCACAAACAGAAATATTTACAGGGTGGCTGATGAATTTTGCTACATTAAGAAACTCAAATAATTTTTTTTTCAGTGTATGGAATTCATTTTTCTTTTATTCATGTTAAAGCTCATTCAATTTTATTAAATATAGCTTAATTAGTTTTAAAAATAATGGAATTTAAATACCCCCCCTGCTCGTTGATGCATGTGCGGCATCTTACCAAAAAGTTGTTCATTACTGCTTGGAGAGTTGAGACAGGAATAGCCGCAATTGTTTCTCGAATGGATTGCCTTAGTTCATTCAAATTTGTTGGTTTTGCTTTGTAGACTTCCTGTTTGCAATAACCCCACAAGAAAAAGTGAGGTGCAGTAAGGTCAGGCGACCTGGGTGGCCAACGGAATGTGGAGTTTCTGCTTATCAGTTTATTGGGAAATTTTCGTCGCAATTCTGTCATAACAGGTTGGGCTATGTGAGGAGCTGCACCATCTTGCTGAAACCACACAGAGTTGAAAGAAATTCTCCTTCGGCGTAATTCTGGATAGAAAAACTCTCTCAACATGCTCAAGTAACGGTCTCCAGTAACCGTAACGGTGTGACCGTTTTCTTCGAAGAAGTAGGGCCCGACAATGCAGCGTGATGAAACTGCACACCACACTGTGACACGAAGTGGATGCAATTCCGTCTCATGGAGTAACTGTGGGTTGGAAGCACTCCATATTCGACAATTTTGTTTGTTTATGTTGCCGTTTAAATCGAAATGGGCCTCGTCAGACATGAAAAGACAGTTCAACATGTTTCCATCCTCTTCCACCATTTGAAGCATCTTCTGGCAAAATTCCAAGCGAATCGGCAAGTCTGCAGCGTTCAGTTTGTTGGCCAATTGAATTTTATATGGGAATAAGTCCAAATCTTTGTGCATAATTGACTGTAATGACTGTCTGCTTATACCCATTTGAGCAGATAAGCTTCTTGTCGAAACACGTGGATTGTTTTGTATGGCAGCAGCTACAGCAGCGATTGTTTCCTCCGTTCGAACTGAAGGGTTTCGATGGTAAGGTCTTCTGTTGACTGTCCCATGCTCGGCAAAATTGTTTACAAGTCTCATTATGGTCCATCTGCTCGGAGGATTGCCGCCAAACGTGCGCCTGTACTCTCTTTGAACCGAAACTACGGACTCCAGAGCGTGATAGCGGCGGACAATCCAAATTCTTGTTTCAGTGTCCCAGTTATCCATTTTTGTTAAATGTAAAAGTCAATCTGCAAAATAAAAAAAAAATTAACTAGATTCATTGAATAGAAAAAAAGTTATTCAATTTTTTTTTGGTAGCGGCTTTCATCAGCCACCCTGTATGTTTTGGCTACCAATGTTGCTTTGATTATTGTTGTTTGTATCCATTTTCACCTAACTGAAATTTATAAAATAAAATATCGAAAATTAAATTAAGGGCCAAATCGATAGACGCAACTACAACTTTTAGTTGTAGTTACAGTTATTTCGGAATTGAATTCCGAAACTGGCATTTTTAAACGACATTAAAACAGCGAACTTAGTTGGGATTTTAATAGAAGTTTTAAACGTAAATAAAACTATAGTTTTTCGAACATGAGCTGCCAACACGAAAAAAATAATTTCCCGTTGGTCCCATAGAACGTACAAGCAAATTTATTTTGTAATGGAAACAAAACAATAGTTTTTTCAGATGTGAGATTAGCTGTTAAGAGAAATTTTGTTTATATTATTAATAAGGAATATTTAAAATGGAAACTATGAACTTTTGTGGCTACATAGTCGTAAGAAATCGTTTGTTGTTGTTATTATTATCACAATTGACATTTTTAATTTTACTGGAAGAGAGGCGGGGGTAAATTTATCAAAATATCTCAATTTCTCAAAATTGATTTACATAAAAAAAAACATCAATAATATTTTCCCAAAGGTACGCACAAAATTGCTGTAAATAATTATTTATTGATTTACAGCATTTTTTTTTGTACCATAGAATTCCACATAATACACAGCAACAACAAACAATTTATGTTCCGAAAAAAATTCGGTATTATCAGAGCACCCTGTATTTTATAGAGCCATAATCAAAAAATCTGAGCTTTTATAAGGGAATTAGAAACGAGGAAAAAACGAAACTTTTCATGGTAAAACACACAAAACATATGGGAAATCACTTTTTTCCCTAAGACAAATTTTTAAATGAAAACGTTACAAATTCTTAATTATGATTACTGAAATACTTTCATAAATGTTTGAATTTCAACATACATGAATATCGTTTAAGTAAATCGTTTTCATTTTCTTGTAATAATTGATTCATTTAAACCAAAATATTAAAAAAATTCATAACAACAGCATTCTGGTCAAATTGAAATAAAAGCTTACTACGATTCGTTTGGTCATTAAGTCATATACATTACATAGATTGCAGTGATGGCCGTAAAAATTTTTAAAATCATATTAAAAATTACCACCTGAGGAAATTTCAAGTTCAAAAATTGTAGGAAAAGCAAAACAAATTCACAAAATATAGATGAGTGTGAAGTTTATGCTAAAAAAAAAATAATAAAAAATTACACTGTTAAATTAACTATTTTCCAATTGGAATTTAAATGATATGAAAATTTAAATTTTTTGTAATTTTGGATTTTTAGTACCAACAAACAGATTCTTTTCATCCTTTTCAGAAAGCTGGACCATCTGTTTATATCGTTAACCAAAAGCATCCAATTGTGTTGAACATTACTATATTTCAGATAATTTAAAAGTTGACTGAATTTTGATGGTTTAAATAATTATTTAGTGCCAAACCTGGAAATGTCCCGAAGGCCCCGCACATTTCAAATGTCACCAAGCCGATCCAATTATGATGAACTATAATATATTTCACAGTTTTTGGAATTTCAAATAATTTTTTTATTATTTTAAAAGTTTTATATCGCCGACCGCAGAGACGTCCACAAGATCTTGCCCATATTTTTAGATAACTTGGCCATGTGCCAGTCTACGTGGTTAACCTTATCCAATTGTGATGAACTATACTATACTTCACAGAATTTAGAATTTTTAATAATTTTATTAGTTATATAAATTGTTGTATATCCGATCACAGAGATGTCCACAAGGTCTGGCCTATATTTTTGGATAACTTGACCAAATGCAGTCTACTTGGTCAATCTTATTCAATTGTACTGAACTATACTATACTTCACAGAATTTCGAATTTTTAATAATTTTATTAGTTTTAAAAATTTTTGTATCTCTGATCACAGAAATGTCCACAAGGTCTGGCCTATATTTCTGGATAACTTGATCATATGCTAGTCTACGTGGTCAATCTTATTCAATTGTGATGAACTATACTATACTTTACAGAATTTAGAATTTTTAATAATTTTATTAGTTTTATAAATTGTTGTCCCTCTGATCACAGAGATGTCCACAAGGTCTGGCCTATATTTTTAGATAACTTGACCATATGCCAGTCTAATTGGTCAGTCTTATCGAATTGTGATGAACTATACTATACTTCACAGAATTTCGAAATTTTAATAATTTTATTAGTTTTATAAATTTTTGTATCTCCGATCACAGAGATGTCCACAAGGTCTGGCCTATATTTTTAGATAACTTGACCATATGCCAGTCTACGTGGTCAGTCTTATCGAATTGTGATGAACTATACTATACTTCACAGAATTTCGAATTTTTAATAATTTTATTTTTTTTATAAATTTTTGTATCTCTGATCACAGAGATGTCCACAAGGTCTGGCCTATAGTTTTGGATAACTTGACCATATGTCAGTATATGTGCTCAATCTTATTTAATAGTGATGAACAATACTATACTTCACAGAATTTCGAATTTTTAATAATTTTATTAGTTATATAAATTGTTGTATCTCCGATCACAGAGATGTCCACAAGGTCTGGCCTATATTTTTGGATAACTTGACCATATGCTAGTCTACCTGGTCAATCTTATTTAATTGTGATGAACTATACTATACTTCACAGAATTTCGAATTTTTAATAATTTTATTAGTTTTATATATTGTTGTATCTCCGATCACAGAGATGTCCACAAGGTCTGGCCTATATTTTTAGATAGATTCTGTGAAGTATAGTATAGTTCATCACAATTGAATAATATTGACCACGTAGACTAGCATATGGCCAAGTTATCCGAAAATATAGGCAAGACCTTGTGGACATTCCTGTGATTGGAGATACAACAATTTTGAAGACCAATAAAATTATTAAAAATTATAAATTCTGTGAAGTATAGTATAACTCATTGCGATTGAATAAGATTGACCACGTAGACTAACATGTGGTCAATTTATCCAGAAATATAGGCAAGACCTTGTGGACATCTCTGTGATCGGAGATACAACAATTTATATAACTAATAAAATTATTAAAAATTCGAAATTCTGTGAAGTATAGTATAGTTCATCACAATTGAATAAGATTGACCACGTAGACTTTCATATGGTCCAGTTATCCAAAAATATAGGCCAGACCTTGTGGACATCTCTGTGATCGGAGATACAACAATTTATATAACTAATAAAATTATTAAAAATTCTAAATTCTGTGAAGTATAGTATAGTTCATCACAATTGAATAATATTGACCACGTAGACTGGCATATGGTCAAGTTATCCAAAAATATAGGCAGACCTTGTGGACATCTCTGTGATCAGAGATACAACAATTTATAATACTAATAAAATTATTAAAACTTCGAAATTCTGTGAAGTATAGTATAGTTCATCACAATTGAATAATATTGACCACGTATACTGGCATATGGTCAAGTTATCCAAAAATATAGGCCAGACCTTGTGGACATCTCTGTGATCGGATATACAACAATTTATATAACTAATAAAATTATTAAAAATTCTAAATTCAGTGAAGTATAGTATAGTTCATCTCAATTTGATAAGACTGACCAGGTAGACTGGCATATGGCCAAGTTATCTAAAAATATAGGCCAGACCTTGTGGACATCTCTGTGATCGGAGATACAAAAATTTATAAAACTAATAAAATTGCTAAAAATTCGAAATTCTGTGAAGTATAGTATAGTTCATTACAATTTAATAATATTGACCACGTAGACTGGCATATGGCCAAGTTATCCGAAAATACAGGCAAGACCTTGTGGACATCTCTGTGATTGGAGATACAACAATTTTTAAAACTAATAAAATTATTAAAAATTCTAAATTCTGTGAAGTATATTATAGTTCATCACAATTGAATAAGATTGACCACGAATACTGGCATATGGCCAAGTTATCCGAAAATATAGGCAAGACCTTGTGGACATCTCTTTGATTGGAGATACAACAATTTTTAAAACCAATAAAATTATTAAAAATTCTAAATTCTGTGAAGTATAGTATAGTTCATCACAATTGGATAATGTTAACCACATAGACTGGCACATAGATAAGTTATCCGAAAATATGGTCAAAACCTTGTGGACATCTCCGCGGTCGGCGATATAAAACTTTTAAAATAATGAAAAATTTTTAAAAATTCCAAAAACTGTGAAATATATTATAGTTCATCATAATTGGATCGGCTTGGTGACATTTGCCGCTATATGGCTTAGCTGTTCTAAGAAATATGCGGGGCCTTCGGGACATTTCCAGGATCGGCGCTAAATAATTATTTAAACCATCAAAATTCAGTCAACTTTTAAATTATCTGAAATATAACTAGTAATGTTCAACACAATTGGATGCTTTTGGTTAACGAGATAAACAGATGGTTCAGCTATTTGAAAACGATGAAAAAAACCTATTTCCTGATGAAAAGAATCTATGTGGTGGTACGAAAGATCCAAAATTACAAAAAATTTAAATTTTCATATAATTTAAATTCCAATTGGAAAATAGCTAATTTAACAGTGTAATTTTTTGTTATTTTTTTTAGCATAAACCTCACACTCATAAATATAGGAACGTGTGATATTTTTGCGATTAAATAATTTATTTTCGTATTTTTCTGTAAGTATTTTAGACATCTTACGTACACTAGTAAGACTAAAGATAAATTTAGCAAGTATAATTTTAATTTGTCAGAGCCAACTTTGATGTATTTTCAAAATGAAAGTTCGAAAAAATATATTTTAGAAATAATTTAATTTTAATATTTCTGCAATTAATATTTACTTAATATCAATATGGCCTTCTTGTATATTGTTCTTAAAGATATGTAGAAAACTTTTATATAAACATTTTATAATATTTTTGCTATTTTCATTGAAAAACTTGAAGCTAAAAAACACCATTTTTACTATGGATTCCTATGAAAATCAATATGAAAAGTTAAACTACTAAAAAAGCTTCTAAAAATACGTCATTAAGATTATGGCTCTATACTCTAGAAGGCTCTGGTATTATACGTCAGTTGTAAGAATTGTTTTAGTCACCGATACCCATGACTACAATCGTAACTAGAAATTAAAATCGACACTTTAATGTGGTTCAAAAATACCAAAAACAGACACTATAGTCTTAGTTGCGAATTAATTTGCGTTTATCGATTTGGGCCTTTATCATTAACAATTTTTAATTATAATCAAATTTCTAATCAATTACATATTAGCAAAATTCATTTCTACACATTTTTAGTTTAATCTTTCCTCAAATTTCACATTTTTCATATTCACTTTTACAATATTTTCAACAATACATACAGTGCTGGGAAAAAAAATTGGGCAAACATATTTTATTACAACAAATTGGAGTCTTTTTTTGCTAAAATTACAAAACTTTTGAAAGCAATTGGCTTATTGTTTCATTTGAAATACATGTATGACCTAATTTTTTGAGAAAAAAAATGTACCTGCAATTCAGGGGAAAAACCCGAAAAATGCCAAAATATTCAAAATACGTTGATTGGAGTTTAAGTAATGGAATAAATTACACACTTACTTTTTAATTTTCCTTTTGTTTTTTACTGATTTATAGAAATTCTATCTTTAATATTAATATTTTGTTTGACCGCCATTTGCTTTTATTACAGCGATACACCCCTGATTCATTGAATTTGATAAATTTTTAGAGATTTTAAAATTTTTAATATTACAATGTCGTCGGAACCGTTTCAAAACTTCATCGGACATAAGAGGGGATCTTGAGCGAGCAACGGGAAAACAAATTTCAGCCAGCTTAGTGACAAAAAGACTTTTAAAGCGGGTTTGAAAGCACTTAAACCAGTCCAGAAGCCTGAGTTCACATTACGAGTGAAAAAAAAAAACGTTTGCTATGGGCCCAGGAGCATGTTACTTGGACTCAAGAGATGTGGAATAATGTGGTTTTCCCCGATGAATCAAAATTCAAGCTGCATGTTGGAGATGGAAGAATTCTCGTAAGGAGAGAATCTCCCAAGAAGCTTAGCAACGAATGTCTTTTAAGGCTTCCACAGAGAAATGAAGGAGTTATGGTCTGGGAATACTTTTCTGGAAATGAAACCGGTCGATTGTGCTTCCTTAGTTCCAAAATTACAGCAGCTGTTTATCTGCAGGTCCTGCATAACGAATTTGAGCCTTCTGTGTTAAAGCTTTTCGGCGAGATTTGCAGATTTATTTTTCAACAGGACAACGCTCCGTGCCATACCGCCAAAGTTGTGAGTTATTAATTTTGAATTGTAGATAGAAAAATTGGCTTTCAGATAAACATAAATAATTTGTTAAAAACTTGTTTTTTTTTTCTTATCTCTTCATTTAAAGGTATAAAAGTACTTTGCAGAAAAAAATATCGATATGTTGAGCTGTTGTTAATGACGATTTGGGAATCCATACTTTCTACGACTTTGAAAAATTTATCAAATTCAATGAATCAGAGGTGTATCGCTGTAATAAAAGCAAATGGCGGTCAAACAAAATATTAATATTAAAGATAGAATTTCTATAAATCAGTAAAAAACAAAAAAAAAATTAAAAAGTAAGTGTGTAATTTATTCCATTACTTTAACTCCAATCAACATATTTTGAATATTTTGGCATTTTTCGGGTTTTCCCCCTAAATTGCAGGTACATTTTTTTTTCTCAAAAAATTAGGTCATACATGTATTTCAAATGAAACAATAAGCCAATTGCTTTCAAAAGTTTTGTAATTTTAGCAAAAAAAGACTCCAATTTGTAATAAAATATGTTTGCCCAATTTTTTTTCCCCAGCACTGTATATAATCGAAAATATGAGCATAGATTTACAATAACCATACTTTAAATTACAATTACATACTATGAAAATGTTCTAACTATTACATTTTTAATTGCTAAATTTATAAACATAATATTTATCACAAAAGTCTAATTTGTAAACAATGACGTTCACACAGCCGGAAATTTATTAATGTTCTTACGTAGTTTTATAACACTTTTAGAAATATAATTACAGGGTTGGGTTTGTTTGGCCAAAAAAAAAATCACCAAAAACGTTTGCCCAAAATTTTTTGCCCAAAAAATATTTCCCTAATTACTGTTTTCCCAAACATCGTTTTGTCAAAAACAGTTTGCCCAAAAATTTTTTACTCAAATTTTTTTTGCCAAAAAGATCACCAAAAATCCCAAAATTTTGAATTGGATGTTTCGCGCGAAACATCCAATTCAAAATTTTGGGATTTTTGGTGATCTTTTTGGCAAAAACCATTAAAGTGTTGTGATACCATTAAAGTGTTGTGTTTAATATTGTTATAATAATAAAATACAAAATGATAATAGAATGCGTTGATTCCTGAATGTGTGACAATTAAAAAATTTTCCATTTACATAATACAAAAATTAAAATAAAATGGCTTTAACTATTATGAAGTCTAATAAAGGTAAAGATTTGCTGTGCCATTTAGGATACAGTTACTACATTGATGTTAAAGCCGTGGATAAAAATCGTTTTTATTGGGGTTGTGTGGATCGTCGCAAACAACAATGTAAAGCACGGATAACAACAAAAATTGAAAATGGACAACATTTTATAGTTAAGGCCTCTTCAACACATGTGCATGGTACGACCGCGAGCGACTTGCCAGTACGCTATGCCAATAATCAAATAAAAGAGACCGCCAGCACTACAAACAAACATCCAGCTGCGATAATAAGGGACAGTATTGTCAACTGTCCAACAATGTCTAGGATGTGTTTACCTAACAAAGAAGCACAGAAATCCAAGATAAAGCGAGCTCGACAATCTTTAGTTAAAGAGCCAACTGCATTCCGTGATATAAATATTCCAGAAAATCTAAGAACAGTAGACGGTGAAGTATTTATTTTATCTGAAAAACGGTTTGGCAGTGAGTATAACTTGCTTATGGGCACAATTAAGTCATTGCGAATGCTCGAAAAAGCAGACTGTTGGTTGATGGATGGAACATTTGACGTTGTTTCATGCATATTTCGTCAACTATTTACGATTTTTGCAAAAATTGATGGCGTAACCGTACCGGCGCTTTTTTGTTTGATGACGTCAAAGTCGCGGAAATATTATGACGAAATGATTTACGAAGTAATAAAAGTTGCCTGTGATCATTTCATAGATTTGAAGCCAAATTTTGTATTGGCTGATTTTGAGAAAGCTTCTACCTCTGCTCTCAAGGCTGTGTTTCCAACTACGCGGTTTCATGGTTGTTATTTTCATCTTGGTCAAATCATCTGGTGCCGCGTACAGAAAGAAGGACTCGCAACTATATGCGGTACAAATGAGGCTGTCGCTCTTGATATCCGAATGATCCGGGCCTTGGCGTTCATACATCCTGATGAAATTCAAGATTGTTTTAAAGAATTATTGAAGCACGTCGATCCACGGTCACGAAATATTGCTGTTTGGTTTGGCAGAAATTACGTTGTAAACGACAAACGGACCAACAATCCTCCACGCTATGCACCACATTTTTGGTCTGTTTGTGAGCAAAATTGCGAAAGTTTACCGCGAACCGCAAACAACGCCGAAGCCTGGCATAGACGGCTTCAAATAATAACGGGAAAAGCGCACGTCGGAACGTACTGCCTAATTGAGCATCTGCGTAAGGAGTATATATACGCTGCATATCAGGTGGACAAGCATGCAGCTGGTCATACTTGGCCTACAAACAATATTCTAGTTAAACGAGAGAAGAACATAAAGTCAATCATATCAAAAAAACAGAATTATACAAAGATTGAATACTTGCGTTCAATCGCGTATAATTTGACCGTTTAATTTTGTTATGTATTTTATTTTAAATTTGTTAATTTATATTAAATTATATTATGTTTGTTATGTTATTTTCTGTTATACACACCTATACTTTATGTATGTATGTACATAAATAAATTATAATTTTGGGTATTCAACTTTTGGGGTAATTAGTTTGAGCAATTTTTTTTTTTGGGAAAATTCGTTTTGGGGAAACGATTTTTGGGAAAGTGTTTTTTGGGAAAGATTATTTTTATGTTTTGGGTAAAAAAATTTTGGGCAAACGGATCAATCCCATAATTACAACTATTCAATCAAATTAAAAACAAATACACTTTAAAGTACACATATTGCAATTATTTAATATTACAATCAACACAATTTTAATAGATTAAAATAATATTTACCTGTCCAATATTTTCATTCGTTGCTATGAGCGTTGCACTGAATAATTAGCTGTTACTTATTTTTTATCAAAATGGAGCCGCGAAAATTTTATGAGAGATGGCACTGAAATCACTTTACCACTCGTCAATTAAAAATTGTTTGGTGGCAACGTGAAGTAAATTTAATGTTTGTAGGTACACAATGAACTTATTTCGAATAGCAATAAATAATTTTTCACAACCGTTTGAAGACATTGTGGTTTTTTTGGTTACAACATCCAAAAGTGCACAGTTACCATAAAAATGGATTATATATTTGAATATTATATATTTTAAAATATTTTTTTAGATAACAAGAAGTTAATTATTAATTATTAATAAGTAAAGACTTAAGAACAAAAAAAGTTATAATCTAAAAGTTAAAATAACATATCTCAACAGCATCGGAAAGTATTTCGAAGCTTTCCCAGTAATACATAAAAATGTCACCGAAATCGTACCAGCAATGGAGGCGGAGGAATTCTCATATGAAATATTTCATAGGGCCGGTATATGAATATCTTAAAAGTGTGTGTATTTTTTATTTATGTACATAGTGGCTTCCCATTTTTTAATTAAAAAATAATTTAAACTTGTGCATATGGGCAAAGCGGGGCAGAAATAAAGAAAGGATTTTTCATTCAATATGTTAAAAGATATTAAAACAACTGAATTCTTCTGATAGAAGGATTAAATAACCTTACGTAAAGCATCATCGAAGCAGACGCTTTGGATTACCAATCATCGCAAGGCATAACAACAGACGATCAATACATCAATTCGATTAAAGAAATTGCACAAAATCAGCCTGATATTGATAATACAGTAAGAGCTTTTCAAGCGGAGGTGCAAGATGAACTAGTACCCCTACTAGAGAGGTAGATAAAGTTGAATATTAAATTCATTTTTCACTTATGCCACTTATTTGAATATGTATTGATTATAATTTTTGTCTTAAGTCGATTTAAGCTTAAGGCGTTAAACCGCCATGGTTATTTTCATGATTTTCGTGTTTTAGAAAAGTGCATTTGCTGTTTAAGCAATAATTCCAAAACGTTTGTATTATTTTACCTAAAATCTTCTGGAACTTATTCAAAAACCATGCAATACTATTTTTAATTAAAAAAAATTCAAAGAATTTCAAAAATTCTGACAAAGCCGATTTTTTTGTTTTGTTTTGAATTTTTCAAATGAAAAATAGTATTGTAAGATATTTTCGTATAAATTCCAAAAGATTTAACTAAAATAAAGCAAACATTTCAGAAATATCTCGTAAAGAAATTTTCCGTTAGATTATAATTTATTAATTCAATTTGGTTTTATTCAGTTTTTTTTTTTTAATTTAAAATAAATTTTATTTATTTATTTTATGTAATTACAATCTAGTCTCCTGGACTAATTAGCAATTTGTGTCTGATTTAATTTACTAACTTAAATTAATCTATGGCTTCTTCCCATTGGCATTCCATAGTGTTTGGTAAATTGAAGTAAACCACATCTTTGTTGTGGATTTTAGACCAGCATAATGCTGCTTAAACTGACAATCACACCAGCTCAAAAGGTTTGGTTCTTTTAAGTCTGCGAACTAAATTTGTGATGCTTAGGAGCTGAGTTGCCTCAATATTCACATGTTGGCGGAGCCTTTCTTCATGTCTCCGTGCTTTTTCCTGGATTTCATTTAAGATGAGGTTCATTTTAAGGTCCCTATGAAGGTCATTGTTCCTAACATACCAAGGTGCATCAACGATGTTCCTTAATACCATATTCTGAAATCTTTGGATGATATTTACGTTGCTCTGTTTGGTACAACCCCAAAGCTGAATACCATAAGTCCAAATCGGTTTCAATATTTGCTTATAAAGTAGAAGCTTGTTGTATGTTGATAAAGAAGAGTTCCTTCCCATCAGCCAATACATTTTTTTGTATTTAAGTCTTAATTCTTCACTTTTCTTCTTGACGTGTGCTTTCCATCGTAGTTTAGCATCCAGGGTTATGCCGAGATACTTAGCTGTGTTCGCATGCGGTATTATTTCCCGATTTATGGTAATCGGAATATGTTCGATTTGTCTGTTTGTAAAGTTGATGTGAACTGATTTAGCTTCATTTAGTTTTATTCTCCATCTTTTTGTCCATTTATATATTTGAGTTATAGCTGATTGTAACTTCTGTGTTGATTCTTCGTTGCTTTTTCCAACAGCTAAGATCGCCGTATCATCTGCAAAAGTTGCCACTGTGTTGTTTTCTAATGTAGGAAGATCATAAGTATATAGTAGGTATAAAACCGGCGCTAATACACTGTCCTGTGGAACTCCTGCATTGATTTCTTTCAATTCAGAAAATGTATCATCTAACTTAATCCTGAAGAACCTATCTTTCAAGTATGATTCTAGTATCTTAGCAAATTGCATTGGTAGAAGATTCCTTAACTTGTGGTTAAGTCCTTCATGCCACACTCTATCAAACGCTTGTGCAACGTCTAGAAATACTGTTGAACAGACTTTTTTCTCCTCTAATACTTTCTCAATTATACTGGTTATTCTGTGTACTTGATCAATTGTTGAGTGTTGGTTGCGAAAACCGAACTGATGATTTGGGATCAAGTTTTTACTCTCGATTATCGGATTTAATCTTTTTACCAGAAGCTTCTCAAAGAGTTTGGACATGACTGGCAATAGCGAAATTGGCCTATAAGACGATGTTATGTGTGGTGGTTTCCCAGGTTTTGGGATCATAATTACTTCTGCAATTTTCCATAAGCTTGGTACACATTTGATTCTAAATGCTGCATTTATAAGATTGGTGAGTTTCACCAGAGCTTTCCTTGGCAGTTCTTTTAAGATTTCTGCAGTAATAAGATCGTACCCAGGAGCTTTTTTCGTATTCATATTAGCTGTTATCTCACGCATGACTTCTTTTGGTGTTGTGGGTAAGATTTCTTTACTTTCTTGCACAGCTTGTTCAGTTATTATCTCGGCTTCCAACGTTTGGTCTTCATGTGGCTGGAATATTTTTTCGAGGTGTTCGGCAAATTCTCGAGCTTTATCTTCATTATTTCTAGCCCATTTCTCACCTGCTATTTTTATTGGGGGAATCTGCATTATTGGTCTTTTGATTTTTTTGGTTGCTTTCCAAAGAGAATAATCAGTACTGTTATCATTAGTTAATTTTCTTAAATAGTTGCTGATTGATTCATCTTTCAATTCTTTGATCTCTCTTCTTAATTGTTGAGTGAGGTTGTTCAAATGAGTTTTATCTTGGGGGGCCCTTGTTTGTTGCCATACTCTTCTCGCTCTTCTTTTTTCTGCGAGGAGTTCCCTAATTTCCATAGGGTAATAGTTTCCCTTGATTTTCGTTTTAATTTCAGGAGTATTTTCCCAAGCTGATTGCTGTATATCGTTTACAAATTTGTGAACTTCTTTGTCTAATTGTTCTTCAGTCTTTAATGGAACCATTAAGTTAATTTTTTCTTCTAGCGATAGTCTAAAGCATGCCCAATTAGTGTGATTATTTACTAGGAAAGGGTTTCTTTCTTTCTGAATGATTTTTTCACTTAACGTTAGAAGTATTGGTGAATGATCAGAGTTTAAGTCGTGGCTTTCATCTACTTGTACATAATTTACAGATATGTTCTTTATTATAAAGAAATCAATCAGATCTGGCACTTTGTTTGGATCAGTTGGCCAGTAGGTTGGTTTTCCAGTTGAGAGGGCTTCACAACTGCATTTTCTGATAGCTTTTAGGAGTTCTTTACCCTTAGTTGTTGTTAATCTGGATCCCCAGTGGACATTTTTTGCATTAAAGTCTCCTCCAAGTACAAATCGTTTTCCTAATTTACTGAGGAACTCGAGATAATCTTTTTCTTTCATTGAGTGCTTCGGTGAGCAGTAAATACTAGCAATACAAATAGAACTACTTTTGGATTTGACAATAACAGCAGTTGCTTGTATTTCTTCCGTTTCATATTTTAACTCCTCATAGTGATGAATACTATTTCTAATTATAACAGCACTACCTCCTTTAGCAGTGTTTCCAGGGTGAATAGTGTGATATATTTGATAATTTTTAAATTTAATGTTTGATTGTCTAGTGGAGTGTGTTTCCGTGATG
Organism: Tipula vernalis; assembly: GCA_958295665.1. Taxonomy (NCBI): domain Eukaryota; kingdom Metazoa; phylum Arthropoda; class Insecta; order Diptera; family Tipulidae; genus Tipula; species Tipula vernalis. The sequence goes on from OY282559.1 coordinate 116,338,996, forward strand.
AGACATACATCGATTTTTTCTGTGTCCAGGACCACTTGCAGTTCTTGTTGATGTTGCATCAGTCCATTGGCATTCCAACATAAGATTCTAAGATCTTTGGCCATTTTTCTGTTTAGGGATGGCTCCCTTAGTGCTGTACTCTAGTTTCTGTAATCGCTCATCAAATGTATTTAGTCTGCTTAAAATTAATTTAAGTGTTTGACTTATATCGTCATTTTGAGCAGTTTTTCCTGGATTTCCGTTGCTCATCATTACTTGAGCATAAGTCATTTTACCAAATTGTCCTTGAGTAGTTCCCGACACTCTACGATTTACTTCAGGTCGGTTCATCTTAACCGCTTGTTTCCTGAATGAACTTGGATTTTTAGCAATCACGTTCTTATTTTTGATATTTTGCAGTTCAATAGCAACGCTGCATCCTCTGTAGTTAGCCGGATGGTTTTCTCCACAGTGAACGCATTTAGGTTGAACATTTTGGGCTTTTACACAATCTTTAGTATGATGTTTACCTAAACATTTGACACACCTAGGTTCCCTGTTGCAATATTTTTGTGTATGTCCATAGGCTTGACATTGTTTACATTGTGGTATAAGCTTAGACCTTCTTAGAGGCTGAATAACCACTTTGCACCCCAAGATGTACTTAATTTGATAAATTTTTTCGATATCTTCATCAGTATCGAAGGTCAACATAAACATGTTGAGAGGTACTTTGCCTCTCCGTTTTAGCTTAATCGATGCTTCATTTGCCTTAAATCCTTTTGCTTTCAGGTCATCAATTATTTTATCTGGTTTACACGTAGAGTGTAAGTTTTTAGCCATGACCCTAATTGGTCTGGTTTGTTTATCTTCAAACGTGTGCCAAGCACGTTTTTCTTCATTTAACATTTTTGTCATTTTTCTGTATGTTTCAGCATCTTCTAAGTTTATTTTGATGGTGTTTCCATTCATCACCTTTGCATTAAACTTATCAGTAGCAGTTATTGTTTTTATTTTTTCATAGAGTACATCATAGTCTTTGACTCAAAGTAAGCAAAATTGTATCCAAACAAAGTCAAATTAACAAAAACACCAGCATAAGCAACATTATTCCGCTAAGCCACTCTTATACCATTTAACCAAAATCCACATCACTTTAAACAACATTGTTTCAAACAGACTACAAATTATAAACCAGCATTATATGAATTTTTTTATAAATGTGAATAAAGAAACGACACAACGTATACTCATCCGCCTTCGGGACCCGATCCACAATTTGTTCAATTTTTTTCTTTTTTGATTAGGTGCATTTCGAAAAATGCCACGAAAAGTTGTACCAAAATGAATTTCAGAGATCCAAACATAAACTATAAAAAACTGTAGCGACTCACTCGCTAACACAATCCAATCACACAATCCAATTATTCATAATGCAATTGAAACAGTCAGAAATATTCATCACTCGTTCATCGCCACAATCCGTGCATTCACATTCACACACATTGACATTCAATTTAAAAAAAAAAAAAATGTCAAATTTTCTTTGTCAAGCAGTCGACATTTGGCAGTAAAAATAAAAAATTATTTTTTGGTTCTCGTGATTAAATATGAATGCGGTGATGAAAATAATATAACGTAATCTAACCCATGTATAGTTAATAATAATTATAATAAATATCAACCGTGAAATAATGTAAAAACATAAAAGTGTTCGTGTATTATTACAATCATATAAGTGGCGTACACGGACGCGGTACTGAAAAGCTACAAAACTTCCAAGTTAAGGTGTAACCATACTTGGAATAAGAAAAATAAAAAAAATAAGAATTTGAGCTTTTCTTATTTCACTTTGACATTTCGACTATAGATAACTTAAAAATGTTTAAGTTCAAAGCGAAATATTTTTGTTTGATTTTTCAGTTATTTTAGGAAAAATTATACTAAATTCATTTATGTCGTAAAAAATTATTAATTTACATTTACTAGTTTTAATTAGTGATTCAGAAATACTATACAACATTTTTTGTTTTAAAAAAAATTGTATATGTATCTCAATTTAATTTTTTTAGGTTATGTTTCAATTTTTGTTTGGGTTTTAAATGTATGTACAATAAAATTGCTCAATTATTTATTGTCTAATTTAATGCTCAAATATTCCCGTTCTGATTTATTTATTAATAATTAATCAAAATGTTATAATTTTTACCAAACCAGTTGTTTACTTTCTACAGTAAAAAGTTGTGCAACCTTTTTCAAATTTTATAAGCTGAAAAATCATATTAAATTCATTTATATCATAAAAAATTAATTAATTTACATTAACTGTTTCTAATTAGTGATACAGAAGCACTATGCAATGTTTTATGTTTTAAAAAAATGTAATATCTCAATTAAATATTTTTAGGTTATGTTTCAGTTTTTGTTTGATGTTTTAAATGTATATACATTATAAATACTCAATTATTATAGTCTAATTTAATGTTCAAATACTCTCGTTTTAATTTATTTATTAATAATTAATGAAAATGTTATAATTTCTATTTACAAACTAGTTTTTTATTTCCCGCGTTAAAAATTTGTGCAACCTTTTTTAAGTTTCTTAAGTTTACACGAAAAATTTCGCTCCTTTTAAGTTTTTTAAGTGACAGCTGAGGTTTTCATTTCCCCTCCAAAAAAATTTTAAGTTTCTTATTTTAAGTATGGTCGAATACACATAAATCCCCTTTCTCGCTCTGTTATGTTATTTTTTTTATTTTTCTTATTCTAACTATGGTTCTCGCTTTAGTAAAACAAAACCATACATAAGGAAGTAAAAAAATTAGAACAAAAACAAAATTAGAATGTTGCATCAAGTAGGCGTAAAACTTTAAATATTTTCATACAATTTCCACTTCATCAAGGTTACATAATCTATTTGGAATGTTACCTCTTTATATTGAATTTAGTATAACGGTACAAGTGACACTGAAATGTGAAATATCCCCTTCTAAATTGCTGCAGGGACTAGCGGCCTGATATTAGGGTAATTGTAATGCAGTCAATGATAACTTAATAATTTGTTCGAACAAATCGATTGTTGTAAGCACTAGATACTCTTACATTTGATGCTCATTTGCAACTATATTTTGTTAAAATTTGCTCGCTACTATTGACTCTTCAGTTTGCTTAAATAAAAAGCAAGAATTGAACGTTTTTTGCAGTAATCCCGTTTGATCATAGTTAATTTAACCCAGAGAGTGAAACCGATATGTTTTTCGTTCCGGTTTAGGGTTACGTTCCCAAATTTGTTTTTTCGTTTCGGTTCTGTTTCGGTTTGTTAATTTTTTTCTGGTTTCGTTTCGGTTCGGGTTCAAAACCGGTTTAAAAACGGTACAACATAGCATCACTTAAATACAATACTATATATTAGGAACTGTAATTATAAAATCATACCATTACATACATAGCTCCTACAACCTCTAAGGTTTGCAGACATATTCATTGAATTATAATAAGGTATACCGTCATAAGTCGGGCGCTTCTTTTTCGGGCGGGGAAGGGAGGCTAGGGCAAAATGATATTTTGCATGCTTTAATTTGGTTTAAATTTTATTTTTAAGCAATAACAATTGAACGAGATATGATATTTCAAATTTAGTGTAAAACTGAACAGTAGAATATTTTCATATGACCTTTTTCTAAAGTTATCATTGGTTTTTCTACATATGCAGATTCCAATATCGTTGATATTCCGAATAGATATGTTTGTACTTGTAACCATTAGCCGTTCGTATAAGTAACTATTGAATATTTGTAAAGTTGATCCAATTTTAGTGCAAAATGATAATTGTCATTTAAAATATTACGAAAATCTACAATATTTTAAATAATAATAAACAATACTGAATTTTATTATTCATAACTTAGATTTGAAAAATAAAGTGAAAAATGATGGTGAAACCAATTAAATGAAGATTTGTTATGTAAGATACACAGTGCTGGGAAAATAAAATTGGGCAAACATATTTTATTACAAATTGGAGTCTTTTTTTGCTAAAATTACAAAACTTTTGAAAGCAATTGACTTAATGTTTTATTTTAAATACATTTATGACTCATTTAAAAAAAAAATATAAAAAAACCTACAATTTAGGGGGCAAAATCGATAAATTGCTAAAATATTAAAAATATCCCATTTGGCACTTAAGGGCGTGGAATTAATGGAATAAAATAAACACTTTTTTTTTTGTATTTTATTGGTTTGTGGAAATTCTATCTTCAATATTAATATTTTGTAGTGTCCAAACTGCCTTTTGCCTCTATTACGGCGGTAAAACCCCGCAACTGATGTGTGAAAAAATAGGTCAGGCAATTAGTTTATTTTACGCCTAGCGTTCTTGGTCGTAATTAGGGTGGAGATGTTTCATTGCCAGTATTTTATTGCGTATAAATAGTGCATATTTTGTAAGATTAAGTTATTCTATAGGTGATCTAGTGAAATACAGAATAAAGTGCAATTTTAGTTTAAAAAATGGCAACATTTAGTGAGCAGTGTAAAAGCAATATGTTGATTTTGGCGCGAGCAGAAAGATTAAACATTCCTAAAAGTACTGTCGAGTGGAATATTAAAAAAATGCGAGAGATGCAAGGCTATCCACCGAAAAATGAAGGAGTTATGATCTGGGGATGCTTGTCTGGAAATGAAACCGGTCGATTGTGCTTCCTTAGTTCCAAAATTATAGCAGCTGTTTATCTGCAGGTCCTGCATAACGAATTTGAGCCTTCTGTGTTAAAGCTTTTTGGCGAGACTTGCAGATTTATTTTTCAACAGGACAACACTCCGTCCCATACCGCCAAAGTTATGAGTTATTAATTTTGAATTGTAGATAGAAAAATTGGCTTTCAGATGAACATTAATAATTTGTTAAAACTGTTTTTTTTTCTTATCTCTTCATTTAAAGGTAAAAAAGTACTTCGCAGAAAAAATATCGATGAATTGAGCTGGCCCCCGTACAGTCCAGACTTAAATCCCATAGAAAATATTTGGTCTATAACGAAGCTAGAAGTAGCAAGAAAGCGCCCAGAATCAATTCAAGCTTTAAAAAGTTTGTTAATGACGATTTGGGAATTCATACCTTCTACGATTTTGAAAAATTTATCAAATTCAATGAATCAGAGGTGTATCGCTGTAATAAAAGCAAAAATCGCCCAACAAAATATTAATATTAAATATAGAATTTCTATAAATCAGTAAAAAACCAAAAAAAAAATTAAAAAATAAGTTTATTCCATTACTTTATTATAATATTTCGGGCATTTACTTTATTATAATATTTAGGCATTTTTCGGGTTTTAGCATATAGTATATTTATAGCACAGAAGCCATAATTATACGGCTAGCAAAGCAAGAACGTGGTCTAGAAGCTTTACATAAGCGTCTAGATATGCATCAAACCTTGAACGAGGCAACAGCCCTCATATACTAAAATGAGCAGAACATTAAGAATTGTCACCTGGAACGCGAACGGACTAGCGCAGCATGTTCCAGAGTTAGAAATGTTTCTAAATTTAGAAAAAAAAAATATATGCCTTATATCGGAGAGCCATTTGACAAATACATCATTTATTAAAATACGTGATTTTGAATGTTACCATGCTGTTCACCCAGGAGGAAAACCCAGAGACCCAGAGGAGGATCAACGGTAATAGTGAAAAAGAATCTCAAACACTATGAAGAACCTAGTATAAAAGAAGAAAGTATGCAAGTTACAACCATAAAATTTGAAACTAACAATAATAATGAATACAGGGGCCTTACTATGCAATTCGATGAGAATTTTCGACGGCTATCGATTTGTATTAGAAAGTACAGGAAGGAACAGGAAAGCAATAACTATTGTTTTCTTTTTTCTTCCTGCACCTTCTTATACAAAACGATAGTCGTCGAAAATAGTCGTCGAATTGCATAGTTAGGCCCCAGTATTTCCTCTATCTACTGCCCTCCACGCTATAATCTAAACAAAGAAGATTATAATAGACTCTTTAGATCACTAGGATCCAATTTTATTATTGGTGGTGACTTTAATGCAAAAAACACCTATTGGGGATCAAGACTTACAACCCATAAAGGAAAAGAGCTATTCGAAGCCGGACGAGTAAATAACTGCGAGTTCCACTCTGGAGGTAAACCAACATACTGGCCTGCTGATATAAATAAAATTCCAGATCTCATTGATTTCTATGTAACGAAACGGATCTTTGTGGATTACATGTGCATCAAAAACAGCGAAGGGATATATTCCGATCATACACCTGTTATCATGACTCTCAGCACATAAGGATAACCTGCCTAAATTAACAAATAATAGAACTAACTGGGACCTATTCCAAGAACTAAAAGAAATGCAAATAAATCTACGAGTGCCGATTGAAACACCGGTACAGTTGGAAGATGAACTAGAGGTATTTAACAAGCAGCATGGGAAAGTTCTCCTGCTAGTCACACCGAATCCCGTAGGAATCAAAATTATCCTATTGAGGTCAGGGAGTTAGTTAGAGAGAAACGGAAGGCAAGAAAGACCTGGCAAAGGTCACGCGTCCCGGATAACAAAAAAATCCTCAATTTTCTATGCAATAAACTAAAACAACTTATAAAATAAATTAAGAATGAAACTATTAACAAGTACTTAAATGGTCTCACCGAACATAAAGATACTGATTACTCTCTTTGGAAAGCAACAAAGGGATTAAAAAGAACCAAAACGCATGTGCCGCCTATTAAAAATGGGGAAGGAACCTGGGCCAAAAGCGACAAGCAAAAAGCTATTTTATTTGCGGCTCACTTGGAAGACACATTTCAACCGTTACCTAGGCAAACAGCAGATGAAAACATAATAACAGTTAGCAAAATTGATGAATATAATATTCGATGTGTAACATTACAGGAATTAAAAAATGAGATCAAGTGTAATTTGAACGCAAAAAAAGCTCCAGGATATGATTTAATTACTGGACAAGTTGTAAAAGCCATTCCCGAGAAGGAACTATGAAAATTGGTTCAAATTATCAATGCTATCTTCAGACTAAAATATGTCCACGACAATGGAAGGTTGCTGAAGTAATTATGATCCCCAAACCAGGCAAACCAGCGAACGATAAAAAGTCGTACAGACCGATTTCACTACTTCCTGTAATTTCAAAATTATTCAAAGGTGCCACCATAGCAACATTTGCAGACGAAACAGCTATTCTGGCAACTGGAAAGTGTATATCAGAAGCAACGACCAAACTTCAAAAAGCAACCGACACAGTGAGTAGTTGGACAAAGAAATGGCGCATTAGCCTAAACGAAGCAAAATCTGTTCACGTAAACGTCCCAAACCAGAAAGTTAACTGGATTCCAGTGGAACTTAATTCAAGGCCGGTTCCAAATGCAAATACAGCCAAATACCTCGGCATGACTCTCGATATCAAGCTTAGATGGAAAGAGCATGTTAAAAAGAAAAAAAAAGAATTGAACATCTAATATAGGAAATTGTATTGGCTAATAGGTAGAAACTCTGAGCTTACAATACATAACAAACTGCTATTATATCAGCAAATACTTAAACCAGTATGGACCTACGGTATTCAACTTTGGGGTTGTACCAAGAAGACAAATGTACAAATGATACAATGTTTTCAAAACAAAGTGCTGCGTGACATTGTAAACGCACCATGGTACATTAGAAATGATAACCTCCATAGGGACTTAAACATGGAATATGTACGTGAAGAAATACAAAATCATGTAAAGAAATACATTCAGCGGATATCTCGGCACCAAAATGCAGACATACGAAGTTTGTTGGATACCACCAATGCAGTAAGAAGACTTCAAAGGCAGAAACCTTTGGAATTGGGTAGTTGAATTTAATTAGGAAAGAGAAAAATATTTACTATGTAAATTAGTAGTATAGTACAGCTTGGTGACCAAAAAGACACAGCCGTCTCCAAGTTGTACCCAGTCCGGAAATTAGTTCATCAAATAAAAATTATTTTATCATAATAAATGTTTATCGAAGAGAGCAACGGAGAATTAAAACAATATGACAGTGATAATTGTTATACGCTCTCTCTCTGCTGTAAATAGTTTTCTTTTCTCTCTCTCTGCTGCAAATAATTTTCTTTCGTTTTGTTTACTTTTTTATTTTAATTTGGTATTAACCCTCTTTATGATATTTGTTTGGTAGTTTTATGTTGTTTTTAAACATTCCCCAAATAATATGCACCTACATTACAATCCTAAATGAATTTTATAAATCTACTGTTATTGCTTTTTTTTTGTGTTTTCATTTGCCTAGGTATTTGGTTTATTTTTATTTGTTACGCTATATAGCTATCCTATATTTCAGATAAATTAATAAGATTTGAGAATTTTGTTTGAAGGAAAGATTTCCCAAAATTTATTTTATTTCATATAATTGAATAATTTCAACGTAATGATCATTTACGAGAAGAATAAACTGTAATTAAAAATTAAGTACATTATTCATTTTTTCACACATACATATATATTTTTTGTAAAGAGAATCAAAGAGAACGTCAAAAAATGAATTTTGTTTCTTTTTTGTATTGCTGCTAAACTCTCTTTACAAATGCAACTTTACAGTTCGCCCAGATAATCCATACTTAGCTTAGTTAAATTGTATTGAGAAAATAATTTTGTGTCGAAGAAAAATGTCTTAGTGGTTTAACTGTAAATTATACTTGTCAATTACTTACTCTCCAAATATTTATATGGAAATGTCATTTGGGCTGGTTGAGATTTGGGCTGTCGTGGAACCTTCCAAAACACACTACGAAACCCTGAGGGGTGGAAAAAGGTTTGGTCCGACTTTAAGTTCCACATTAAAAAAAAGCTAAACGAAAACAAAATTAATATTTTGGCTACGGGAGCAGGACGGGCAAAAATGCATACATTTTCGGCAATCGAGGACTCTGTCATAAGGATAATCGATTTACAACGTGCTGTAGAGGGAACAAGCATTACGCAATCGTTTGGAGACACAATTTTAGAATTGCCAACTGTAATCGCTTCGCTTCCTGCAGTCGCTGTAGATGATCCTGATACGGAAAATATTCAAGAGAACATGGTTGAACTGCAGACACCAAGAGTAACGGCCCGAATCCAATCAAAAAATTCCCTATTACAAGAACAAGTCAACATACAATCGAAATTTCATGACGTTTCAACAAAATTAGATTCCATCACCAATGCCGTAGCTGACACAAATAAAACGTTAAAGCGATTGGTTAGGATCAAGGAAAAGTCTTATGATTTAAGAAAAAGAGAAATGGAACTAAAGGAAAGGTAAATAATTTTAAGGGAAAACGAAATTAAATTAAAGCAAAGGTCTAATTTAGCGGACCAAAAATTGAAGCTGCAGCTGCGATTTAGAAATAAAAAAACAAAAACTTGAAATCAAAGCGGCAAAACTATAATTTTTATAATAAAACAAATGTGATTAATGAATTTATCTGCGATAATAAATCAAAATAATTTTATTTTTTAATAATTTAGGAATATATATTGTACAATGAAATTTATGTAACTATTAGAATAAAATGAATTTAAATATGAAATTAAACTGATGAATAAACATTTACGTTAATGAATTTAAAATATTTTGTCTAATCCTTCTTGCGGCTGTATTTTCTGGTTCGTTTGTTAAATTTTCTTCGACATCTATTTGTGCTATTATAGATTCGTTTTCTAATTCGAACGGAACGTTGTAGTGCAGACAAATGTTGTGAAGTGCAGAGCAGACGTTAATTATCCGCGAAGCTTTCTTGGGCGTAAAAGAAGCTCGCGAGCTCCCAGCAGACATCTGAATCTCGTCTTTAGTAATCCAATGCTTCGTTCTACAACATTTCTTGTTCTTGAATGAAAAGCCGCTCGAAAAGGGGTTATAAGCCACGGTTCCAGAGGGTAACCAGAATCACATATTAATGAAAATGTTTATTTTCAGTCAAATATTTAAAAATTTACACAAAACTATATAGTATTATATATGGTATATATATATATATATATATATATATCATTCATGCAATACTATAATTTTAAATATTTATATTTTTTAAATGTCAAAAAATTGACGTATTTACGTTTATTTACAAGGTTGCTTCATGTTAAAAAAATTTCCCTTTGCGTACACTACAAAAATAAAAATACTTGGTACGTTCGTATTCAGAAATACCAATTCATATTCGTATCGTATATCATTTTCGTATTGTACGACGATACGAATCGTATTCAGAAATCAGGGCCCCAGCTCTAGTCGTCAACTAAAATGGCATCGACAGAAAATGGCGATTTTACGACAAAGCGCGATTCACAATCGACACTCATTCTCATAATCAGCCCTATTGCAATTGTCGTGTCGATGTCGTTATGTAGCCTTCGCGAAAAATTCGTATTGCGAACGTCGACTTCGATTGACATTCGTCGATCGACTGCAAAATTTGGTATTGTGATTGTCGATATCAAACGACGTTTGTCGTTAAAATGTCATATTTCTGTCGATGAGATTTTAGTTCACGACAAGACAATTTATTAACCGCATTTAACAAATAATTTAATAAAAACACAGTTTACCCCAATTTTTAAGTCTAATAACTATTTATTTAATTATTTAATAATTTTTCTATATCCCAAATATTATAAGTTAATTTATATTTAAAATTTATAATGCCTCAATCCCACTGTGAATCAAAGTTTGTCAGTAAAAATAACCTGAGATAAAAATATAAAATCGGTGGTTGTGTGAACGAGACACACAACGGAGTCAGCCAAGTTTTTACTTACAAAAAATGTGTATCTGTGTTAGTGCACTGAGGTTGAAATTAAAAAAAGTATCAAATCGAGAACATTTTATGGCAGTCCAACTTATACATGTACATAAATATTGTGTATGGATTAAAAATATTTCTCGCACACGCTGATAATTTTATTTGTTTGGCATGTTTATGAGAAAGATTTTTTTAATTTTGTATTTTATGACGGAAATAATTTGAATAAAATAATTCTGATATGAGTATTAATAATAATTAAATTTCTAGATTATTTTGAAACGTGAAAATAATCGAATTAACAGTAATACTTCATTTTTCTAATAATTCTTGGTTATTCTAGGTTATGTTTTTGTTTGCTGTCAAAAAGTCTAATGTGTGATCGAAAATATTCGAAAAAATAATTCTGATATGAGTATTAATAATAATTAATTTTTTAGATTATTTTGATTCGTAAAAATACTCAAATTAACACTAATTCATAATTTTTTTAAATAATTCTTGGTTATGTTTTTGTTTGCTGTCAATAACAAAATACTTTGCCTTTGTCTCTCTGATGGATTATTTTTTTTTGTCTTCTTCCAACTTCAAGTCAGCTCAGTCAATTTTTCACAGTGGAATTGGGGCTTAATAAAAAAATTTTATTCGGGTGCACGGCAGTTTTTTCTTCGCCATTTTCACTCTTCTGAACCATAAAAGATTTCAAATTTTTAAACATTTCAGGACACTTAAATTACATTACTTTACACAACTATACCATTTCTTAGAATTAACTAATTAAAAGAATGCAAATTTTGTCATTTTTTATTTAAAATGTTACACAAAACAGCGTAAACAACAATATTTGTCATTTTGACAAGTTTTCAGAAATTTAATTCACGATTGTGTTAACTGCCTCTTATGAGCGGCCAACACGATTGATCGGGTGAGCTTCAGTGGCTATAGGGAGGTTCTTTACCGCCATAATTTGGACAATGCATAACAAACAATATCCGTGTTGTTATCAAATCTGCTCTGCGTCGGACCCAAAATACCATCACCAAATAATAAAGGTTTAATTCATAGTTTAATGGACATTTTTATTCATTTAAAGAAAAAACAAATTTTAAAAATAGTGACAAAACAAACTGATTTTAATCCAAAACAAAACTTGTTATGTGGTGACGTATGTGTGGATCGATATTACACAATAGAAAAAAAAAACTCACCCATAAAGTTTACGAAGAGTACTCTTAGTCCTCTATGGCTGGAAACCTGTAAGCTGTAACAAAAGAATCAATCCACTCACATTCACTACACTAAAAACTTATATTTAATTCAAGACCCAAAAATATTTAAAGAAAAAAAAATAATCAAAAGCACTAATTTATTCTACACAAAGTTTGATAATTAGAGCAATAAAACTAAAAAAAAAAATGTAATTGAGAAAAAAAACTTCAGGAACGATACAACGCCCAAACACCATTATCACTTTTATACTGCCCAAACTTCAGTCACGGTTCCAAAAAAAACGGTACATACATATGAATATGTTTCTACAGTGCAGCTTCACCTCTTCAGATCAACACCATATATCTTCGTTTTTGATCACTTTTTTCAGTAATCATAAAAAAATGTAATGTATGTAATATACATATAAAGAAAAAAATTTGAAAACCAATTTTTTAACTGTCGGAAGAAATTAATTATAGAGGCCACGCCGCCTAGACTTATTTTGTCTAAGCCCACCTCTTCATAAGAATTTAAGTGAGCCTTAACAACCAATGGTCACAAATTCGCGTATTATTCCGACCGTTCTCTAAACACAAAAACAACAAAATAAAATAAAAATCAGCTTGTTTATGAAATAATTCAACGCCAACAACACAATCCATTCTTACCCACAAAAATGCAATTATCTAACGGTTTGACAATTGTGGCCTTCAGTTACCACTATACTAATACTCCCTGCGCTTTTGGCTGGACTCTGCGCTTTTGGGTAAACTATAGCTAGCCAAATTTCCCTCTATTCCCACAATTTTCACACTATTTTATCTCTCTATTTTATTCCTGTTTACTTTTTAATACTTTATTATTATTTATTAATTTTTTTATTATTTTTTTTCTTGTGATTACCTAGCTGCGGTGGCCTCAACGAAACTGATTTTCAATTCCCTCGTACAAAAAAACAATTTGTTCAATTATCTTTTCGTTTATGTACCAAAACAAATACAACCAGTAATATTTCAAGTACATAACCATTTACATAAATACTTTTATATAGGTTGAAATTGAAAACCAAAAAAAACAATAACACATAGGGAGGTAAACAAACAAGTTCAATGAACTATAGCAAATAGCATGATCTTGACCATGAATAGGAGGGAGTACATTATTCAAAAATTACAACGAATTGTCTAAAAACAAATTTTCTTTGGACTTAAAAATTGTTACAGAAAGTCCTTAAAATAGAAAATTGTAACAATTGCTAACACCTACTCTCCACCTGCCATTAAAATCGAGTTATACCATTAAAATTCGAACAGTTGTTAGTGGAGACACGAAATTGCAACGACTTGCCATATGTCATACAATCATTTGCTGCCAAGAAGGCATAACTTGATTGTATACCAATATTTTACATTTCTTGGCTGGATTAAAAAACATGGTTACCAGTTTCGAATGGAAGTTTTCTAATTTGTAGTTAGAAACTTTTTTACAAAAATTTGTTGTGGCACAAAAAAAAAATAAATTTTTGTTGAGATATTTTCAAACACATACTTAAAAATATTATAGCCAAAAAGAATCATTAAAATACATATACGTGTGACGATCTTTTTTGCAAAAATATTTGCACAATTTCTTTAAAATATCAAAGCGCAAATGATTTCTAAACGTCAAATTTATTGTATGTTTTCCTCACCCGACGCCATTTTTTATATTTTTGTTACAAGATATGGTAATTGTAATGGTAAAATTTATGTCAGGTGGAGTAGCCGGGTAAGTTAACAACAAACATTCACAATAACTCGGTTGATTTTTATATTAATGTGGCAATATTTCTGAGTCGTTTCGACGTTTCAGTCGTTCTGCGAGTGCTGATGCTAATTTGGCTATGATTTAGAAAGGCATACCATGTCACACAGCGCCAATTTTTACAATGGTAGAAATATTTTCAACTAGAAAATAGCTCCATATTTATTAAAAGTGCTAATTTTTAAAACTAAAAAATGCAATAATTTAAAATGTAGCAATAAATTGAACTAAATGAAAATTCCACTTTTTCAAAAAAATTATTGTGTTATTTTTGTAAACTGAAGGTAATCCATTACTTTTATAAGTACATAATGGATTATTTTTCGTATATTTCGTAAATCCAAACTGGATTTTTGGATACATTTTTGGAATATGACCAATTAGTATGTAACCGATTATGATGAAATTTTTAGATAGATTTTTGGATAGACTATGTATTAAAATATCGAAAATTATCATGTAACTTGGCTATTTTTTAATTGATTATGATGAAATTGACAGACACGATGGAAATGGCATTCTTTAATTATTTTCAGATGAAATTAATGGAACTTGGTGGAAATGGGATCCTTTAATGTTTTTTAGATGAAATTAATAGAATTTGGTGATTTTGAATACGATTACCATGAAATTTGACATGTACGGTGGAAATGGAATTTTTTAACGATTTTTGGTTAAAGTTTATTAATATGGAAAATTACACTTGTTATTTGGCTATTATTTAATCGATTATGTTGAAATTAGCCAGGTTGGAAATGGGATTTTTAAATGATTTTTGGAAAATGGTCGATTAACTTGTAACTTTGCTATTTATTAACCGATTATGATAAAATTTGACAGGTACGGTGGAAATGAAATTGTTACATGGTTTCTGGATAGATTTTTGAAATATGGTCAATTATCCTGTAACTTTTAAACGATTATGATGAAATTGAACAGGTACTATGGAAATGGCATTCTTTAATTATTTTCAGATGAAATTAATGAAACTTGGTAATTTTTAATATTATTATGATGAAATTCGACAGCTACGGTGGAAATGGCATTTTTTAATGATTTTGCAACTACAAAATGTTGCAATTACAAAATGTTGCAACTACAAAATCTTGCATAACAAAATAGTCCACTTATTTTTCTTTTTAGTAGGTGTCATTAATAAATCCTATATAATCCGCTCCTATGTGCGGCACACAGTGCGACATGTTTGCTGACCCCAGCAAACAGAGGGCTAAGCGGGGGGGAGCGCAGCGACGTTCCGCGTGCCCATGAGAGTTACCGAAGCCGTTAGCCTCTACAGTTCGGGATTAATAGATTCTATATAATCCGCTCCTACGTGCGGCACGCAGTGCGACATGTTTGCTGATCCCCTGGCTCCTACGTACCCCGAAGAAATTCCCCATTTTCCAAAATTTATATTTTTGGTTTTTTTCGTTTCATAACCGAAATCCTCATTTTCCAGAATTTATAAAAAGCAAGATTTTAAATTTAAATCTAAAGCCCCTCGGAGGGCTAAGTCGCTGCGCTCCTCCTCGCGTGCCCGTGAGAGTTACCGAAGCCGTTAGCCTATACAGTTCGGGATTAATAGATTCTATATAATCGGCTCCTACGTGCGGCACGCAGTGCGACATGTTTGTTGATCCCGGCTCCTACGTCGCCCGAAGGAATTCCCCATTTTCCAAAATTTATATTTTTGGTTATTTTCGTTTCATAACCGAAATCCCCATTTTCCAGAATTTATAAAAAGCAAGATTTTAAATTCAAATCTTAAGCCCTTAAACGAAATTCAAATCTAAAGCCCCTCGGAGGGCTAAGCGGGGAGGAGCGCAGCGACGTCCCGCGTGCCCGTGAGAATTATCAAAGCCGTTAGCCTCTACAGTTCGGGATTAATAGATTCTATATAATCCGCTCCTATGTGCGGCACGCAGTACGACATGTTTGCTGGTCCCGGCTCCTACGTCCCCCGAAGAAATTCCCCATTTTCCAAAATTTATATTTTTGGTTATTTTCGTTTCGTAACCGAAGTCCCCATTTTCCAGAATTTCTATTTTCGTGTCTGTTTAATAGAGATTTAATATAGATAATAAATAATAATATTAAAATAATAATTTGTAATATATAGATATATATTTAATGTATTTAAAATATTTAAACATAATATTTTGGATTCTTCAATTTCTGATATCGAAATCTTGATCTACTCGGGCCACAATCTTTTGTTGTTGCTCCTCGTACGTTACATAGAGATCATCTGGTCGATGATTGATATTATAAATTTCGTAAGCCTTTTTACTGTAGAATATCGATTTATACACTTTAAATATAATGATACTCGGTCGTCACTCGTCCGTATATAAAAGCGACGATCATCGTAGTTCCAAAAATTGGAATATGTTGTGTGTCGCTACAAAAAAATTACCATTCAAGAAATACACTACTTGAATTATCTTATATTTTCCCATAATTTCTGGTATATTTTTAGCTAAGACTCAACCCAATATGTAGTTCACATTAATTCCGCTTTTTACAAAAAGGCGTTTTCAAATGGTATGCATTAATAAATGTGTTCCGCTAATTTTTGTAGGGTTTTACAGCTTTATTTTCACCCTTATTGTGGTTGTCGTTTTGAGGTCAACGATGCATCGCTCGCAAAAAATGGTATTGTGAATGTCGAATACGATGCGACGTTTGTCGTAAGCCCGCCATGTTTTAGTCGATGAAATTTTAGTTCACGACTATGATTGTAGTGAAACGTCTTATTTTGTTTGAAGAGAAATGTAAGTAAAAATAAAAATTAGATTTTGAAAACAAATACGGTGATTTAATTAATTTTATTTTAGGAAAATCACTAATAAAAACCAATTTGAGAGGTTCGTAGATCTAATGAAACGAAGTCCGGATATAGCACGAGAAGTCATAAAATCTTGCAGAGATTTCAAAATTGAGCTTAAGATAAAATGGGAATTTATAGCTAAGGAGCTCAACATTTTAGGGCCACCAACACGAGACTCAGATGGGTGGATAAAGGTAGGTTAATAAAAATTAAATCAATAAGGTTAAAAACTAAAAATAAAAAACGTTTATAGGTTTGGGCGGATCTTAAATTTAAGGTAATTTTAAAAATTAACTAATAACAAGGTAGAAATGAAAGGTACGGGCGGCGGTCCTAACCGACAGATAATTCTGACTCCTTTAGACGAAGACGTAGCAGAATTACTAAACCTCAATGCAACAATAAATCCACTTGGCAAAGAGTATGGAGAAATGGAGGCCTCTGAGAGCACCGTACAAAGCTATCAAGTGAACGAACATATTGAACTTCCCCATTTTTTACCATCTGATCTGGAAGAAGTAATGGAAAAAGAGGCAAACGAAACCACAATTGAACCAAATTTACACCGGTCCACACAAAAAAGTAACAAGCAAAAGACAATTGATTTGTCATCTCGTCGTTTTAATTTATTAGACGAACAAACGAAAATACAACGGAATTTATACAACAATGTCAAGAGTAGTTTAGCTAATAGAAATAAATACCTTAAAGAAAATTTAGAGTATACTAAAAAATTGTATTATAACCAGAAGGATCAACTAAAATTATTAAAACGATCGATAGAAATCAAAGAAGAATGGTTAAGGATGTATAAAAAGGAATTAAAAGATAAGCAAAAGGCTCGATATGATAAGATGAAGCTAAAAGAAAAGCTTTTGGAAATAAAACAGCTGCAGATGAAAATACAAGAAGGATAATTTCTCAAAATTAATTAACACTTACAAATTGCCGGCAATGATGTAGGATTTGTGATATCCTTTTTTATAATTAAAAGACTGAAATATTTTAGTATTAGTACGAAGTACTTGGTTGTTGTTTTTGTATTTCATTAAATAAATTGAATTTAAGAAGCAACGTTTATTGTTACTTATAACGACCTAACAATTTTATTTCTTATAATCCGGGCCAAACTATCATCTGTGTCCCTACCATCTTCGTCTTGATCTAGCTCAATCGTTTCTGCAAAATCTAATACACTTGGTGTTGGTGGCAGTTCCACTCTATAGTGAACGCAAATATTATGCAATGCTGTACAAACATTAATTATCTGCGTCACTTTTTCTGGCCCATAATGTAGTTGTCGCGCCCCTATCAAGCATCGAAATCTGTTTTTTAAAACTCCGATCGTGCGTTCCACGATATTCCTCCCATTATTTATTTATTTATTTATTACTAGCACTAACAAATAGCATAGGTTACAATACCAATAATTTTGTATATAAAAAAGAGTTACAAATTATTATTTCGAATCCGACGTTAAAATCGAAAAATTCTGAATATTGGTTAAAATATTTTGACGTACGCGCGACCGGTTCATCAATTCCATAATTCGTACGATGAAAAGCAATACTCAGTCTTAACTGTCGTGGACGAAGAATTCTCTCAGGAACGTAAAATGAATATAAGTCAAGCAATACCGGGCAATCAATCTTAGCACAAATTACATCCCAAGCAAATACTGCATGAATCATCTCTCTTCTGAATTCAAGACTACGAATGTTCAAAAGTGTACAACGATCGGCATAAGAATGTAAACTAAATCCTGAAGTTGACCTTGGAAGTCTTCGGAGGGCAAATATTAAGAACTTTTTTTGAATCCGCTCAATACGATCACTAAAGATTTTATAACCAGAACTCCAGATAACTACAGCGTATTCCAAAATAGACCTAACAAAAGCAGTATATAATGTCTTGAGAGTATATGGGTCAGAAAATTGACGAGCATGTCTCTTTATGAAACCGAGCATCGAGCCGGCTCTAGCTACAATCATTTCTATATGTTTAGTAAAACTTAGGTTATCTGTAAACAAAACACCTGAATCAATAAACTGAGTAACTCTATCTATTTCCACGTTTTGTAAACTGTACGGAGCTACAATTAATATCTTAATTCGTGCAAATGACATTGTTTTACATTTGAAGATATTGAGAGCTAAACGATTTTCGGTAGTCCAATCCATAAACCGATTAAGGTCCTGTTGTACCAATAAAACGTCTGCACCATTTCGGATAGTAGCGTAAATTTTAAGGTCATCTGCATATAACAGACATTTACAAAACTTAAAACATGTAACAATATCATTAACAAATAGAATAAATAATAATGGACCTAAATGCCTACCCTGAGGAACACCAGATGAGACTGTAAACTTCTCAGAATAATTTTGACCAATACGTACTAGTTGAGACCTCTGCGACAAATAAGATGATAACCATTTTATAGGAATAAAATTAGAATTCAGTTTAATCAATTTATCAATTAATAATTTGTGATTAATTTTTTCAAAGGCCTTACTGAAATCTGTAAAGATAGTGTCAACTTGGACACCTTTTTCTAAACAGCATATCGCATCATTAACAAATACCGCAAGATTGGTTGTCGTTGATCTACCAGAAAAAAAAACCGTGCTGTTGGGGAACAATTAAGTTTTTAATATTAAGATAAATACAATCCTTTACCAGTTTTTCAAAAAGTTTAGGAATAACAGATAATATAGCTATTCCTCTATAGTTAAATACCATTAGGGTGGGCATCGTTATAGCGACATTGAGGCGACCCTGAAACGGGTGCGCGAAACGGTGTCAGTAAAATTGGCTGCAAAGGGTATCCAGCATCACCTTGAAAAAATTGAGTGAGTTAAATTTCCTAATTTTTAGATTAATTTTTAATTTTTACTAATTGTTAATTATACCTAACAACCAGGAGTTTTTATCACCGTTATCAAAGGCACGCTGTAACTGATTTTTTAGTTTCGATAAGTTCCACACTAAAGAATCATGTGATTAACCCGGATGTTTCCCATTTATGTAGCGAATCTTCATTTGATGGTCGCAAACCTATAATAAATAAACAGGGGTTTATCAACACTTATTTAAATATTTAACGTTTTGTTTTAATACCTACTACCATTGCTTTAATGTTAAAATAAACCTTTCGATTATAATAAAGATGTTGGAGTTCCTCCTTTGGCTTGATAATCCTGATATGTGTACCATCTACACAACAAATAACGCCAGGAATTTTACTTTTTTCGTAAAAGTACATTTTACACGCACGTTTTTCTTCCGCTGAAAAATTAAACGTAATCCATTTTGCACAAATGTTTTTTTTAAGTACATTTAAAATTTCCTTCAGAACAAGAGAAAATGTGGGTTGCGCCAGTGCAATTAAAAAGTCATTTCCTGCTCCCTTTTGATAGCTCCCCTCAGCAAAGAATCTTAAGGCGGCTGCCAGTTTTAAGATGTTGGGAATTGATGACAACCGCTTCTGAAACCTCATTTTTGGTTCCACATCTCTCAACAACATAATGAAGGCTTCTTTCGAGAGTCGGAAATACTTCATAAAACTAAAATCAAATTTTAAACGTTCAATTACAGCTGCTAAAAAATAAAAATATATATAACTTACATGATATCGCTTAGCTCCAGAGGATTAGACGAATCTCTTAAAACTTTCCTCTTTCCTGCCAATTCTCTAATACTCAGTACGCCATCGTCTTCTTCAAAAAATAATTCGAAAGAATTCATTTATAAAATTATTTGTAAACGATGCAAAATTTGAGTTTTTTATTTGATTTTTGACAGATATGTCTTTGAAAATAGTTCACAATAACTAATTCACTAATTCACAAAAATATATTAAATTTTCGTTTTAATGAGGCAATACTTATCAGTGGTTTCGTTTTTGTTACACAATGCAAAATATAATTTGTCACGATGCGACTCTGTCGTATCATGGCTGGTCTCCACTTGTATATTTTTCTCTTGACAAAAAATAAATGACAAACGGCTCGTGACATTTTTTGTTCAACCCAAGTATAACAAAACTGAAAACTTCAACCGGTTATCAATTTATGTCCGGTTTTCGGACGAAAAAATTGGAAAATGATGAAATTCGGTTTCCAACTTTCAACACATGTAGCGTTGAAGTGCAAACTTTTTTTTTCTGTAGACGCCATTACGATCGAGAGATTCGTAAATAAAAAGTGCGTACATACATATTATATAAATATGTATATATTTTATTAAGATTAGTATATATATAAATATATATTTTATTAAAATAAGTTAAAGTTAGTGGTAAAGTCATCCGTAAGGTAAATATTGACATTTTGCATAAATAATTATTTTTTATTTAATAAACATTGTTTTTGTAAAAGTGAAATATGTGACAGGAAAAAATTTTCCATATGAAGTTTATATGGAAATAGAATCTATTTAATTTACATTTTTATTTGTTAAAATTGTAACGATTGCCAAATTTACCTATTGTGTAGTTTAAAGGGTATTTGTTGAATACTTGATTCATTTGGAACAGTTTTATAATTTTAAATGGCCAAAATTTTTCTTAAAAGTTAAAAGAGGTAACTGTGGTTTAGTACCTATAGCTCCAAAAACGTTTAGTGGCCCACGTATTTATTTATTTACGTACAGAGTATTTAGCATTAAATTTCTGCAATTTTTAAGCATAAATTTCTGGATTAATTAAATTTTCCAATCATCCCAATTTTTACAAAAAATATTTATTATGCATTATGCAAAGATCGATAACCCTAATTATTTTTAATTTCAGATTGTACATTGGAGAAGTTCCTGGTGGCCACAGAGAAAGAGGAGTCACAAACATCGCTTTTCTCAGCAGGGTTTTAAATTTATATATTGTATTAACATGTAAAAAAAAGTATTCTCAATAAAATTTTAAAATTAAAAAAAACTATTTTTATTTTTTATTTAAATATTTATGTATGTATAATTGTATGTAACCAAATTTAAAAGTAAAATTTTGCCGCCAAAATTTTGTCGAACCATAACCTAACTTTTTTTCTCCGCATTTTCCGATATTTTTGGCCAACTTTCATAGTAAATCTTACAATATATCGGACATTAATTCGGAAAAGAATCGGAGATGAAATCAGCGAAATGTCAGAAAAATACAAAAATTTTCGGATATAAAAATACTTGGGGAGGGAAAAAATGGATTAGATTTTTTTTTTGTCAAGAGAAAAATACGAAAGTATTGCTCAATTTTTTCGCCTTTTATTTTGTCTATTTGTGCAAAATCGAAAAAAACTGTCGGACAAAATTGAAAGGCGAGAAATTAAACGAAAAATCTGGGTGCTGATTCTATAAAAAATAAGATAATGTGTTAACGGGTAAACTTGTGAAAAGCATAGCGTACTTTTATGAGTTTGGAATTTTTCGATAGTATTTTAGTAATAAGTCAAACCGAGAAATTGCAAACTCATAAAAGTAAGCTTTGCTTTTCACAAGTTTACCCATTTACACATTCCGGCTGTTCACACGAAGTTAACACTGCAACACAACACTTCCTCGTTTTTTACCTCTTTGCCTATAAACTAACTGGAGGGGGAAAATATTCTTGTTGCGCTTTTTGAACATAAATTTTATGTGAGTAACAAGTTGCAACTCACAAACACAAAGATAAAACAATAAAAAATTTTATTGTGGTTCGAATGTTTTTTTTTTCTAAACCGATATTACTTCTAATTTTTATTTTGATGAGTGAATACCACCAACAAAAATTAAATTTCTTTTGTTTTCAATTTGGTTGCTGAGATATTAAAAATAAAACTTTGTGTTTGAAACAGAGTGCATTATAAAATCTAAGCGGAATTCTTATAAAATATTTAAAAACTAAATATCATGTCGGAAGTGGAGAGTACTGGTGAGAATTGGAGTCGGCAACACACATTAATTTTAATTAAAGGACTTCGGAATAATCCATGCTTATGGAATCCGCTAAACAACAATTTTACGAATAAAGTGAAACGGAGTGAATCATTAAATTCAATATTAAAGGAGTTAATAAAAGTTAAAAAAAAACTGTACACTTCAAACAATCAAAAATAAACTACGCACGTTACAAAGCCAGATGTGTAGAGAAAAAGGAAAAATTTTAAATTCAAAAAAAAGCGGAGCCAGTGCCGACGACGTATATGTACCGAAATTATGGTGAGCTGTATGTACTATATGTACCGAAATTATGGTGAATGAGCTATCTTTTTTGGTACACTGTAATGATGCAGAAGATAGTACATCCACAATCGAATTAGACATGGTACGTTAGTTTTAATAATAATTATTTTCTCAATTAAAACATGTAATTGAATATATAAAACGAAATTATATTCAAATAAGTACTTATTAGTGTTTCCTTTTTCAGATTGGAGTAGATGAAGTTGAACAAGTAGAAGAAGCAATAGAAAATAAATCAAAAAAAGTAAGTTAAAAGCGTAAAATATACTTTATTTTATTTAATTTTTACTATAAATTCAATTATTTTACTTTTACAAAGACCCTTCTTGATTAAAATACTCTGTCAGTTCTTTCCTGACAACATCACCAGTTGTTAAATTTGGGTAATTTGTTGAAGTTGATACCGTCTGATGAGAAGTATCATTTTCATCCACATTAATTTCTTCCATGTACCACCGGCTCATAGTGATTAAAAGATTGTGCAACACACAACAGCAAATGACAATTTCTTTTACTTTCTTTTGATGAAGGTTTATCGTTGTTTTAAATATTTGAAACCTACTACTTAAAATCCCAAATGCGCGTTCTATATTTTGACGGGCGCGACTTAATCGACGGTTAAACGTTTTCTTACATTCATCCGTCGTTGTAAAAGCATAAGGTGTCATTAAATTTTCTGTTAAGGGGAAGGCGTTATCTGCGACGAATATATGAGGCAATAACCTCCCATTCCCTACATATTTCTTGCGTGGCAAGTATTTTTCAGGCTGTTTAAGTATATATTGTAAGTTTGAACGTTGCAAGACACCGCCATCACTGATCCTTCCGTTGCAGCCAACGTCAACAAAAATAAATTTTGCAAAAGCATCTGCCAGGCCAAGTAGCACAATGCTGTGAAATCCTTTATAATTAAAATAAAGTGGTGCATTCTTTTTTAATGGACGAAAAGCTATGTGTTTCCCATCAAGAGCTCCTAAACAATTGGGAAATTGCCACTTTAAGTAGAAATCTTCTGCGATTTTAGTCCATTCATCGTGGGTTGTTGGAAACTGAAATAAAATAATTTTATTTGTTAACTTTGGTGGTATATATTTTTTGCCACTTAATTGATTGATTTTTTTTATATTTTCAGAAAAGGAAGGCAAACAAGGTGGAAATACTGCAGCAAAAAGCACTGAGCGCTCTAGAGTCGTACAAAACATATATTGAAAGGCCAACAAAAAATAAATTGACAAGAGAGGAAAAGTTTTGCGAATACCTCTGCAGCGAGCTGTCCAAAATTCAATTGGAAGTCAATTTTGACGAATTAAAATTGGAGATTCTGCAGCTGGTAGCAAAAAAAATTAGAGAGGAGAAAACTATGCTACAGGACGAAGTTTATTTTAAACCTATCTTTCCAACGCATTACCAGAGCGGACCAACCAACAACCAAAATATAAAATACCCTACATCAACACCATCACCCATACCCTCACCTTTTTCATTTTCATCCGATAATAGTTATAGTCAACAATTTCCCGAAACTAGCCATCCAAATAAAATACCGCGAACTAATACTTTTAAGTCCTCAATTTCCTTTGAAAATGAAAACGATCCAC
This sequence comes from Tipula vernalis, assembly GCA_958295665.1. Taxonomy (NCBI): domain Eukaryota; kingdom Metazoa; phylum Arthropoda; class Insecta; order Diptera; family Tipulidae; genus Tipula; species Tipula vernalis. The sequence continues at coordinate 116,363,448 of OY282559.1, forward strand.
CTAAACTTACAACATCAAACTTTATAGTAAATTCTTCACCCTTACCAATCCCAATAGAAAACTATCTTAAATATCGGAAATCTCATTATTCCATCTCATCATCAATACCTTCATCTTCATTATCTCCGACTGAACATTTTTCGATCCTAACTTCCGATCCGAAACGTTCTGCTTCTACAACTTGGAATCTTACTTCATCCTCCTCGACCTCCTTCGAAAATTCCTTACCCTCACCAGTTCCACAATTCGCATCCCCTTTAGTTATTCCCGAGGAAAACAAATCAAAATTCTACAGTATGAAATCTTAAAAGGACCGGATATACCAAACACACCACAACCTAAAATAAAAAATTTACTAGAGATGGCAATGGATGATGTATTTGAGGACCTTGATTACCAATTAGAAAAAAATTATAAAGTTTAATAAAATAAAATTTCCTTTAAAAACGTATATATTGTTTAATTTACCTTTATAAACTGATCCTTCAAGTTTCGGGATATGGCGTTACAAACATCCATAATCGCTGTTGATAGAAACGACTTGGACAATTTGGAATTGTAATCTAATTCCATAAAATTTTCGCCAGTTGCTAAAAACCTTAACGTAATCGCTAATTTTTCTTCAGCTGTTATAGCCCTCCTCATAACAGTGTCTTGTTTGGTAATGTCGTGTCTAATAGCTCGCAATATAAAATTGAAAGTTTCTTCATCCATCCTTAAAAAATTTTTGAAATCGGCCGAGTTTGGATTTAATTCCTTCATCAAATTTTGTGTATTTCCATCTGGTTTTCTATTAATTCTATACGGTTTTACCCAAGATCTTTTAGATTTTTTTTTCTCTTCTATTGCGGCTGCCAAAAATAAACAGGCAGCTGCTGATGCCAGCATACCCGCAACCGCATCATGCTTTTCCGCCATCGCACTGTTTCTTAAAAATATTTTAAATTATAAATTTATATAATGAAAATGCACGATTGTTAAATGACTTACCGTCAATTTAACAAAATACAGTTTGATTTCAATATCCAAACAAAATAATTTTTGGTAACAAAAAAAAAATATCTGTACACAAAATAATCTAATATTACTACGTAGTTTTTTAACACCTCACAAATAATTTGGTTTTACCACTTCAAGAATTCAATACGAAATGAAAATAGTTTTACACATACATATATAAGTAACAACAATTCTCTTATTTCGTGTAAACGCGAGAAGTTGTCGTGTTGCGTTGTAGTGTTAACTGCGTGTGAACACTCCCATTATCTTATTTTTTAGAGAATCAGCACCCTGGGGTGATATGTTGTAACCATCACGTTTTTCGTTTCGATGCATTTTCGATAGAATAACGGTATTTTAGAACTAAATTGTTTTAAAATTTTATATTTTTAACAAAGCAGTACCGTTATTCTATCGAAAATGCATCGAAGCGAAAAACGTGATGGTTACAACATCTCACCCCATGACATGACATGGGTGACATATAACCATCACTTTCTTCGCTTCGATGCATTTTCGATAGAATAAAGTACTTTTCATACCAGGCGCCTCGGCTTTGAGCTTCGTTAATAAAACATTTTTATTTCGTCTTTTAACTATGTAAATTAGTTTCATTTGATTGATACCGTTTAATTTTATAGTAATAAATTCAATTTGTTGAAAAATAATTTATTTTTAAGTGATAATTAAAAAAAAACAAAATATATTACAATGAAGTAATCTACAAAGCCAAGGCAATGCGTTCCACACTCGACTGCGAGATTTTAAAGTAAGTACAAAGCCAAGTGCTTTCTCAACATAACCTAAAAATCAAATTTTTTGCACAAATATTTCATACTTAACAAAAAATCAAGCTCATATGTACCTTACAAATTTAGAATATCTCAGTTCTTGCTACAATTCACGTGTAAAATAGACCTAAATAAAATATTTGATAGCAACCGAATGTTCAAAGCCAACGCCACCGGTATGAAAGGGTCTCAGCTTCGCATTTGTGGTAACTAAATATTTCGAGGCGAGGCGCCTGGTATGAAAAGTGCTTAAAGTACTTTTCATACCAGGCGCCTCGGCTTTGAGCTTCGTAAATAAAAATTGTTTATTTCGTTTTTTAACTATGTAAATTAGTTTTATTCGATTAATACCGTTTAATTTTATAGTAATAAATTCAATTTGTTGAAAAATAATTTATTTTTAAGTGATAATTTAAAAAAAAAATAAAATATATTACAATGAAGTTATCTACAAAGCCAAGGCAATGCGTTCCACACTCGACTGCGAGATTTTAAAGTAGTACCAAGCGAAGTGCTTTCTCAACATAACCTACAAATCACATTTTTTGAACAAATATTTCATACTTACCAAAAAATCTAGCTCATATGTACGTTACAAATTTAGAATATATCAGTTCTTGCTATAATTCACATGTAAAATAGACCTAAATAAAATATTTGATAGCAACAGAATGTTCAAAGCCAACGCCACCGGTATGAAAGGGTCTCAGCTTCGCATTTTTGGTAACTAAATATTTCGAGGCGAGGCGCCTGGTATGAAAAGTACTTAACTGTATTCCATTTGTCAAAAATAAACATTTTTAAAACAATTTAGTTGTAAGATACCGTTACTCTGTCGAAAATGCATCGAAGCGAAAAAAGTGATGGTTATAACCCATCAGTTGTAAAACGACACGACAACCACAATAAGGGTATTTATTCCGATAGGTAGTGCTTTCTCTCTATCTCCAATCGTCAATAGCGGTTTAATTTATTGTAAAAAAGAATATAAACAATTTTTGACCTCCGTTTTTCTTTATTAATTTTTGTTTGTTTGTGAAAAAAATGCATAAACCACCAAAACTTAAGTCGAAAAAAAAAACAAAAAAAATACAAAAATATTACGTTTTAAAACCAGTTTTGCATGGAAACCCGAAAAAAATTCCTGGTGTAAGCACACTGATTATGGGTAATTTAATAATTAGCCCTAATCAGTGTGTTTACACCAGGAATTTTTTATGAAAACAACAAGTTTTTTTACAAGTCACACTTCTTCGACTTTTTGTTCTTCGGCTTTTTTTTCTTTGGCTTTTTTTTCTTCGGCTTTTTTTTCTTTGGCTTTTTTTTCTTCGGCTTCATTGATACTCTCAATGACGAAGTTTCTTAATATCGCGCTTGGATCCCAATTCGCTTTGAAACAGCAAATCCTGAGGATTGCCATGCAAAAAAAAAACAGAGTGGTATATAAAAATATATGCGACACATTCTTTAATGCTATCGGAGCATCAGAATTTCCATTTCTTCGATTATAAACTCCGTTCACCAAATCACCGGATCTTACAATAACCATCCAACATCCTATTGAAATGGTTTTGAACAAAGGATGGCTTTGAGTATAGATGATGTATATTCCTGTGACTTCAATTAATGTTCGTCCAACTGCCATTTTTATTATCGGAAATAATAACCACAAAATTGAAATTTCTAATGGACCGACTAAAGTGGTGGACATAATGTCCGTATATTCTTTCCTTGTAGCAACACTCACAACATATACACCTCCCATTTCAAAATATGCTTCATTGCAATTATCTGGCGTTGTCTTCAAATAGGTTTGTAGTCTATAAATCCCTGGTGCAAAATATTTGCAGTAAATCCCAGCAGACGTGCACAAAAAATAATAACTGATGTTGCCCACATATCTTTGATCGATACTGCTTATTTTGTAAAATATAATCGCATTGCTATATAAGTCAATTGAAATACTGACACAAACAGTTGGTAGCCCAGACTTTATTCTTTCAACTGTCATCGGCGTTGATACCGTTGTCCTACGGTTCTCAGCAGTATCTTTTGGATTATAGTAAGTTGGTGCGTTTTTCATTAAGACTGTAACTCTATTGACAACTGAAAAAGTCCCTTCGATGGCAGTATACGTGGCTGCTTCACCAACACCATCGGGTCTCAACAATATAACTTCGTACGGCGAATCCAATTCGAATTTGATTATCTTACATGATCTATTCGCTAATTTAAAAAGATCAGTTGAATAATTTGTTGTAATTGAATAACCATAGTCACGCCTGGCGCAAGCAAGTAACCAAGATACGTTTGGTTGTAGTAATTTATTAGTGTACAGTTTAGTACCCGTTTCTAACTGGCGAGTCGTAACGGCAGCAAACGACATAAAAATGCATCCGATTGTAATCGCAATAAACGGATTTGAGGTCAAACATTTCGAGTATTTCTTATAAAAAAAAACGTAGAATATCGAAACATATATCACAATGCACCAAAGGTATACAAAATGCACATAATCTCGATCGAAAATGTACGATAAAATTTCCGGTGTTGTTAGGTACGCTTGTATTGGCCAGTTAGTAACAATTTGTTTCTGTAAAATCCATATGATAACAAACGGTGAAATAATTATCAATATGTATACCATCTTCGTTGCGACAAATGTTGGGCTGACACGCCTGCGAGACTTCGTTGAATCGGGATATTCAAATCTGAATTTACTTATGTAAAATAATGCTGAAAGATTAAAATGGCCTGTGTTTTATTGTTTAAACTAAAAAATGTATTTTCTTTTACAAATTCTTACTTGTGCAGGCCACTCCAAAGATGATCGATACGATTATTTTGTTCGCCCTAAAGCTCATTCCAAAGCATAAAGATTTACATTTCCAATTCGCATTGGGTGGAACATAATAAATTGATGCTAACTCACTTAAAATAGTGGATAAATAATAAAACAAAAAGTATACATACAACTGTGAAGAGTGTTGCGGGTCATATTCGCCAGCTCCATATGACACTAGACCAACTTTTACAAAACTAGAAACCACAGCGACCAAAATAGCTGAACTTGTTGTAATCGATCGATGGAATATTCCCAATACAAACGTCCATATAATTGTAAATGTTAAAATGTTGTGAAATTTGTTGCCGAATAATTGAATTATAATTGACGCAAAAAACAGTGATATAGTTTCAGCTTGTGTAAAAATGTAGAAAATATACTCAATTTCCTCTCCGTTTAAATCTGTTACCGAATGCGAGTTGTCGAGCAAAATAGCTGGAAAAAATATAAGATCTAATCTTGTTTTTTTTTTATTTTTTTTATTAATCAATATACGAACCTCGAACAATATTGTATCCTATGAAATGGCAAAATATGGCAGACACGGAATATGGAAAAAATTCAGATTTGGTTGGCTTCTTAAACTACAATTAATTACATATGTATGTATTTAAATTAATAAAGAAATAAAAAAAAAAATCTTTAAAAAATCTTACGTTGACCATTGCTGGATCTGTTTAATTTCGAACGCATTGCAATGAGCTGATTGCGAACAACTGATTGCAATGAGCTACTACTAGATACATTATATTATTATTATAGATTGATCGCCAACTATTTTTTAAATTATTGAATTTGCTATAATTATTAGTACTATAAAGCAGGTTGGATTTAAGGCTGATTTACATTCAAAAAATTTCGCAGATGCAGATGTCAAATCAAAAATTCGTTTTCTTTACACATAAAAAGTAAATTTAAACAAAAAATGTCATAAACCAATTTATGTAACCTTATTATAGTTATTTATTCACGCATCGACGATTTTACAGAAAAAAAGATGAAACTCGACATCTGCAATAAAAAAGCACACAAGGTTTTTTGGGTTTATTTCGGGTTTGAATTGGGGGGTTTGAATTGGGTTTGAATTGACTTTTTTAAGCAGTTGATTATTTTTTCTCTTTTTGTTTTTGTACTTTTTCCTATGTTGTGTTTCAATTTTTTTGCAGACGTCGATTGTCGTTGATTGTAAATCAGTCTTTAGATGAAGAAAAATATTTTATTTTACCATTTACAAACAACAACAATGCCATGAATCCAATTCCATTGTGGTATTTGTGAATACCCGCTGGGTACTAGTGATGGATTTAATCGATACTTTTAGGTATCAGTATCAATTGATACTTTTGAGTCAAGAACCTGATACTTTTAACCTGATACTTTCGAACCTGATACATTTTTCGATTTTTTCGCTCAATCTAATTTTTTCGAGTAAAATTATGTTAATTTTGTTTAATGTGACAAATTAAATCAAAATTTTAAAATAATAAATTATTCTTAAAATCTTAATAACTTAATTATTAGGCAGGAATAAATACATTGTAAATACAATAATACAATACAATCTACTGACATTACCACATATATAAGGTGTCAAGTAATATTGCTGAACAGTAAATACCAAGAACGAACATGTCTGAAATACGATCAATAAAAAATGTTGATAATGCACAACGTGAATAAAATGTTGATAACAAACAACGTGAGAAATAAGTTGAGTTCCAACTTTTTGCTAAATAGACATTTTTCCTTTTAAGTTAAGATATAATTTGTAAATTTAGTTTTAGTTTAAACTCTGTTAAAGTAAGATTGAAAAATAAATGTTCAAATAAAATATAATGTAAGAAGATATATTTAAATTTAAATGTAAGAGGATATCTGTGTGCTTCATCACTGAATCAGGCTTGTAGTATTACATTAGTGTTGGTTTCGAATCGAATACAAAATATTTTGTTTTGCACCTGTACTGCTAAATGTATCCTATTTGATTATATAATTGTACTTTGTTTAAATATATTTATATCGATATTTCGTCAAACTGGCTAGGTATATTAAAAACCAAAACAACATAAACACATTGAAAATTTCCTTAAATATTTTTTTTTGTTATATATACATATGTATCTACAACCAGAGGTGGTTTGGCGACTATTGGAGGGGGGGGCCAAAGTTGAGTAGATTAATCTACCAGCTCCGTAACCTTCCAGTAGGGTGCGCATCACGTGAGCTGTTCTGGTCTTGTCATTAGGCAGCTGCGTGATGGGTACAATTGTGTAAGGGGTAACCTGTTCACAGTTCGCAAGTGTACGTACTGTCTCCTCGTGGCAACCACTGGTAACTAAGGCCACTTGGCACATTTTAGGCCATTTGGCACAGGCTAAAGTACGGCGCTAAAGGAGAAAACCTTGACAAAAAACCCTAATCTAAGGTGGAACAGCATATGCCGAAAGATGAATGGCTGATAGGTTAATCAGCCCAAAATATGCGGACTCTGGATACCAGGCACCCTCCAGTTTTATTTAGCCTTCCTGTAGTAAAGCTGGGTGACCTACAGGTGATTTGCAATTCCGAGCAACTCATAAGAGTAAAATCAAACGGAATACGGAGCAGGAGTAGGAATATATGAGAGTGGGACAACTCTCTCGAGGTCCTTGAGCTCCAATGCAACCGTCTTTCTAGCGGAACTACATGCTGTAGTAAACATCTAGGAGGGAGAGCAATAAGCCCAGATAGTATGTATCACGTACCGGGAGGCAGTATCGTCAGGTTCATTAAGAACCTGAATATTGACTGGACGGATAATTAAGCAGGGGCCAGCACAATAGTTCTTTTAGGTCGCAGTGCGAAGTGGCTGATCGCCCGCATGGCCCCCCCAATAATAATAATAATCTACAACCAGAACCGACTGTAAAAATATAGAAACGAAGTAAATAAGTAGGGATATCTACAATTTTATTATTTACATGGTTTGGATTTGAAAACATTTGAATCCAATTCATTTTATAAAACAAAAACGGTTTTGTTTGGTACATTAAAAACTAAAATAAAATAATTTTCTTTTACTCCTTTCTAGCTGCTTTTATTTAGTGTCTCGTTTTTGTGTGTAAGTTGAAACAAAAATAATTTCTATAAGTATATGTGTTCAATATCAATACAATTTTACAATTGTTTATGCATTGTATTTTTTATGTGGTAAACTTGGTTGTCACTCGTCCGTATATAATAGCGATGATCATCGTAGTTCCAAAAATTGGAATACGAGTATGTTGTGTGTCGCTACAAAAAATTACCATTCAAGAAATACACCAGTTGAATTATCTTATATATTCCCATAATTTCTGATTAAAATGATCTTAATATATATGATTCATCTTTTAAATGTATCGTTTTGTGTGACTTATTCCACGTTAATATATTGTAAAAATAAAATAAAACAAAATTTTATTTTAATTATCTATTAAACTTCCGTTTATGTGGAATTATTTTTATTTTTTATTTTTTATTTTTTATTTTTGTAATATCGATTTCGATTAACAAGTAATCATCTTCAGTTACCGAACTACTAAAGAAAATTATGAATTCTGTCATCTGTTTTATCCCTACGTCATAGCCTACTTGATCAAGAATTTCGAATTATTATGTCGTATATTTTATTTACAGGAGTATTAATCTTATTATTAAGTAAATTATTATTTCTTCTGTTTTTATAGATCAATAATTCTTCCATTCGGTCCATATTATCACCTTTTCTCATTGTATATAGAATTTTCATGTTAGTATTCATGTCTATATAGTTATGTTGTGTTGTATTGATATGTATAGCAAAGTTTGATGTCGCATACATTTTACCAATATCACGAACGTGTTCTTTATATCTTTGACCGAAGGATCTACCTGTTTGTCCTATGTAGAAAGCAGGACAATCTGAACAAATCAACTGATATACTCCAGTGTCTAAAATTTCTTCTTTCTTAGGCTTTAATTGCATTTCGAGGTTTTGTTGAGTTTTAAAAGCAATTGTATAGCCAAAATTCCGAAATATTTTCTGTATTTTAGAACTCGTGAAGCCGTTATATTCCATTGAAATGTATATTTTAGATGTATCTTCTTCTAAATTTAATGTTGTATAATTTCGATACATTATTTTGTTTTTGTATGATAAATTAATTTGATCTATTATTTTAGGTCTATATCCATTTTGACTTGCGATGTATTTTATTATGTTTAACTCTTCTAGTTGATCCGCTTGTTTGTCATTGGTATAGTATTTAATCGATTTATCATATGATTATACGCTGCCATTTTATGTTGTAAAGGATGATTTGATTTACTATCAATAGTTTGGTCTGTTTGGGTTGGTTTTCTGAATATTTTAAATTTATGTTTTTGATCAACATTTTTTATAGTTAAATCCAAAAAATTTATACTTTTCTCTTCCTCCATTTCTAGTGTGAATTTAATTTTAGGATGTATAGAGTTGATATAATTTAATAGTTGATTCATTTGCCGATTTGTACCCGTGTACATAAATAGTATATCATCAACATATCTGTGCCAATATTTAATGTTCTTATAATAAATATTTGTATGGCTTAAGATATGTTCCTTTTCAAAATTATTTAAATAAATATTTGCCAACGTTCCTGATAATGGGCTGCCCATTGGGAGTCCATCGGTTTGTTTATAATATTTCTCGTTAAATTTAAAATAATTTTGCTTTGTTATTTCGTTGAGAAGTTTCATGATATCGTCCACAATATTCCTATTGATTGAACTGTTTAGTAATAGCTGTTTTGTAATAGATATTGTTTCTTGAACAGGTATGTTGGAATACATGTTAGTAACATCAAATGAAGCCAGTTTACCGTTGGTTGGTATATCAATTCCTTCTATTTTATTGACAAGTTCAATATTGTTTTTGACAGATTGGTCCCTCTCAAATTTTATGTGGTTGCAAAGCCATTTGTTTACGAATTTTGATATTTTATAAGATGGAGCCGTTGTAAAATTAATTACTGGTCTAATTGGCATATTTGCCTTATGTATTTTTGGCATTCCTCTTAAAATTGGTGCAGCAGGTTTTATCATTTTATTATTATTGATTTCTCTATTATCCATTAGATTATTTGATTTATTTATAACCTCTTTAATCATCTTTTGGTATAGATCAGTTGGATCATTATTTAGTTCTATTAAGTCATTATTAATTATATAATCTTTGACTTTTGTATTGTAATCATCCAATTTCATTATAACCATGGTGTTTCCCTTGTCAGCTTTTGTTATTATTGCCTTATTTTGGGTTATTTTTCTTTTAATTTTATTAATGATTTTGTTGTCACTGCATATATTAATTGGTCTTGGATTATAATTTCGTATTTTGTCCACAAACAAAGTCCTTATATCTGATTGGTGCTCTGACTTAGTCTTAGATATGGCATTTTCAATATTTAACAGATGTTTGTTCATATTTTTTATATTATTGCAGGGCGTTGTACTATATTTTAATCCTTTTTTCAATAAACATATCTCTTTCTGTTCAAATTGAATGTCCGTTAAATTTTCGAGACGTTTGTAAAACTTGTGTGTTGTCCTAGGTAAATTTCGTTCTGAATTAATTCTGTGGTTATCCAAAAGTTGTTTTAGTTTATGTTTTATTGTTTTCCTTTTGGTTTTCAGTTTTTTCTCTACTTTCAAATCCACTTTTTTTTGAATTTCCATGTATTCTAAGTAATGAAATCTACTTGCAATTTCCAGTTGTAAGTTTAATAATTTCATAGACAAATTATTAATCTTAGTATACTGTGCTTTTATTTCATTTGACAACCAAATTTTTTCTGCATTTCTTTTAGCAATCATAGCGGCTTTTGAATTAATGTTAATTTTGACATTTATATATTTAGGTATGACGTTTCTGAAGATCTTAATATAAATTATTTGTTATATTTTTGGTTAGAAGAGAAAAAAAAAACCAGATTTTATTTGTTTCTGTAAACACACATTATAATTGTAGAATGACAATGAGTAATGACCGCAATGATATTTTATGTCTGACGGACGCAATTGAATATTAATATGAAGACAGTGATTTTTTTTTTTTGTAATGTAAAATAGTGAATATTCTATAAGCATTTTGTTTTTGGTTTATTTCAATATTTATTAGTTTTCCGGCGTTTTCATTGAATTTACAAATAGATTTGTGTTTTTGTACCCAAATTCCTTATTTGAATTTTTAGAAAATGGATAAATTTGATTGGAGAGGAACAGACGAGAATACGTATAAATAAATAAATTTAAAATTTCGTTGGCTTATGTAATTTGAAAATTGATTTATTTTTGTTTTTAAAAAAATTGAAAACATTCTAATTTTTCTAATTTTGTTATGTTGGTTTTATGTATAGAGTACTAATGTCTTGAAATTGGAAAACTTTTGGAATTGAAATAAATTTGTTTGTTTTTGTGATAAATTGGAAAGACATCCGTGGATGTCGCCTTAAATTAAGATGAATCTGGTTCATTAAAATTTGGAAATGATTGAAATTTGAGGAAAGTTTGAAAAAATATTGGCTACATAGCCGTTTTTTCGTCTTGGATGGGCCAGACGCGGAATATAGAAGCTATTAGAAGCTTGTTTGTGTTGATTTTTTGAATGTTGTCGGGTTTCTTCGCAAAGTTGTATTAGTAGACTGTTTTGGCATGATATTTTTGCACACAAAAAACCATGTCAATACATCAAAGAGAATTCGATGTTTGGACATTTTGTGTTTGTTTGGTGGAGACGTGTTTATTTTTTTAATGTTTACAACCGGGTTTTCGCTTTCCTGTTGTATTTAGTTAAAGGAATTTATTTTGAAATAGTTCGCTGAGGTATTCTAAAAAAATACATTAATTGGCAAAAACGCAGTTTGTATTGTTCTTACGTATTTTTGGGAATAATTTTTCCAAACAAACTTCCTATTCCTATTCCCAGTTCTTAATTCTGTAAGCAATAAATGTATTGAAAACATTTTTTTTCCAAAAATTTGATATCCAAAATTCATGTTTTCCTTTTCTGTTTTTTTTTTCAGAGAACTAGAAAATAATAACAAAGCTCTCTATAAGCATACCATGAAGATAAAAATAGAATGTAAGAAACCAGTAAGAAACATTACAGAATTTTTTCCAGGAATAATTGATGATCCGTCACCGAATCCGTCGTAACACAATTTGACAAATACTGTAAACTTCATTATTTTCAAGAAAAGTGTACCGTAAGAGTTATGATAATTTTTGAGATTTTATTGCGCAGTTTGCGCATTAAGGTGTGCTGTTTTAAGTGACAGGTGAACTGAACGAAAAGTTTAAACCTTCGCTGGTAAGTGGCATGAACTTTTTATACATCGCCAAAAAGTCGGCCAAAAATTAAGAATTTGCAGCGAAGCTGCATGTTTTATTCGACTTAAAATTATTTTGGGTGACCGAATTTCTTATTTCCAACGGTAACTCATTAAATTCAAGCAGTCCGCGATATACAACATTATTCTTTGATGCAAAACTTGAGAAAAACTGTATTTGAAAATGCGACTGACGTCCCGTTTCATAATTATGCATGCTCGATAATTTCGTTATAATGTGTTTGATTAACCCACATTAACCCTATTGTGTTTGATTAACCCATGTACTATGTAAAGCATTGGCACCCAAGGACTTCGAGAGAGCTGTCCCACTCCCGTATATTCCTACCCCTGCCCTGTCTTTCGTTTCATTTTACTCTTACGAGTTGCTGGGAATGAAAAGTCGTTTGTAGGTCACCCAGTTTTACTACAGGAAGGCTAAATAAAACTGGAGGGTGCTTGGTATCCAGGGTCCGCATACTTTGGACTGAATAACCTCTCAGCCATTCATCCATCGGCATAGGTGTTGAATAGAATCAAAACCGACTCCTTTACATTTTTTTTTTTTTCATTTTCAACTATTGATGGCAAATTCGTCGTTAATAAACTCTCCGTTTTTACGCTACTTAGTGCACCATACTAGCATATTTCCCTTTCAAATTAACAATCAAATGCAGTAGTTGTTACAAAACCAAATCTTCTCCAATAAAGCGTTTCATCAAAACAGATTATGTATTTCCAATATAAACAGTTTTTTTGCAACAAACTCCTACAGTTACTTATATTTTGGAGGGAATTAGTCCAAAACTAATTTTAAAGTGAATGGTTGGATTATTAAGTAAGTGTTTTATAAATTTTACTTATTTAATTAAATTTACAATATTTCTTATAAAAATATTTTATTTTAGTTAAAATTTAACATATAATTTTAATTTAACATAAGCTTAAAGAAATCAAACATATTTTGACGGCACCTGGACATCCAGCAACGAATGGCGAAGCTGAAATGTGTATTGTTGATGAAAATTCACGTAGAGTCAACAGTAGTGGTAGCTTAGATTTATCTCTGAGTAGATTTTTGTTTAGTTACACAACAACAAAGCATTGTACGACAAATGAGACCCCTTCAAAATTAATGTTTAACAGGGAATTGAAAACGGTATTCAATTTGTTGCAACCTCCATGCCAAGAAGAAATAGTAGAGAATGCGCAGAGCAGTGAAATTCGAAATTATAAAGGTAAACGATTGAAGCAGTATCTTGTTGGGGAGAATGTTATTGTTAAGAATTATTCAGATCCTAATCATAGTAAGTGGGTGGACGCAACCATTGTCAAAATAATGGGACCGCGTAGCTATTTATGTAAATAAAGCAATGATGTAATTATAAAAAGACATGTAGATCAAATGAGAGATTCAGTAAATGACAGATTAGTAATTGAGAGTGACTTCAAAAATAATATTCCAAAAATTGTTAATAATAATGCAAATATTAAAAAAGTAACGTTTGTTAAAAATCCTACTATTATTAAAAGATATTCAAATTTAAGTAAAAGCAATAGGTTAAATGATAGAAGTCAAAAAAATGATAATTTAAGTATTAATGTAGATAATAATTCAGATAATAACATTAGTGTTAATTTATCAGAATTAAATAATGGTAATTAAAACTGTTTGCCAGCCAACATTGATAACACTACATTGTCAAGTGTTGATAATAATACTAGACCAAAAAGAAACATAAGGAAACCAATTCGTTATGAAGATTAAAACATGTTTCTGAATATTGAAATAAAACTATATACTTGTGCTATTGAATTATTATTATTTTAAAATGTGTTGTAATATTATATAATATACATTTTGTAATTAATTGTTAATCAATGAAATAATGTAACAATTAACTTGGCAGGAGGATGTTATGTATGTAACTATAAGAATATGCTAATGAACGCACCCTTACTACAATATGTTTATGGTCACATCATAACTAACTTCACAGTAAAAATAATGGAATGCAATTCGGATTATAAGTGTACTACAATAAAGTAAGAGAGGAAAAAGGCATTGTGTTTTAATCAAAACATTATTAGAAAATCCGAGTCCAAACACAACAATAATCTCAATTGAACTCGACATAAAACTATCTGCATCCAGCAAAATTAGGTCGAAACAATGATAATGTTTTTAAATAATGAATAAAATAATAATAAAGTAGTGGTATAAATATTACAACCGTTTAGTCGAAATTTTTAACATTAATTATTCTAATTTTAATGTTAAAAATTTGAAAAATTATTCTAATTTTAGGTAAACCGTTCATGCTTCGAAAAATAAATAGACGTAAAATAGACATGCTTATATCTACATATATTAGATTTGTTAATCCATAGGAACTTGTATTTAATCAATTTGTTTGATTTTCAGGCTTTACAGTACAAACTCAACTGGTAAGGGGTAAGATGATTACGAAAATATATTTGTTTGTCTTCAGGTAAGTTAAAGTCAATTTGAATGAGATGGATTAATTTTACTTTTTTTTATCGGTGACTTTATACTTTGCTTCTGCAGTTCGAAACGTTACCATAATGTTTCTCATACCTTTTGTAATTGATGATTGCTTCAAATGGTTATAGGCTTGCATATATTTTCGTGAAGGTATGTATATATTGGCCGATGACTCTGTATAGCCGAGGACATTAAAAACATTTTCAATTATGATATCTTATTGAATTTCAATGATTAAATCATTTGAAATTTATAACTGACTAACTCGATCAAGCTTCGACTCTAATTCATTTATTTGCTCCGGCTGTTTCTCTATAGGATGTCCTCCGATCTGGCTGCTTTCGCTAGAAGCTTATTGTTTACTTAAGCTAATTTTTTAAATGCAGCACAAAGGGCATCAAACTCTTGGTATGTAAATTCTAGAGATGATTGAACTTTTTCGATTTTTGATTTTATTTCAAGAAACTCCCCTCCACATTTGTTCCGCTTGACTACTCTCCATATTGTTAGAACTACGTTCAGATTTTGATGGTGGTGCATTCTCACAAACTTCGGATCAAAACCATTCTTTTCCAGCTTTCCTGGCGATATGTTGACCAATTGCTTTACAAAATGGATAAAAGACATTTCTATATCTGTTGCATTTAAACGTCGATTGCTTTTGTGAGATTAATTTCCCAGAACTTTGAGCAGAGTTTAACTGGGCGAGTTGCCCAATTCCAATTAAATAATTAATAACAACTTGAGTTGGTAGAACACTTATACATTTGCACCAAGAAAATGAAATAAATTGTATTTTACTGTTAAATTTAAAATATCATTACATATTCGAGTACGGTATTTTTGGTGATAAAATAAATAAATCACGAGCATCATTATTCGGCTGACTCTTCTGAAGTAACATAAAATTGTTAAAATTAGAAATAATTGTTTTTATAGTAAATAAATAAAATTAAATAAAATATATTTTGTGAATTAAAGTAAAATATAATAGTTTAAATTAAATAAAATAATAGTTTCGCAATAAGATAATAGTGAAGTTAGAAAAACTATTACAGTGGTGACCCCGATAAATTCTAAAGAATTTCAACAGGGTTTTCAAAGCCGCGCAACGGGGGATATTACGTGTGAAAACCCACGTATGCAGATTTTTTTTGGCATTCAGTTCTTCAACGGTGCGCTGTTCTTCAACGATTTGTTGATCTGCAAAATTTTGGATAACCGTTTGTAGTTTAATGTATCATTAAGTCAATTTTATACATAAACGGAGTATAAACATAACAGGTACTGTAAACATTTTTTTTATTCACAACTGTACGCCAAACAACTGGGTGTTTTCGTCAAGGACAAACTAAACAAACCAGATAATTTAAAAAAAAAGTATTTTTATAATCATTTGAAAATTACCATTTCTAAAATTTTATTGTTGGTAAATAATTTTCAGCATTTAAAGCATACTATATATGTACGTATTTTGGTATATAATTGTCAAATGCTTGTTCATTGTAATTTCAATTCATTAATAAAATCATTTGAAATAATAATTTTTATTGTAAAGTAGAGTCAGTCAAAGCAGTGGTGTCGGTATATATTTCAATACATACTTGTGTATTGTACATATAGTATGTATGCAATCCATTTTATTAAAATTTTTTGTTGCCGAATAATTTATTTAAATTACATCTAGGGACTGCAATTTGTTTAATGAAATTTGAACTTAATAAAATCAATACATATATAATTTTTTTTGTTTCAATTTGTTGCAATAAAAAAATTTAGATGCGAATTAAGACTGATTTACATTCAAAAATTTTAGCAGATGCAGATGTCAAATCAAAAATTCATTTTCTTTACACATAAGAAATAAATTTAAACAAAAAATGTCATTAACCAATACAAATGATTGGTTTTCTTATTTATGTAACCTTATTACAGTTATTTTTCCAAGCATCGCCGATTTGACAGAAAAAAGATGAAACTCGACATCTGCAAAAAAAAGCAGACGAGGTTTTTTGGGTTTGTTTCTCGGGTTTCAATTGACTTTTTTAAGCAGATGATTGTTTTTTCTCGTTGAATGTAAATCAGTCTTTACTGTCATATTTCAAGTCGTAAACTGATTTTATTTGGTAACGAACGAATTTCTTTAACCAAACACATAATTCTAAGTTTAGAACTAATTTAGGTGGTTGTGAATCTCGTACTGGCTACCCATTTCCTTAATTAGTTATATTTCAATATTTATTAATTGCAAATTCTGCTCTATTCGACTAAAATAAACGATTTTATTTAATAAACATTTAAAATGTCTGATACTGAAGAAAACAAAAATACAAAAACAGATGATATATTAACAATATCACATAAAGTACCTTCATTTTGGTCTAACGTACCAGATTTATGGTTTCTACAATTAGAAGCTATTTTTCAAACAGCAAAAGTAACAAACGACATAATACCACCTGAACAAATAACCTTAGTTTCAGATATTTTGAGAAGTAAGACTTCCAATAATAAATATGAAAATTTGAAAAAAGGACTCATAGAAAGAAATAGCTTTAGTGAAGAGCACAGGTTTCGCGATCTTTTTTGCTAAAAACCAAATCGGTGATAAAAAACCTTCAGACTATTTCCGCAGGTTGCAAGAGCTGGCTATACAAAGCAACATTCAAAACGAAGATCTCGTTAGAAAACTTTGGTTTCAGGGTCTGCCTGCTGAAATAAATGCAATTCTAACGGCAGTGGAAGAATTACAACCTATCGCTCAGTAAAATGGAAGACAAAATTTGGGAAGAAAATCAACCAAATTTATCTGTCGTTAACGCACCACAGAAAAGTAGTCACTAGAAATTTATGGTATGATTTCCGAACTTCAAAAAAGTTTTTCGCAATTGCAAACGCAATTTTCAAAATCATTTCCAACCGAAAGAAGATCACGGAATAGAGACAATCTAATAGATCAAGAAGTAATTCTAGAAACCAACGGTATAAAATATGCTGGTATCACTATCGTTTTAAGAATAATGCACGCAAATGCATTCAACCTTGTGAATTCAAACCTCATTTGACGGATGTATCGAACCAAGGTATATTAAAAAACTAAACAACCCGGTCATTGCGACGACCAACATCATCATTCGGTGAATTCCCAAAGCGTCGTCTTTTTATTAAAGATTATAATTCGAAATATAGTTTCCTAATTGATTCAGGAGCAGAAGTAAGTATCGTGCCAAAAACATTATTCGTCAAATGTCAAAAAACCCCAAATTTTGCGCTATCTGCCGCAAACGGTTCCCTTATTGAAACCTATGGAACGAAACTGTTAACATTGAACCTAGGGTTAAGAAGGTCATTCTGTCATACTTTCATCATTGCCAACGTTAATAGACCTATAATTGGTGCAGACTTTTTATCCAAATTTGGTCTATTGGTCGATGTTAGAAGGAGACAGTTGATAGATTCAGGAACACGTTTATAGATTGGTGCTATCATAACCAATTACGATACACCAACACCAATTAACTTTATCGTTGATAACAGTTTTGGCGAAATATTACGAGAATTTCCCCAACTAACACAAGAACCACGGTGTGATACACCCGTAAAACATAATGTGGGTTATTAAAATCCAACTGTCGGTCAGCTCCCATTTGCGAGACCACGCAGGCTTGTTGATAAATTATTATTATCGACTGTGCAATTGAAATAGGGTTATTTAGTTTAAGGAAACAAATACACGTTCGTTCTGATCAATTACACAATTGCAAGTGAACATAGTCACAGTATTTATTTAATATAGTGTTAGTGGTTAGTTTTAGTACATATATAGGGCGGTGCTAAAAATAAAAATATTTAGAACACCCTCACTCATTTAAATATTAAATTTAATTTGAATACATTTCATTTTTGAGTTAGTAAAAAAAAATTCATGTTTGTTTAATTTTCAATGCATCTCTATTAACCCCATTTTTACCGAACACAGTTTCGTCTTGGGACCACTAACAGCTTTGGTTAAAATATCCGCTGCATTTTCTTCCGTAGGCACGTACTCGAGTTGAATTGTACCATCTTGAATCTTCTCACGTAGATGATGGTAACGCACATCAATATGTTTTGTACGTTGATTATAGCCATCCGTCTCTGACAATTTAATTGCACTTTGATTGTCAACCCAAATTTTGATTGACTTGACTACCTTTTTATCAAGTTCTTGAACAAAATTTTGTAACCATATTGCTTCACGAATCGACCAGGATACAGCAATATATTCCGCTTCTGTACTTGATAAAGCAACGGTATCTTGTCGTTTACTATTCCATGAGATAGCACCGTTGCTTAATTGGAAAACATATCCAGTGCATGAACGTCTTTTGTCGACGTCAGATGCCCAATCAGCATCACAATAACCAAATAATTCATCGTCGACATTTGTTTTCTTGAACCTTAATTTATAGTCCAACGTTCCCTTTAAATAACGAAGAATTCGTTTTACGGCAACCCAGTGAGGCCGACCGAAATTAGTGTTGAATCGGCTCACATCATTCACTGCGAATGCAATGTCAGGCCTTGTGCCCCCAGCAATAAACAATAAGCAGCCAACTAATGACTGATATGGTATCTCAGAAACATTTTGTTTTTCTTCAGCAGATACCGGACACATTGACACTGACAATTTTTGATTTGTGTCACTCGGAGTTGCACTTGGATTTGCATGTTTCATGCCAAAACGTTCGATCACCTCTGATATATAAGCTTTTTGATCAAGAGCAATGCCCCCATCAATATATGTGATATGCAGACCAATGCATGACGTCGCAACACCCAAGTCTTTCATTTTAAATGCCTTACACAACGCCACTTTCAAACTCTTCAAAGTTTCTTGATTTTTCCAAAATATTAAAAAATCGTCGACGTAGATCGTAATGATTAATGATAGATCACTTTTGAAAAATACATATGGGTCACTTGATGACTTCTTCAAACCGTATGATTTCAGCATTTGCGTTAGCTTAATGTTCTACACTCGTCCACTTTGTTTTAAACCATATATAGCCTTCTTTAAATGGCAAACCTTTTGTGAACCGTCTGTGAAACCCTCTGGCTGGACCATGTAAATGTCTTCGTTTAAATTACCCTGCAAGAATGCAGTCACAGCATTCATTTGTTTAATTTTAAGTCCATTTTTAACTGCCAACGCCACAATGAACCGAATTGACGAATATCGAACTACCGGTGAATACACTTCTTGATAATCAATCCCGTATATTTGAGAACAACCTTTGGCTACTAATCTGGCTTTGTAACGAACAGGATTACCGGATTCATCACGTTTGATTTTGTAGACCCACTTAGACTTTATTGGTTTACGTTTTGCCGGTAATTCATCCAACTGCCAGGTCTCATTTTCCACCAAGGAATTGATTTCTTCACTCATAGCCGCCTTCCACTTTGAATTTTCTTCATGTTTAATTGCATCATTATATGAAGACGGTTCTTCAACAGCAAGAAAACCATAGGCCTTATACATAACATACCCATCAAAATTTCGCGGCTTCGGTACTCGTTCGGATCGTCGTAATTTTTGAACTGCTTCAACATCGTCGTCTGGAACAAACGTTGTATCGTTAGCATCCTCATACGTAGTTTCAGTTTCATTTATTGTCAGATCAGCATCACTGAAATTTTCATCTTTTGACGAATCATCCCGACCTGAAGCTTTTGCTGGAGTACTCGTAACGGTTTTTTCGTCGTTGTTTGATAATGTTAAAACATTATCCCTCACTTCAGCTGATACCACTGATTCATCGACTGCAACTGGATCTTTCCATGAAACACTCTTCTCGAAACCATTTTCGTAAAGAAAAACAACATCACGACTGATTTGAATTTCTTTTGTCTCTGGATCAATGCAACGATAACCTTTAACGCCTTCTTGGAAACCAACAAAGACCATCTTCTTTGACTTCTTGTCCCACTTACGGCGTTTTTGTTTTGGTACGTGGACCATTACTTTACTTCCGAACAATTCTAGATGCCCAATATCGACCCTCTTGCCAAACCAAACTTCTTCTGGTGTAACATTATCCAAAGTTGCATTGGCAGATCGATTTAAAATGTATGCGGCCATATTGACAGCTTCGGCCCAATATGATACGTCTAACTTTGCATCAAACAACATACATTTAGCTTTCTCGACTAACTTGCGGTTGGCTCGTTCCGCAATACCATTTTGTTCTGGAGTATATACAACGGATTTTTGATGTTTTATTCCGTGTTTCTTGAAATACTCTTCAAACGATTTATTTATGTATTCGGTGCCATTGTCTGACCGTAAAGCCTTCAGCTTTCTTCCTGTTTCGTTTTCAATCATCGCTTTGAATTCAACAAAACGATTAAACACTTCGGATTTTTCCTTCAAAAAATACACATAAATTTTTCTGGAGCGGTCATCAATAAATGTTAGGATATATTTAGCACCTCCGATCGAACGATTTTCCATGGGTCCATTAAGGTCAGAATGGATGAGATCCAATATATGATCGGAGCGCGTTGTGCTAATCGGAAATGGTCGACGCGTTTGCTTTCCTTCCTTGCAAACCTCGCAATTCTTTATTTCAATTTCATTTCGTTCGTTGAAAATTATACCGTTTACGAGACCGTTTTTCATTTTACACATGTCGGCGAAATTAATATGGCCTAATTTACGATGCCACATTAAACCACTCTTCGATTGAGCCATCGTCGCAAAACATTTCGAACGTTGAACGTTTAACTTGTATACACCATTTATTTCGTTGGTTTCAACGACCAATTGTTTCTTCTCGTTGTAAATATGACAGCCTGATTGATTAAACGTGACCGTATTCCCGTTTTTAACAATTTGCGCCACTGACAATAGGTTTGCAGTCAAGTCAGGGACACACAAAACTTCTTTAAAGTCAATTTCACGGTCACCAATTACTACCGGCACATTATCGACTCCTTTGACTGCAATTTTATTCGAACTTGCCGACGAAATCTGCTTAATTGGCGTTGACTTTAATTCTGCAAATAATGTTTCAAACGGTGACATATGTTGAGAAGCCCCGCTGTCAATAAACCATTCGTCCTCATGACAGTGTTTGGTGTAATACGCTGTATTAATATTCGTTTCAGCAGTTACAATGAATGCTGATTTTTCTGTAGCATTACCTTTTTTATTGTCTTTACCGTTCTTGTTAGGATTTTTACCGTTTTTCTTTGAACCGAATTTCTGTGGACACTTCTCTGCTTTATGACCACGTTTATTACACGAAAAACATTTTATGTTATTGTTCGTTTTTCCACCGTTTCCAAAAAATGCCGAACCACTACCGTTTGATTTTGCGTTATACTCCGAATCAAGTAATTTAGATTTAATTAGATCTGCCGTAATCTTAGCACCACTACTTTCGAGTCCCATAATCATTGGAGCAAATTCATTAGGCAAACCGGCCAATAAAATACTACCGAGCCATTCATCATCAACTGGAAACCCGATACCGTTTAATTTATTTGCAGTTTCAAACATTTGAGAAATATATTGATTCATGGAGTCACTACTTTCCAATCGAATCGTCACCAATTTCCTCAATAGTCCAATACGACGCGATAAGCCTCTGTCCTGAAACAATTCTTGTAATTTTGTCCATGTTTCAGCAGCTGTTGTTGATTTTTCTATGTGAACATATACTGATGGATCAACACTCAACTCAATTCTAGCCTTCGCCCGACGTAATTTAGATTCATCAGTTTCTGCACCAGTACCGGACACAATACACTTTTCATAATCATTTAATTTTAACAAGTTTCTGATTGTGTATTGCCACGTATGATAGTTTTCACTACCCTTGAGTTTTTCAATTCCATTCCACGCACTGTCATTCGACATTTTTAATTAATTTTCTTGTTTTAAATCGACACAGAAATTTAGAACGATAATTAACTTTGAGTTTCTTTATGTGTTTAAATCAATTTTTAACTATTGATTTCCAAAACGACACACGTTTTTTTTTTTTTTTTTTTTTTTTTTTTTGGTCCGAAACACAATTTCACAACTCGATTGAATGACTCAACACCAAAAAAGATGATAAAATATATAAAAAAAAAAACTTTATATATACCGAATATTCACTATTTTTTTATTTTTTTTTATTTGCTTTAATGTAAAACTTATTTTACTTTTAAACTTGCTTGAGCGTTCCTGGGCCCATAACCTGTTGATAAATTATTATTATCGACTGTGCAATTGAAATAGGGTTATTTAGTTTAAGGAGACAAATACACGTTCGTTCTGATCAATTACACAATTGCAAGTGAACATAGTCACAGTATTTATTTAATATAGTGTTAGTGGTTAGTTTTAGTACATATGTATATAGGGCGGTGCTAAAAATAAAAATATTTAGAACAAGGCTCGATACAACGAAACATCGTATTGCTAGATCAGAGTTTGAGCATATGTGTCAATTGGGCATATTTCGTCCTTCTTCTTCACAAGCATCACCTTCTCTATATCTTGTACCCAAAAAAGATTCTAATGATTGGAGACCATGTGGAGACTACCGAAGGCTTAACAATGTGACGGTCCCAGACCGATACCCAATACCACACATACAAAGTTTCTCAATGAACCTACGCGGCTGTCAGATCTTCTCAAAAATCGACTTGGTGAGAGCCTATAATCAAATTCCAGTCGCGCCCGAGGATGTATACAAAACTGCGATAGCAACTCCTTTCGGGTTGTTCGAGTTTTTTTGAACACCATACGGTTTAAGAGGAGCGGGTAATCCAGCGCTTCATGGACGAAGTCGTAAGAGATCTAAAATTCGTATTTGTGAATATCGATGACATGTTAGTGGCGATTTCATCTGAGAATACCTCAAACTTCTTTTCCAAAGATTGTCCGATTTCGGTCTGAATATTAAGGTTTCAAAATGTGTTTTTGGGATTCCGGAATTGGAATTCCTGTCCCACATAGTTTCCAAGGATGGTATTCTTCCATCTAAAGATAGAGTTTTAGCTATCTCCAATTTCCCAACATCAACTTCCATTCGCCAAATACAGCAATTTGTCGGGATGGTAAACTATTAGCACAGGTTTATCCCTAAATTGGCTGAATTAATTTCACCCATTCACGAGCATCTGGCACAACTCTGCAAGAAAGGAAAAAGCAAGAAAGAATTTTCCTGGCATGAAGAATGTAATATTGCATTTAAAAAATGTAAAAATGTATTGGCAGCTTCAACCCTTTTAGTTTATCCACTAGAGAATGCAATATTTAGTTTGACTACAGATGCATCAAGTATTGCTGTAGGCGCAGTTTTAGAGCAACTAATAAGTAAAGGAATTTGGGAACCTCTTGCATTTGACAGAGAGCTTTTGGCTATATATTTGTCAATTAAACAGTTCCGTTACTTTGTGGAGGGAAGAAATTTTACAATTTTCACAGACCACAAACCAATGACTACAGCATTATTAACTAAAACAGAACGTAGTCCTAGACAATCTAGACATTTAGATTATATTAGTCAATTTACGTCCGATATACGTCATATACATGGTAAGGAAAATATAGTTGCAGACACGTTCAAGCAGCCACGACTCAATAAATTCAATTATTTTTCTGGACTAGACTATTTCGAACTGAGCAAGTTACAAGAGACTAATGAAGAGCTCCCATTCTCACTCAGGACCAGGGAAACTCAAGTAAAATTCTCGATAGAATTTATATGCCTAATCATAAAATCTATATATGGTGCGAAGTTTCAACTTCAACAAAACACCCATATATTCCACGACAATTGAGACGTTCAGTATTCGAAATCATTCATAATCTAAGACACCCTGGGATTCGAGCAACACGAAAATTAGTAAGAGCCAAATTCTTTTGGCCTGGCATCGATGTTGATGTTGGTTACTGGGCAAAGAGATGCAATAATTGTCAGAAAGTCAAAATTCATAGGCACACCCGATCAGAACCTGGTAGGTTCGATCTTCCGTCAGAAAGATTTGAGCATCTCCATCTAGATTTGGTTGGGCCCTTACCATGCTCTAATAATAATACATATATTCTGACAATAATAGATCGTTTCACCCGTTGGCCTGAAGCCTCTCCAATTCCGAATATTACTGCACAAACTGTAGCAAAAACTTTTGTCCAGCAATACATACCACGTTTTGGAACACCTTATCGTGTAACCACCGATCAGGGTACACAGTTTGAAAGTAAACTTTTCTCTGAAATTACTACATTGCTGCTAGGTAGCACATAAAATCCATACAACACCATATCACCCAAGTGCGAATGGATTAGTGGAAAGATTTTACCGCGACTTAAAAGATACTTTGAGAGCACGTGCAAATACCAGTCATTGGAGCAATGAAATACCTTTCGTGTTACTAGGCATTAGAGCAACAATAAGAGATGACCTCAAAGCTTCTCTTGCAGAACTACCATCACCGAACCAAACGACTTTATAAGCCGGCTTATAATAACTAACATAAAATTGTTAAAATAATAAATAATTGTTTTTATAGTAAATAAATAAAATTAAAAAAAAAAAATAGTTTCGCAATAAGATAATAGTGAAGTTAGAAAAACTATTATACAGAGCATGTTAATGTGCACACTAAAATTAGGATTTTTTCAGCACACTCAAAAAAGGGTATTTTCACTAATGTTTTTTATATTGAGTTTAGAAAACTACACCCAAAATTATAAATTTTATTATTAGAAAAGTTTAACGCTATTTTCACATTTTTCGCAATAAGGCGGTAGGTGCACACATAATATAGTTCGGCACATAAGTACTATAGTTTCCTAAAGATCATTTTTTTCCAAAACTGGCTTAATGGATTCGTTTATATTCGGCCATGCTGTTTTAGTTTTTTTAATTCAAATTGTCTATTTCCTATAGATTCTGAAATTATTAGTATTTGCTTTGGTCTTTAGGTTTTGTTTATAATTATTTTAATTTTTATTTGTCCAGTTATCCTATTGTATGAGGAAATTTTGAAATAAAATATCTTTGGCATTCTATTTTGATTTTCTATTTTGTATTTTTATTTTGTCTGTCCTACGAGTATATCCAATGCATTTTGCCATTATTGTAAAAAAACTTTGAACAAAATATGGAAGAGAAAATTATTTCACTCACGTCAAAATTACTATAAAAACAAAATATTATTACGGAATTCGGACACGTCCCAAATTAACAAAACATAAAAATTTGATTTGAATGGTTAACAAATTTTAGTCCTTAGTTTAAAATTCGATTTCTCCACAATTTTCCAAATGGCGTATGGGAGACATGGCTATATTTATGTAGATATAACGAAAATATTTTTAAACGCGGAAATTTAAATACTATTAAAACAATGTTGTTAATTTATTTTATTTTTAAATTTTTATTATTTTTATAAATATATTTAAATATGTTAAATATTTTAAATTTTTTTGATTTTATAATTTTTTAGCAATAGAAAATATACGTCTGTCGGCAAAGACCTTTAGCAATTTTTTTTTAGTTAAATTCAACATGAAAACGGTTACTGAAAGTAATCTCTTTCGGTTTAAACCTAACTCTAGTCCTCAACGTACGTTATTTATTATTCTAAAATATTTTATTTATTTTTTTTCAAACGTAAATATTGTTTTTCATTTCCACTAATTATAATCAAAAAAGAATTCATGTATGATTAAATTGGGAAATTACATCTTCTGGTCTATTACCTTCACTGGGATCTCCTAAATTATGAATAAAATTAAATATTAGGTTTCAGTTCGATTGGTTAAACTATCTGGGAGTTAATTCTCCTTCGATGAAAAAACTTAATAAAAAAAATATTTCCATTTTGTTTCCATCAAGTCTTTTTCATTTATAACATTTTACATAAAGATAATAAGCGATTCTCGATGTACAAATGAAAAAGAATCGTGAAAAAAACGCTGAATATGTTGCTTTCATAGTAAGCAACACTGAAAACACACATTTTATCGAGTTTCATATAGATTTCCTCTAGACGCGATGCGGCAATTGGTTTAAATATTAGCTAAATGATAAACTAGATTCAGTTTCGTCAGTTTTCATCACTATCTGTCAAAATATAAAATAAATTGTAAAAATGATCAAATTATGACCCTGTTAAAGTTAGCCGAAAGTTTCCAGCCGAAAGTAAAAAGTCGATAATGTAGATAATGTTATTAACATTTCAGCCGAAAATAAATAATTTGGTGGTTGACAGCCAAAAGTAGTTAGGATACATGAATTGTAATAAAAACTTTTGTAAACAGTCTTAAGTGGAAAACTTTGTTTAACCTAGTCGTGGAAAATATCGGAAAATCAGAAGGATTCGCAAAATTGGAATAAAATCAGCCTCTAGAGTGTACATCTGAAGTTGAATCGTTTTTATGTGATTTGTCAATAGCTATCGCAGGGAAAAATTCAGTTCAAGTTTCCCCTGGGAAATCTCGTAAAATTCGATTTTCCAAAAATCATTAGAAAATTTTTATAAAATCAGCCTCTAGAGTGTTATATCTGGAGATGGATTGCATTGATGTGATTTGTCAATAGCTGACGCAGGAGAAAAATTCAGTTCAAGTTTCCTGTGGGAAATCTCGGAAAATTCGATTTTCCAAAAATCATTAGAAAATTGGAGATGTATTGCGTTGATGTGATTTGTCAATAGCTATCGCAGGAAAAAAATTCAGTTTAAGTTTCCCGTGACCGAGCAAACGGCGCAGTGGTTAAAGCTGCGGCGTTTGGATCGGGAGGTACCGGGTTCGAATCTCGATAGGGGCGGGATGCAAAAGGGATTTTTCATCATCTGATTACGATCGGTGATGACGATGAACACAACTATGACCCCCTGTTGAGAGTGCAGAATCCATGGGCCGACCCACCTTTCATGTCAGCACTATAGGTTGGCATGAAGCAATGCAATGTGCAGGTGGTTTATACAAAGCGGGTCTATAGCCGTACGTCCTCGATTTGGCTAATACTGCGTAAAGTAGGACGGTAAAATTAACTGCGAAAGAGTTGGGAGTGCCTTGAGCCCCAGAAAAGATTGCATAGTTTAAAATAAAAAAAAAAAAAAAAAAAAAAAAAAAAAGTTTCCCGTGGAAAATCTCGGAAAATTCGATTTTCCAAAAATCATTAGAAAATTCGTATAAAATCAGCCTCTAGAGTGTCATGTCTGGAAATGTATTTAATTGATGTGATTTGACAATAGCTATCGCAGGAAAAAAATCCAATTCAAGTTTTCCGTGGGAAATCTCGGAAAATGCGATTTTCCAAAAATCATTAGAAAATATATATAAAATCAGCCTCTAGAGTGTTATGTCTGGAAATGAATTGCATTGATGTCACTTGTCAATAGCTATCGCAGGAAAAAAAAATTCAGTTCAAGTTTCCCGCGGGAATGATTTGTCAATAGCTGACGCAGGAAAAAAATTCAGTTTAAGTTTCCCGTAGGAAATCTGGGAAAATTCGATTTTCCAAAAATCATTAGAAAATTGGAGATGGATTGCATTGATGTGATTTGTCAATAGCTATCGCAGGAAATCTCGGAAAATTAAATTTTACCAAAAACAGTAGAAAATTTGTATAAAATCAGCCTCTAGAGTATTATGTCTGGAGATGAATTGCATTGACGTGACTTGTCCATAGCTATCGCAGGAAAAAAATTCAGTTTAATTTTCCCGTACGAAATCTCGGAAAATTTAAAATTTTGGTAAATCGAATTTTCCGAGATTTCCCACGGGGAACTTGATCTAAATTTTTTTCCAGCGTTAGTTATTGACAAATCATTCCCACGGGAAAGTTGAACTAAATTTTTTCCCTGTGAGTAGTGTAAAGTACGGGGTTATATCCCACCCCAAATGGGGTGGATTTTTATATGTATATTACAACAACATAAACGTTTACGTATGTTTTTTTATATGTAGACTACAGTGCAACCACGGTGGACTCCCCATTAAGTTTTAAAACGACATATTTTTAAGTTAATTTTAATTTGTAAAGTTTAACAAAATCTGGTTTTTAAAACGCAAAATTAAAAGACTAACTTAAATTGCAACTGTTTGCAAGTTTGCGGATACCATAACCTCCCCCACCTACATTAAAAAAATGTAAATTATGATTCATTTCACCATAAAAGTATACCACCCACACAAACCATTTTATTGCGCTGTAAGCCAATTAAACGTCGTTCATTTTGAACACGAATATACATGTCTGAAAATAAAGTCAGTAACAAAATTTTTACTTAGCTTATTAAACCTAATCTTTATATCAATTTAACTAAAATACACATCTAATTTAATGATTTAAATAATCGTACACTAAAATTAAATTTTTTTATAACACAAAATCTCAGGAAGCGTTCACCAAATCAGAAAAGAAATGAATTAACCAAAAATTAAAAAACCGAATCGAACTGTCAAAAGTTAAATATAAGGAAGGAATCAAGGATTGCACAAAATATAATTGGGTAAATTTACATTTTCGACGCCAAATGAAATTCAGCGCCAATTTTTTAAAAGCAGATTTTTTTACAACTACATGCGCATTTTTTTTTTAAATTAGAATTTTTAAGAACTAAAAATAAAACATAAAACAACGCTTTTTTGTCAAATTGTGTATTTTCCAAACTACCAAATTACAAAAAAAAAAAAATTAAAACCATGAAATCTCCGTATTTCAGATATTTATTTTGATTTTTTTAATTTTTGTTTTATTTCAGCATTTTCCAAAATAAGCACTTACACTGGATGTCAATCATTTCCTTATATTTAATCGGCATTTTCCAAAATCAAGAAATGAAATGAGCATTTTCCAAAATAAGTGCTTACACTGGATATCAGTCAAAAAATGAAATTATATCTCACTGGATGTCAATAAAAATAGGCATATCACAGCTTTTTCCTTTTATTTCTGTTGCAATGGGACAATATTTTAAATAAAATGGCATATTTTAGAAGTGAAGAAAGAAAATTCTACTTCTTTCTTTATATTCTACTAAAGCTGTGTTTCTTATTTCTGATCTAATCAATCTGATTGATCTGAGTACTAGAAAGTTGTGTAGCATTTCAAAAACCTAGCAAAAACAATTGACTGAAAAGCAATTTCCAAAACAATTGACAGAAAAAACAATTGACAGAAAAGGCAATTGACAGAAACAGCAATTGACAGTAAAGTACTTTTCGCCTCGCCTCGAAATATTTAGTTACCACAAATGCGAAGCTGAAACCCTTTCATACCGGTGGCGTTGGCTTTGAACATTCGGTTGCTATCAAATATTTTATTTAGGTCTATTTTACACGTGAATTATAGCAAGAACTGAGATATTCTAAATTTGTAACGTACATATGAGCTAGATTTTTTGGTAAGTATGGAATATTTGTGTAAAAAATGTGATTTGTAGGTTATGTTGAGAAAGCACATCGCTTTGTACTACTTTAAAATCTCGCAGTCGAGTGTGGAACGCATTGCCTTGGCCTTGTAGATAACTTCATTGTAATATATTTTTTTTTTTTTTTAAATTATCACTTAAAAATAAATTATTTTTCAACAAATTGAATTTATTACTATAAAATTAAACGGTTTCAATCGAAAAAAACTAATTTACATAGTTAAAAAACGAAATAAAAAATTTTTCGAAGCTCAAAGCCGAGGCGCCTGGTATGAAAAGTACTTTAATCTTAGCGTCATAGCTTGACATTTGCAAAAGTTACGCAGTCAAGAGTACATCTATCTCTGTGTGTGTTGGCGATTAATTACAATTTTAGAAATTATTAACAATTTTAGACATGATTTGCGAGGCTGAATCCGATCCCACATTCATCAAAAGGATCATTACTGGAGACGAGACGTGGGTTTATGAGTACGACACGCAATCCAGACATCAGGCTAGTGAATAGCGTTCACCAAAAAAAACACGTCGTTTTAAGTCAAAAAAGAAGGCAATGCTCACGGTTTTCATGGATTACAACGGTGTAGTGCATCATGAATTTTTGCCAGAAGGCCAGACCGTAAACAAAGAGTATTATTTGGGCGTTATGAGACGTTTGCGTGAAGCAATTCGCCGAAAGAGACCGGAATTGTGGGCAGAAAACTCGTGGATTTTGCACCATGATAACGCACCGTCGCACAGTGCCATCATTATTCGTAATTTTTTGACGAAAAATGAAACAAATACCATCCAACAGCCACCGAATTCACCTGATTTGGCTCCGTGTGACTTTTTTCTGTTCAATCGAGTTAAAAAACTATTACGGGGAACGTGTTTCAGCAGCCGAGAGGAAATAATGGAAAAATCGCCAACACACACATAGTAGATGTACTCTTGACTACGTAACTTTTGCAAATGTCAAGCTATGATATATATATATATATATATATATATATATATATATATATATATATATATATATATATATATATATATATATATATATATATATATATATATATATATACTCCTGGACAGAATTAACGCATATTTCACAATAAAGTCTATTGCAAGCCAATCAATTAAAATTTTCAGAAATGCTTAATCAAGGGTGTTGTGGACTGTATGAAATTGTTTGTTTTTAAGAAATATAATTTTTTTGTTGAATACTATATTTTAATGAATTTAAATTTATTAAATTAAGAGTAAAACAGTTGGTTTGTATAAGAATTAATTTATTTAAAGTGAAAACCTTGAAGAACCTTATAATGTCACACTGTGTATCTTGCGAATACTAAAAACTGATTAACTAAAAATTTATTGATTTTTGTTGCTTATAAAACCATAAAAAAAATACTTAAATATAATTGGTTACATAAATATTTATTATGTTGGCAATAGCTGATTGGCATTTTTGACCTATTTGAAAATTCACGGTTAACTATAAAATTCAAATATTAGTTTGGACCCAATTTATTGAAATTATTAGTTAAGTCTCAAACCATTGACCGATGGTGAATTACTTTGGTTAAAGTTACTTTACATAGGTGACACTACTATAAATAAAGGAATATAATACAAGTAAAATTTCTGTAGGTAATTCTAAATTAAATATTTAATATACATTTAATTAATTAAATTTAATATAATGTACCATCACCTGCCCAAATATATTAAATGGGCTTGGGATTTCACTTAAGCTAAGTATGTATTAATAATAATTTCATAGTTACTAATAATTTATTTTTTATGTTTTAGATTCCATGTCGATTTGTTTACGTTAAGGTGGGTATAGCCCAATTACTCGGGCCTTGCTCGAGGTTAAAATATTAGGAATGGAAAATGGTAAGGACACGACGTATAATTAACGTGAATTCTTTTGTGCTGCCATAACACACGATTTTCTTAATTCTAATTTGTTTTCTCTTTCTTAATTTTCTTTTAGGTTGATCGTAACTGGAAATTACGTTTGGGTCTAAACAAAGAGTGAATTGTGTTTGAAATCCAACGCAACGATCGGCTTTTGTTCCATTGCATATTAATTATTTGTAAATGCAGTACCATTAGTTCTTGTAAATATGTTCTAAAGCAAACACCTAAAATAAGACCCATTGCAATATGGCACCCTTTCGTGAGCTGGAGGCGGTTAAAGTCGTCATATTGTATCAGGAAGATTATACTCAAGTACAAATCGCACGAAAATTAGGAGTGAACCAGTCTTTGGCATCACGAATACTTAAGCGATATCGTGAGGCCGGAGAGTATAAAAGAAAGCCCGGATAAGGAAGTAAAAGGTGCACAACCGACCATGACGACCAATTTTTAAAAATTAATTCGTTACGTGATTGAAAGCGTACTTCTACTAAACTAAAAAATGAGTTACTTAGTGCCCGCCAAGTGAATGTTAGTACCAGAACAATTAGACGAAGATTAAAAGAAGCGAACCTAACTCCAAAACGGCCTGTAAAAGTTCCACGGCTTCTTCTCCGCCAAAAATCTAGCCGTTTTGAATTTGCTCATTCTCATGCAAATTGGGGAACTGATCAATGGGCCACTGTTCTCTTTACAGATGAGACTAGAATCCAATTATGGAAAGCAGATGGACGTGATCTTGTATACAGAAGACCTGGAGAACGCTACCCACCGTGTTACATTGCAAACTGTAAGCTTTGGTGGAGGTTCCATAATATTTTGGGGGTGGAATCAGTTGGGAGGGCCGTACGAAGCTGGTGGAGATTGGTTTGAAGATGAATGCAGACTGGTATGTTCGGAAGATTCTTTACGGTCACATTTTGCCATATGTGGGCTTCATAGGTTACGACAGTTTTTTGTTAATGCATGATAGTGCTCCAGTCCACGTAGCTGCAACGGTACAACAATATCTCCAAGATATCGTCATTCGTGCACTTAAGTGGCCACCAAGGAGTCCCGATCTTAATCCGATCGAACACGTATGGGACATTCTAAAATGCCGCATTAGAGCTAGAAATCCCGCACCAGATTTGTTAGCAGGGCTGAAAGTTGCAACGGAAGAAGAGTTGAATCTAATCCCGCAAGAAATGATACAAAGCCTTCTACTTAGTATGCCCAGAAAGATAGAAGCTGTAATAAGTGGACGGGAAGGGGGTGAGGGGGGGTGGTGGAATACTCATTACTAAATTAATCAAACTAAATTGTAATAAAGCTAATTTTAATGTTTATAAACCGCTATTGAAAATTTAAAAAAAAAAAATAGTTCGACAAATTTTAACATTTTGCAATAAAATGTAGTCGCTATAATTCCATAACGCCACATTTGTGCCTCTTTTGAGAAATGTCTGTCAATTGACAGCAAAAATAATTGACAGAAAAATCAATTGACAGAAAAAATAATTGACAGAAAAAATAACTGACAGAAAAGACATTTGACAGAAAAAACAATTGACAGAAAAAATAATTGACAGAAAAAATAACTTACAGAAAAAATAATTGACAGAAAAGACAATTGACAGAAAAAATAATTGACAGAAAATAATTTACAGAAAAAACAATTGCCAGAAAAAATAATTTACTGAACAAACAATTGACCGAAAAAATAATAGACAGAAAAAACAATTGACAGAAAAGACATTTGACAGAAAACCAATTGACAGAATATATATATATATATATATATATATATATATATATATATATATATATATATATATATATATATATATACATTTTTTTTTTCTGTCAATTATTTTTTCTGACAATTATTTTTCTGCCAATTGTTTTTTCTGTCAATTATTTTTTCTGTCAATTTTTTTTTCTGTCAATTGATTTTTCAGTCAATTGTCAATTATCTTTTCTGTCCATTGTTTTTTCTGTCAATTATTTTTTCTGTCAATTGTCTTTTCTGTTAATTATTTTTCGATCAATTATTTTTTCTGTCAATTATTTTTTCTGTCAAATATTTTTTCGGTCAATTATTTTTTTCTGTCAAATGTCTTTTATGTCAATTGATTTTTTTGTCAATTATTTTTCCTATCAATTGTTTTTTCTGTCAATTGCTTTTTTTTTCAATTATTTTTTTTGTCAATTGTCTTTTCTGTTAATTTTTTTTTCTGTCAATTATTTTTCCTGTCAATTGTTGTTTCTGTCAATTATTTTTCCTGTCAATTGTCTTTTCTGTCAATTATTTTTCCTGTCAATTGGTTTTTCTGCCAATTGTTTTTTTTTGTCAATTATTTTTTCTGTCAATTGATTTTTCTGTTAATTGATTTTCTGTCAAATATTTTTCCTGTCAATTATTTTTTCTGTCAATTATTTTTTCTGTCAATTATTTTTTTGACAATTGTGTTTTCTGTCAATTGTCTTTTCTGTTAATTTTTTTTTTCTGTCAATTATTTTTCCTGTCAATTGTCTTTTCTGTTAATTATTTTTTCGGTCAATTAATTTTTCTGTTAATTATTTTTTCTGTCAATTTTTTTTTCTGTCTATTTTTTCTTTCAATTGTATTTTCTTAATGACTAAGAAAAAATCTCCATCAGAATTTATAAAGAACAAGGATTTACTATACGTCAAATTGGAACTAAAATTAGTCGATCATCAACTATAGTCTACAACTTCCCAAAAAAAGCTCGAAGTTATGGTCATAAAAAGAAAACAAAAGGAAATAGTAAGTTATCCAAATCTCAAATTGACAAAATAAGAAAGGAAGCAACTCGTAACAAGTTAACCGCCAATCAAATTAAAGCAAAATTGGGCTTACCTGTTACAAAACAACATATTGCTCGAGTGTTAAGAACAACAAAAAATATTAAATGGTAGAAATTGCAAAGTAAGCCTAATTTATCCTATCAACATATTGAAAAAAATGCTACTGTTCGCCAAGCGATACATGCATTGGAAGGATGAATGGCAAAATGTGATTTTCTCGGATGAGAAAAAATTCAACCTGGACGGCCCTGATTGCTACTCTTGCTACTGAACTGTCTAAAAGAAATTTCGGCGGTGGGACAGTAATGGCGTGGGGAGCTTTTTACTATGGCGGGAAGCTACCAATTTGCTTTATTACCCCCCGAATGAATTCAAACCTATACAATGATTTGTTAGAAGATGTTTTGATAACTTTTCTTGACGACAATTGATTTTATTTTCCAACAAGACAATACTTCCATTCATGTATCGAAGCAATCAATGGAGTGGTTTCGTCAAAAACAAATAAATATTCTTGATTGGCCTGCACGTAGTTCCGATTGTAATCCGATGGAGAATTTATTTATTGGGGCATACTTACAGCGAAGGTTTATGCGAATCGTCGGCAGTTTAAAACGGTTAATGAACTAAAGTAGTGCATTAAGGGCTGTTGGGGAGAAATTGAGGCAGAAACTTTAAAAAAGTTGTCAAATTCAATGCCAGAATTCATTAAACAACAAGGGCGTCATACGAAATACTAATTTAAAATTTTCTTTATTATTATGTAGATATTTTTTGATAAATTTTAAGTGTTCTTATACGAATATTTAAGCAATTTGAAGTATTTTTTAAATTGGATTAAACATAATATAATATGTATTGTAATTCTTTACTGTTTATGAAATAAACAATTTTATTTAAAAAAAATCATAGGGATCTGTTTATTTTATTATTTAACAAAATACCAATGGTTGTTCTTATACGAATATTTATCACTGTACGCAAGGCTGGGCAAATTACATTACACTGAGTAACTAAAATACTTTTACAAATTACAGCAAATTGAGTAATTAAAATACAAATTACAATTGCTTTGAATTGAAATTTGTAATTAAAATACAAATTACGATTACTTTACATTTGTAAATTGACAAATTTTATTTGACAAAATTCTTTTAGTGAAAAAACGTATCATTAAAAAAACGAATATTAAGATTATGTTTTATACTGATGTGGTGTGTAACCCGATTTAATGTAATTGCTCTATCCGGTGTGCAGCCCTATTAAAATGATATAATTATATTCACCACTCTTCTTCCATTTTTGGTAAAGGTTTTTTTTTAGAAATTAAAAATAAAAAAGTTATAAATTATTTTAATCTGGTGTGGAACGCCAAGTTGAATTCATTATATATTTGTAAGATGATAAATATATTTAACAGTTAAAAATAAAACGAAAATTTAATAAAATGTAATAAAAGTAATAAAATAAAATAAATTATTAAAATTATTAAATAATAAAAAGAAAGTAGTGAAAGTTAACCGCTCGGCTTCACTACACTGATGGCTCTGAAACCAGATTTGATTAAGCCTTGTAAAAATTTAAATAAGAAATTTTAAAAACTGAAAATTTAAGTAATTAAAATACAAATTACAAATTGTAATTTGTATTTTAATTACGTAATTTAAATACATGTAATTCGTTACTGCCCACCCTTGACTGTATGTATGTATAAAGTTCCACTTCATTTAATATAATTCGGTTTTGATTCATCCAATTTTTCATTTAAATGGAAACTGTATTCAATTAGTACAAATAGCTTTCCAATCATTCAAATTTATTTCACGAAAATCCATTAAAAAAACTGATCGTCCAATCCATGTCATCCAAAACATTTTCACATTTTCAATTTCCTAAAAAATTAGTTTTCCAATGTAATTGGTAATAGTATAAAGTATTGAGCAAAAGCAACAAATTATTGATACACAAAATTCCATTGCCTAAATAATGTACCGTTTTTGATCGATTCGACATTATGTGGGAAGGTGTAGGTATTCCTACAACCAGAGCAAAGTATAAATGGCTGCAAGCAGAATCAAGGTAAACAAAGGAAAATTTTGATCGCTGAAACCAGAAAATAAAAAAAATATTCGGGTGTTACGATTTAAATTTAAAATGCACAGGAACAACATTATTTTATTTGTTTACTATTAGGCGTTATTTTTTTCTTTTTTTTGGAATGAATTTTATTTGTCATTAAATTAACGCAAGCGCTGTAACAACAAACAGAGGATTTTATTCGAATCAACACCCCCGCCACACTATCCACGCAAAACAATGTAAGACAATCAGTTCATAATTGGATGTAAATTGTTAAAGATTTGCGGAATGTATAGAACAATTTTGATTTTTAAGATTTTGGCTTGAGCGTGGTGATATCTTGTTTGGGATAAGCAATGCTATATTTTATATACCTTCTCCATCATTTACTTGTGAGTATTTGCCCCTGGGGAAATTCATCAGAATTCTTCTTAAGTAGCACAATAAACAATTTTATTAAATTATTTGGGAAGTAACATCGTTTAAATAACATTTGCTTCTATTTTCATATGAATGATGCAAATTCTACATAATACTAATAAGTTTACTACATTTTTGATGAAAGCTTAGCATTGCTTTAAGATATACATACTTCCTTATTCGGTTATTCCGCTTAACAAATCGTAAAGTTTTTATAGGCACCTTTCTCATTTAAATAATAAAATTCATCCAGTACCAGAGTCTTCTGTGATGATTTCGATTTTGATAATTCGATTACGTTGGATTATGAAAAAAATAAAAATAAAAGATGGTTGAAAGAAGCTTGCCATATATGAACATCAAAAAATTCGGTAGATTATAAAGTAGATATAAACAGGTTACAAGCAAATTATAAAAATATTATTCAAAATTACTTGTGATTTGTAGTCCATAGTCATTATGTCCGAAATAAAAAGACAAAGAAATGCAAATGATCCGAACTGGCTGATATTTATATATTGTCTAGGGCCGGGGGGGAGGGGGAGGGGCTTAGAAAACGTTAATTTGGTTCACAGTCTTTCTGTTCGGAATACTCATCGAGTGCTGGAGATTTTTCAACCACAAAAGATGATTCTTCGATTGAGCAGGATACCGACGTTGAGCAGGATATTGTCATTGAGCAGGATATCGACTTGAACAACGGACTTATCATGCGTATTAGCCAGAGAATAGAGTTTTGCGGGTGAATTTCCTTTTGCTGGTTTTCGGAAGTACGTACATATACAGTGCTGGGAAAAAAAATTGGGCAAACATATTTTATTACAAATTGGAGTCTTTTTTTGCTAAAATTACAAAACTTTTGAAAGCAATTGGCTTATTGTTTCATTTTAAATACATCTATGACCTAATTTTTTGAAAAAATAAAAAAAAAATAAAAATTACCTACAATTTAGGGGGAAAACTCGAAAAATGTCAAAATATTCAAAATACGTTGATTGGAGTTAAAGTAATGGAATAAATTAAACACTTATTACTTAATTTTTTTTTTGTTTTTTACTGATTTATAGAAATTCTATCTTTAATATTAATATTTTGTTGGACCGCCATTTGCTTTTATTACAGCGATACACCTCTGATTCATTGAATTTGATAAATTTTTAGAGATTTTAGAATTTTTAATACTACAATGTCGTCGGAATTGTTTTAAAACTTGATCGGACGTGGACGTAAGAGGGGATCTTGAGCGAGCAACGGGAAAACAAATTTCAGCCAGCTTAGTGAGAAAGAAAATTGTTAAAGCTGGTTTGAAAACACTTAAACCAGTCCAGAAGCCTGAGTTCATATTACGAGTGAAAAAAAAACGTTTGCTATGGGCCCAGGAGCATGTTTCTTTGACTCAAGAGATGTGGAATGATGTGAATCAAAATTCCGATGAATCAAAATTCAAGCTGCATGTTGGAGATGGAAGAATTCTCGTAAGGAGAGAATCTCCCAAGAAGCTAAGCAACGAATGTCTTTTAAGGCTTCCACAGAGAAATGAAGGAGTTATGGTCTGGGAATACTTTTCTGGAAATGAAACCGGTCGATTGTGCTTCCTTAGTTCCAAAATTAGAGCAGCTGTTTATCTGCAGG
Organism: Tipula vernalis; assembly: GCA_958295665.1. Lineage (NCBI taxonomy): Eukaryota > Metazoa > Arthropoda > Insecta > Diptera > Tipulidae > Tipula > Tipula vernalis. The sequence continues at coordinate 116,402,241 of OY282559.1, forward strand.
TCCTACATAACGAATTTGAGCCTTCTGTGTTAAAGCTTTTTGGCAAGACTTGCAGATTTATTTTTCAACAGGATAACGCTCCGTGCCATACCGCCAAAGTTGAGAGTTATTAATTTTGAATTGTAGATAGAAAAATTGGCTTTCAGGTAAACATAAATAATTTGTTAAAAACTTGTTTTTTTTCTTATCTCTTCATTTAAAGGGAAAAAAGTGCTTTGCAGAAAAAAATATCGATGTGTTGAGATGGCCTCCGTACAGTCCAGACTTAAATCCCATAGAAAATATTTGGTCTGTAATGAAGCTAGAAGTAGCAAGACAGTGCCCTGGGCCCTGATTTCTGAATACGATTCGTATCGTCGTACGATACGAAAATGAATTGGTATTTCTGAATAAGAACGTACCAAGTATTTTCATTTTTGTAGTGTACGCAAAGGGAAATTTTTTTAACATGAAGCAACCTTAAAATGACAGTGTAAATCTGTAAATAATCCTATTTATGTCAATTTTTTGACATTTACAAAATATAAACATTTAAAATAGTATTTAAAATAGCTAAAATATATTATATTTGTGCAATATGACGAATAAATAAACAAGTAAAAACAAATTAATAATGGAATCTTTAGCGTTATATTTGTCTAGTGATGAGAGTGATGATGGGGCGAACCCATCTTACTCTATTAGATACAGACAAATTCGCGATAAGTCCGACATTTTTAAACTCTCTGATACAATGTGAGTATTTAAATATTTTTAATCTTGCGTATAAATCTTTCGAATTATTTTATACTATTCTAGGTTTTTGAGGTTATTTAGACTTTCAAAAAGTGCAGTGAAATACGTACTGGATGAACTAAATGTCGATTTACCGAACCGCGGAAGAGCAACATCTATCCCAAATGTTTTAAAATTAGCTGGAATTTTAAGATTTTGTGCTCAAGGGAGTTACCAGAGGAGTGTGGGGCAGGATTTGTTTGTGGAAATGGCACAATTGACTATATCCGTTGTAATGAGCGAGGTGTTCAATGCGTTTGAATCTAAATTGTGCTCAATATGTATATCGTTTTCTGTCAATCCAACACAGACAAAGATAAAGTAACAAGTGCTTTTTTCAATAAAACTGGATTTCCTGGTGTTATAGGCTGCGTAGACGGAACCCATGTTAACATAATACGTCCAGTTGAAAACGAACATATATATTTCAACCGGAAGGGCAAACACAGCATTAATACAATGATAGTAAGCTTACTCATCGGGACAATGTCAAGCACTTAATATTTCTGTTATTCCCACCTAGGTATGAGATCATAAAATGAGGATCATGGCTGTTGACTCCAGATACGGCGGTTCATCTCATGACTCTTTGGTATGGAGTTTGAGTACCTATCGTCGGTATTTGCAAGCAAACTTTAATTCTGAGAATTATTGGCTACTTGGTAAATAATAGTGTTACATGAATGATATATGTATATATAGACGTTTTTGTGTAAATGTTTAAATATTTGACTGAAAACAAACATTCTCATTAATTGGTGATTCTGGTTACCCTCTGAAACCGTGGCTTATAACCCTTTTTCGAGCGGCTGACTCAGGCAGCAGAGAAGCTCTATTTAATAATTTTCATTCAAGAACAAGAAATGTTGTAGAACGAAGCATTGGATTACTAAAGACGAGATTCAGATGTCTGCTGGGAGCCCGAGAGCTACATTATACGCCCAAGAAAGCTTCGCAGATATTTAACGTCTGCTCTGCACTTCACAACATTTGCCTGCACTACAACGTTCCGTTCGAATTAGAAAACGAATCTATAATAGCACAAATAGATGTCGAAGAAAATTTAACAAACGAACCAGAAAATACAGCCGCAAGAAGGATTAGACAAAATATTCGAAATTCATTAACGTAAATGTTTATTCATCAGTTTAATTTCATATTTAAATTCATTTTATTCTAATAGTTACATAAATTTCATTGTACAATATATATTCCTAAATTATTAAAAAATAAAATTATTTTGATTTATTATCGCAGATAAATTCATTAATCACATTTGTTTTATTATAAAAATTATAGTTTTGCCGCTTTGATTTCAAGTTTTTGTTTTTTTATTTCTAAATCGCAGCTGCAGCTTCAATTTTTGGTCCGCTAAATTAGACCTTTGCTTTAATTTAATTTCGTTTTCCCTTAAAATTATTTACCTTTCCTTTAGTTCCATTTCTCTTTTTCTTAAATCATAAGACTTTTCCTTGATCCTAACCAATCGCTTTAACGTTTTGTTTGTGTCAGCTACGGCATTGGTGATGGAATCTAATTTTGTTGAAACGTCATGAAATTTCGATTGTATGTTGACTTGTTCCTGTAATAGGGAATTTTTTGATCGGATTCGGGCCGTTACTCTTGGTGTCTGCAGTTCAACCATGTTCTCTTGAATATTTTCCGTATCAGGATCATCTACAGCGACTGCAGGAAGCGAAGCGATTACAGTTGGCAATTCTAAAATTGTGTCTCCAAACGATTGCGTATTGCTTGTTTCCTCTACAGCACGTTGTAAATCGATTATCCTTATGACAGAGCCCTCGATTGCCGAAAATGTATGCATTTTTGCCCGTCCTGCTCCCGCAGCGAAAATATTAATTTGGTTTTCTTTTAGCTTTTTTTTAATGTGGAACTTAAAGTCGGACCAAACCCTTTTCCACCCCTCAGGGTTTCGTACTGGTGGTCCATTACTGTTTAGCCGTGTGTTAATTTCCTTTCATAATTTTTTTACTAGTATTCCCGCTTCGGAAGTTGTCCAAATCGGTGTGATCCTCCATAAACGACACCAAAAGTTCGTACTGCTTTGTGGAGCTTGTTTGTTTTGGGTTGGTTACTTTTGCCCTGCAATTAAAATTTGCAAACTATTAATCGAAATTTATTGTTAATCATATTTACATATAATATTTGTACAAATATTTTCGATTTTAAGGAAATATTTTTTAATTTTATTAAATACAAATACTATAAAATTCAAATTTTCAAATTATTTTACTTACGTGTATATATTGAAACTTCCATGCTCTATTTATGGTGTCGTTAACTAAAATGACATCGAACGCAAATACGTTCATGATCGTATAAAAACTGTACGAATTCGTATTGCCCAATAAGGGAAATTTCAAAAAGTACTATTCTTAAACGAATTCGTATTAGAATTATACGAATTCGTATTCAATTTCTAAATCATCATACGAATACGTAGAATTTTTATACGAATTCGTATTCAGAAATCAGGGCCCAGAATCAATTCAAGCTTTAAAAAGTTTGTTAATGGCGATTTGGGAATTCATACCTTCTAGGACTTTGAAAAATTTATCAAATTCAATGGTCAGAGGTGTATCGCTGTAATAAAAGCAAATGGCGGTCAAACAAAATATTAATATTAAAGATAGAATTTCTATAAATCAGTAAAAAAGAAAAAGAAAAAGTTAAGTAATAAGTGTTTAATTTATTCCATTACTTTAACTCCAATCAACGTATTTTGAATATTTTGGCATTTTTCGGGTTTTCCCCCTTAATTGCAGGTACATTTTTTTTTCTTCAAAAAATTAGGTCATAGATGTATTTAAAATGAAAAAATAAGCCAATTGCTTTCAAAAGTTTTGTATTTTTAGCAAAAAAAGGACTCCAATGTGAAATAAAATATGTTTGCCCAATTTTTTTTCCCAGCACAGTATGGTTGTTTTGCCCTGCGCGAGTCCACTAATTAAAGCCAAAATGTCGATGTCTTCGCCAACGATTTCAACAGAATCATAAATAGATGCTTTTTCAATTGCCATGGTTAAGATCGGAGAATCTGCGTCCTCAAAGGCCTGTTCAATTTCGATTTCGACTTTTGCAAAATAAGAGCGGAGCATTTGTACAAAGTTATCTTTGTTTCTGTCCCTTGCGAGAAAGTTCTCTTGGCTAACTTTTGGAGCTGTAGTTTCATCGAATGTAAATTTTGGCGCTTGGTGCTTTCTCGAACGTCGTACTCTTTCCGAAGTTTTGTTTACTACGATACTCATGCCTTTCGGATAAACGTTGAACATAATTGTGACGTTCCCTCCAAAGTGTTGTTTCACGTATAACATATTTTAGGCAAATATGCATAACATATTGCTGGCAACGACCCCAAACAACTTTGTTCAGAAGAAAACCACCTTCAATTATCTGAAGATGTCCGTTACCAAGATGTAAATTTTCCTCCAAAGGTTTGAAAACATTTTATAACAATGACTTTGTCCCTTTCCGTATGCCAGAAATTATTTCATATCAGTCTCGGAGTTCTTTGCAATGCACATCCTTTGGAAAAGTAAGAGTCTTTTGATCGGAACTGGATCGCAACTTCGTATACACGATGACAATTAATTTTCTGGTTTGCGATAACTCTTGTCCCGATAGAAACTAATTCGTTATTTTCAGGGAAATTATTATGCCCTGCGAGCCACATATCCAGTTTCTCAATATCGAAATTGTCTGGAGAATTCCGCGATGGTCTTATGTCGATGTGTTGTTCGTTTGTTGAGCAATATACACCGGAGAAATTTTCAGCTTTGCTCGCAAATCTGTTGAAGCTGAACCATGCCCAAAGTCCACGATGCTATTATGCTGTCAGTAATTCCACATCTCTGAGTTGATGGGTGATGTTGTTTACGACGGCGGAGATGGACGTGTTTTAGTCTGTCTCCGTAAGTGAAATTTATTTTATTTCATTTAAATTAGTTAAAATTAATTAAATTAGTGTTACTATGTGTTGTGTTGTTAGGCAGTGTAATAGTGTATTGAAACAATAGTTTTGATGTGATGTGATGTGTTGTAATATGTAGTGCAGAAGTATTGTTTTTTATGTACATATATGTAAGTGTAGTGCAATTAATAGTTTTAAGGTGAAGTGATTATCGAGGAAAACGTGATCAAACGTGCTCAAAAATAAATTAACGGTACTCTCTAGTACCGTTAGACAGGTATTTTCGCATCACACGTATTGAAATACATATGTGTGATGACGAATTGTGTACAGTTTTTCTTTATATTTATTAAATGATATGGCTTGGGTAAGGAATTTTTTGTGCATTAGGGTATATTAGTATGTATTAGTGTCTACGGTAAATACTAGTTGAAAATTGGTATTAAAAAAAAAAAAAAAACAGAAAAATGTTGTAGATTTGTTTTGTATTTTGTGCGTTGTTTCATGTTGTATTTTTGTTTGATTTTGGTTGAAACAAGTTTGTAAAGCATGTCGTATTGTGAGTGCGTGCCACCGTATTTTAATTAATGGGGAAGTAAACCGTATTTTGTTTAAAATATAATGATGATACACGAGTGTGAAGTTTTCCATGGGTGACCATCACTTTTTTCGCTTCGATGCGTTTTCGGCAGAGTAGCGGTATCTTACATCTAAATTGTTTTAAAATTTTATATTTTAACAATGGAATACAGTTATTCTGTCGGGGTTGCATCGGTGCGAGAGGGGTGATGGTTGTAACATGTCACCCCAGACATTCCAGAGGTGTATCAATATATTAGTATGTATTACACTGTCAAAACAAATTCTTATAGGAAAATTGAGTATTATTTATTGAAACAATTGAGTAGGATTTTGAAAATGATTTTAGAAAATCAAGCTTTAGCTAAATTACAACAAAACAAAAAATATTACAAATTCTTGTTCGTTCGATATTAAAGTAATTTTGATTGATTTATTTTTTAAGTGTTCATTAAAAACGGAATATGGCGTTCTAAAGTTAAGGTATGATTTCAAAGAAAATACTTTTGTAGAACTTTTATTAAACGTACGATTCGTATCGATTAGGAATTTTTTAAACTAAATAATTTAGGAGCCTATTCCAACTTTTATTACATTTTTGAACTTTTAAACTTTTATTAAACTTTTATTAAGGTTTTATTAAATTTTTATTAGACTTTTGAACTTTTTAATTTTTAAACTTTTAAACTTTTAAAACTTTTAAACTTTTGTTAAACTTTTATTAGACTTTTGTTAAGGTTTTATTGAACTTTTATTAAATTTTTATAAAGCTTTTATTGAACTTTTAAATTTTTTAACTTTTAGATTTTTGAATTTTTAGACTTTTAATCTTTTAAACTTTTAATCTTTTGGACTTTTAAACTTTTAAACTTTTAAACTTTAGGACTTTTAATTTTTAAACTTCTTTTAAACTTTTAAACTTTTGAACTTTTAAACTTTTGAACTTTTGAACTTTTCAACTTTTGAACTTTTGAACTTTTAAACTTTTAAACTTTTAAACTTTTAAACTTTTAAACTTTTGAACTTTTGGACTTTTAAACTTTTGAACTTTGAAATTTTTAAACTTTTGGACTTTTGAACTTTTAAACTTTGAAATTTTTGAACTTTTAAACTTTTAAACTTTTGAACTTTGAAATTTTTAAACTTTTAATCTTTTATACTTTTATATTTTTATACTTTTATACTTTTATACTTTTATACTTTTATACTTTTATACTTTTATACTTTTATACTTTTATACTTTTATACTTTTATACTTTTATACTTTTATACTTTTATACTTTTATACTTTTATACTTTTATACTTTTATACTTTTATACTTTTATACTTTTATACTTTTATACTTTTATACTTTTATACTTTTATACTTTTATATTTTTACACTTTTATACGTTTATACTTTTAAACTTTTAAAGTTTTAATTTTTTGGAATTTTAAACTTTTAAACTTTTTAACTGTTAATTAAGTTTTGTTAAACTTTTATTAAACTTTTATTAAATTTTTTAAACTTTTATTAGACTTTTACTAAACTTTTAATAGACTTTTGATCGGCATTTGTAAGATTTTTGTTAAGCTTGTATTGAACTTTTAAATTTGTATACCTATAAATTTTTAAATTGTTGAATTTTTAAACTTTTCAATTTTTAAACTTTTAAACTTTTATGAAGCTTTTGATAACTTTTTTTAAACTTCTATAAGGCTTTTAATAAACACACTATACTGATTGAATGAACAGCATCGCACGTTATCTAGGATGGGGGAGAATTCCTTTTGTATGATATTGTGTACTACATTGCATTGCAAGAATTTTGAGGTATTGATGAAAACGTTTCAGCACATTTTGGTTGTTGAATTTAATTATATCAAAGTGTCATAGTTTGTTCAAGTACTTTGTCTGATGGTGTGGTTGTGATGGGTTACACTAAATTATATATAATTGTTAGATCATCTCCAAGCTGCAGAAATATTGGTGAATTCTCGCTCAACCCCCGCAAAAGCCAAGCATACAGCAGCTGTGTGGCGTGGAGGTTGATTAGCTTGTGATATCTATTTTATTATTTATTTTATTACTATAACTAAATTGTATAAGTTGATTGCTATTAATTAAGTAGTAAAGCAATTTAGTTTTGAGAGTAACCTGGGAAACTCTATTTGAGTCTTATTAGTAAATATCATATATAGGTACAAGTAGTATTTAACTAAACGATTAATATTCTAAACCTTTCCGTAGTATATAATAATTAATTTAAATATCATTAACTGAGTAAATAAATAAGTAATTTAAGCATTACTAATATCCTTTTGCAAGATTTTTAGGAAATTGCCGATTAGTTGAATTTTTAATAGTATGGTAAAATATATAAAATATATATTTTTTCAGCTTCTATTTGTGAATCATCTAGTTGCAGTAAGTAAACCATTAATTAACTATTTACAGGAGAACGGGGGCTAATGAAACGAGTGCTGTGAATCTGAATTGTAACTTGGCAATTTATAATTTTTTAACATTCCCGTAGAATTTTATAGTTGATGTTGAATTATTCATATGGCTTAATATTATGGTTGAGGTTGGTATTGGTATTGAAGTGGGTGTTGGTATTGGTGTTCGTACTGGTGTTAATGTTCATACTTATTGGTATAATTGTTAATGATAGTTTTGGTATTAGTATTCATATTGGTTAGTTAAAATGGTTTTAGTTTAGAACACTCCTGAGAAACTCGACCAAGATGACAATGGCTGTGATGACAGCACGATGGCTAGAAGGTAGTTGGTTGAATGATTGTCAAACTATTAATGGTTATTTATTTGTGGTACATAGGGATTGATCTAGAATTTATTTCAGAGAATCAAATTTACACTCATTTAATTTTAAAATAGTTATTATAAAGAATTAATGCATATTTTAAATTTAGGAATGTCTTGAAGAACGTGAAACAACCTTATATGAGTTGGAGCAGTAGATGAACTGTAAATTGTGTTGTCTTGTGCTAAATAAATTACTAAAAATATATAAATAACAAATTTACTAACTATCAACTACTTAGGTGTCTGGAACCGGGTTGAGTCTTTGTTGCTAACATTCCTTTCCCATCCCTCGATTTTGTTATATGTAAAAAGGTGTACGACGGCGGCCTGGCCAGGGGCGGATATCACAACTATTAGACTTATGTGGTTATCGATGTGGCGCCTTCCTTTACAGGGTGAAATATTGCTATGTTGGCTTCATGAAAAGCTGAGTATGACGGTACATATTTCCTTGGTAAGGGAGAGTTTATGGTGTCGTGTTGCAACATGGGTATAGTGGTGTGGTATTCGCATTTATAATACGGGAGACTTGCTTAATGCTTGATCGTACATCGAAATCAATCAATCAATCAATAAAAAGTAATTCCACATCTCTGAGTTAGTCATGTCTGACATAATACTAGACCAATATTTGACGAATCGTAAAATAGCTACGTCTTGTGAATCTGACTGACTGTAATCTTCGTTTGGCATTTTTTCATGCAGAGTTCGCATACAGCAAATGCCCGCTGGCATGGAAAAAGGGAAACATTTTTTGGATGATATTGAAGTGAAGCTCGCAATTACCTGACCTTTCTGCTCTTATTTTTTGCAGTAGTCAGTATGGAAAACTGATTGAAAACATCATCCGCGTAGTAATCAAATTCATCACGATCCCTGTAGATTAATTCCAGCAAGTCCAGTACAATTTTTTACAAAGCTACGTGTAACAAAATGTGAGCACGGACAGCTCATGCATGTTCATGACCGGAAAGGAATTTTTCGGCGCAATTTTCTGCCTAAATCAACTTGAAAAGCTCTTCAATCCCACTACCCGACATGATCATAATAATTGTTCCCCTAAACGACATTAATTGAAAGAATCCACCGAGCCTCCCTCCGACGTTTTTCAAATCCAGTATTTTGTCAGCAGCTCCCACACTATCGGGGGCTTTTCAGTAAAATGCTGTTCGGAAGGGAGTTTTAAGATCGCAGTACTTGCATTTCCCGACAGCTTCGAGAAGCGAAGTAACGATAGTGTCGTAATCCAACAGCGGCATATTGATAAACGGAAGGCAGATAATTCTTGAGCGTTTGTATTGCATATTGGTTTTTACTTCCTCCATAAAACCATTCCATCCTGGAATTCCGACAGAGTAGCTCAATTTTCCGTAAAGCCAAATTAAATCTGGCACTGTTGGTGCAATGTCGCTCGAAAGTTGACGAAGAGCTTCGATATTGGCAACAGTTATGGACTGTAAGCCTGCCGATTTATGTTTACTGTAAGAGAGTACTAGAACCATGCCCAATTGTGCAACTTCTGAAGCGGAATTGGAGTCACACGCTCAATGGCTGTGTAGGGAGGTTGGCAGTATTACGCCCGCCAATTGGAGGAAGGTGGAAGAGGCCTTAGCTACCACCTATCTGAAAGTCCTGTCGGAAAATCCAGGACCTGCTCCGACTTATCGGGACGCGGGCTGGCACAGGAATCAGGTGAAACTGACTACATGTGCAGATAAGAGGTCCCTGCTGATTTTATAAGAAGGCATTGGGGGACTTGGCGAGGTATGGCCCGGAGTCAGCCTTGCTGTGATTGATAGGGAGGAGATCTCCAGCAGACCAAGAGCTAGGGTGTACATCCCTTCGGAGCCTAGTGATCCGAAGGTGATTCTCCAGTTGTTGCAGGTTGGCAACCCGGAGTTGCCAACGCACAAGGGACTGACTGCACTGGAAAAAACCAACGGTCTAATCAACTATAGTTTCAGTTCAGTCACACTCAAGGTGTTTAAGAAGGACGCGGACAAGCCGGAGGCTCCGGAATTATCTTCAGAAAACACCGCGGTGCTTGATAGCTCATCTGCGTGCGCGAATGTAGCCAGCCAAGCGGAAACTCTCTCCACGGACACGGAGATGTCAACGTCCATAGAATCTTTAAATAGGCTCTTAGAGGGCTTCTCATCAGGGGATAACTCTGATGTTACTGTGGTGGAGAAGAGGCTGTAGAGATGACACTGACATTTCTTCAAGTCAACCTTCACCACTTTAAAGCAGCATCAGCTGCTCTAATTTTAAAAATTGGGAAAGAAGCGACAGACGTCGTCTTGATCCAGGAACCTTGGGTCACTGAAGACCGGGTACTTGGGCTCAAGACTCTCTATTATAGATTAATGCACGCGAAAAAAGAAGGTAAGGTTCCGTCGTGCATTCTCATTAAAAATAACATAAGTTGTTTTCTGTTATAAGGTTTCAGTAACGGAGATGTGGCTGCGGTCAGCATTGAGGTCGATAAACGAAACCTCTGGCTAGTATCAGCTTACCTAGCTTATGATGAAGTGGATACTCCACCAATCATTCTAGGTGAGCTAATCTTAGGGGCATAGAAACGCAAGGTTGGATTCATCCTTGGGAGTGATGCAAATGAACGAGGTGAGTTACTCTTCGATTACATTTTAAGTACTAACCTTCATATATGTAACATAGGCAATAAGCCGACCTTTTTAACTAGTAATAGACAGGAAGTATTGGATATTACTCTTGTCTCAAGCTTTCTGGCGATTAGTATTTTAAACTGGAGAGTGTCGGAGGATCCTTTTCTGATCATTGTTATCTTCAATTTGAAATGGACTTGACTTATCCAAAAAGTCCAATCTACAGAAACAGGAGGAAAACCAACTGGGATACCTTTAGAACTATTCTGGGTAATTCACTACCAGTTCCGGTGCCAAAACCTCCAAAAACTGCGCAAGAGCTCGATGGCTTGGTCGACGAGTTGTCCAGCGCTTTTAATGAAGCGATACTGGGCTCTAGTCCCCTTAGTAGGCCTAGGGGTAAATCTCGGCCACCCTGGTGGTCCAAGGAGATTCAACAAACACATCGAAAATGCAAACGACTCTTCAAAACAGCACGGAAAACAAAATCTGCTGTAGACTGGGAGAAGTGCCAAGAACAGCTCTTGGAGACTATACTGTGGCAAAATTCAGAAGTCTTCGCAGATGTCTAGGCTACGCAAAGTACTAGCAACTGGTCCTTCCGTCCCAAGTTATCTTCAACGGCCGGATGGGATATTGACCACTAATAGTGCGGAATCGCTGGAACTTCTGATGGAGACTAATTTTGCTGGTTGTTCCGAATCTGTACCTAGCACATCAGTAGGTAAAAGGGCAAGTAGCCTCATACACCAAATTATTAGCAGAAAAAAGATCCTGTGGGCGATAAACAGTTTTAAACCATATAAGTCGCCTGGACTCGATGGTATTATAACTGCGGATATTCAACAAACTAGAGATCTAACCATTTCCTGGTTAGAGGTAATTTTCAAAGACAGCCTAGAACTATGTAACATTCCTAGTAAATGGACGGAAGTGAAGGATGTTTTCATACCTAAGGCGGAAAAACGCAAGACCTTAGACCAATTAGCTTGTCTTCCTTCCTTTTATAATCACTGGAAAGGCAAATAGAAGCTCATATTAGAGGCACGATTGTGTCGGAAAAGCTGTCTAAATCTCAACATGCCTATTGCAAGGGGAGATCTGTAGGGACTGCTCTTCATTCTCTTGTATTTTTCATTGAAAAATCTTTCGAATATAGAGACTACGCAATGGTAACCTTCTGGGATATTGAGGGGGCCTTTAACAATGTGCTCCCAGGGGCTATAACTCGGGCACTTTCAGATCTGGGGGTGGATGAGTCACTCAAGGACTTGGTAGATCAGATGCTAAGAGGCAGGATCATAAATGCCAGTTTTAGGGAATCCTCCGTCAGAAGATTTGCAAGCAGAGGTATGCCACAGGGTTCAAATTTCTTTTTTTAAAATAAGACGGCAAATTGGCAACATGAGCGGGCTGAGACTTTTTCTCATCGTCGGCATCTCTAATAAAAGTTCTTTTTTTTATTTTTTTTATTTAAAAGGTTTGACTTCGAACTTCCCTCAAAAAAATTCTTCTAAAAATCCTAAACCTTCTTCGTTCGACTATACCGAGGCGGCCTAAGGTTTAAATAATTGCGTTTTATTTTTTTGCTTTTTCCTAGTTAGTTAATTAAATTTGGCGATTGAATTTATGGTTTTTAAGATCAAAATATTTGACAGTCTTGTCTCGTCACACTTACTTAAGGACCAATTCCTTGCGGATAGTAGTACAGGCTCTCGGAATTAGAAACGTCATATTAGAGCCCCATTTCCATCGCATGTGTCGAATTTCTTCATACCCGATTAAGAATAGACAAGTTCCATCCTAATTGGCCATATTCCAGATGCAAATAATAGGCTTGTTTATTCCCGCACATAGTTGCGTTAAAATTAAGTATTTATAAAACATACGCACGTTTCTTTGAAAATAAAACGTAAGTATAAGGTAAAGCGGAAACTTTGAGAAAAAACAAAAATTTTATTTTTATTAAAAACATGAGACCTCGAACAACTGCACTGTTTTTAAGGGCGATATTTTAGATTTCGTCCAGATTTCCAGTCTAGGGTACCTATTGTGGTATCGTTTGGAATGACATTTCTTTAAATTGCATCAACATTTCTTCCAATTCGCAAAAATTAGCTTTGTGAAAATGAGGAACATGTTCGCATATTTGACATATCTAAATTGATATACATCTGCCAAAATTAAGCTTTTGAAATTGAAAAGGGTTCACAGCTAAAGTTACTTTAAGATGAATTTTCCATTAACCATTTACGGTTACGCTGATCATTACTCTTCACAACGAAGAAATCTTAAAAAATCTCAAAACGATAATCTAAAAATATCTGTGACTTCGTGGTGAGTTGTGGCCGCGTTAAAAACTATTTAGCTCGAGCAGCTAAATAGTTTAACAGGGCTTAATGCTTATATAGTAAAATATATAAACAATTCTAAACCAATAAATAAATCACTTAACTTTTAATATTCAAATTTGGCTCGAAAAACCAATTTTAGTGCAATTTACTGGATCGTGATTTTTTTTAACACAAAAACACCAACAATTATTTATATCTAAGGTCTATAACTATTGTATTTCGTATGTACTGTACTCCCTTCTGACTTGAAATGCTGCCCTGAAAATTTGAAACGTACTCCGTTTAAAGTTTTCAGAGCGACAGCACTGAATCCTACGTTAATAGGTCGTGTCTCGGATACAAGCTCGTCGCTTTTTTTTTTTAATTCTTATAAATTCTTTTATTCTTTCTCATTTTTTATAAAATCAAAAATGTGTGACCAATATAAGCGAAAATATAAATAAGCCTTTCCAGGCTATAAACTATCAGCAACTTGCCAAATAAGAATTACTTATCGATTTCGAGATCTTTTCCCTTCGAACTTAATTGTTAATTAATATGGCTATATTTTATAATTAACATGGTTTAACCTGGGGTTATTTAAAAGGAGTTTTACTGAATTTCATAAATAATTCAGCAAAACAAAAAAAAATGTAAATTACATTTTTGGTTGTTTTGTCATCTCACCATCATCATTCATTCACATTAAATATTGTAAATATTTTTTTTGGACAATCATCATTCATTTTATAAAAAACCTTATTTTATTTGCAATTTCTATCTCGATCGATTAAAAATACAATATTCATGGACAGTATTTGTATAAAAGACATGCCGTTCATACAACCTTCATATTTTAAGTAACTGTAATACATTTCATTTGTCCACGAACATTACGTATTCAATTATAATAGGCCATGATTTAAGATTCCTTAAGGCGTTTGAAATTAAAAAAAACATGCAAACGGCTAAAAAGTTTTTGGAACTAACCCAATTAATAATAAAGGTATTCATTTTCCATTGAAATCGAACAGTACAGGCAACTCTTGCAACCAATAACATATAGAGCATCCAACTCGGTATTGTGACTTCAAAAACTTGTTAATTACAGTACAAACCGAGCAGATATTATTAAACACCATTTAATTTAAAAGCTGCCCTGAATGTCCATAAATTTTTACTTTTTTTTAAGCGTGCTCACATGAATAACAATATATATATTTGTAATAAGGATCAAAAGGATACTCTTACCGTGTTTGAATATTTTGTTTATTCTCCTGTTTGTATACAAAGCAAAACAAATTGTTTGTTTTAAAATTGGGGTTTCATTTACATAAATGTTTACATTTTATATTTGAGGTTACAACGTCGGTCGAATTTCTGTTTATAGAACTAAAATGGAAAGAGAAATTGTATTGTTTAAATGAAAATCATTTCCTGTAAATATGTTAATAGTACATATACATATTTCATTAAAACATAATTTCCTGAATAGAAGGATTGAGAGTTTCGTATTGGTTTTACCAAATATTTTCCTGTAAAACTTGTTTTCGGTATTAACCCAAACAGTCAATTATTTTAACACCACTTTAACTTGAACCTCAAATCGAACCCACCAACAACAATAGAGACAAGGCACAATTTTTTTTATTCTTTTTTTTAACTTTTTCTTGTATGAAATAGAGAAATACTTGCCGCCAACATAGAAGTTTTCACATCAACAAAATTAATAAAATAGATAATATAAAGTAGGCGGATTTTCTGATTTTTTCTACCGGCTCGCGAATTCGCGAAAAAATCCTATTAACGTAGTTACCCTGCATGTATATCTACTCCACTGAGATATATACATGGAGACGGCATAGGCAAAAAGTCGTGGTAGAAGAAAAAAAACGAAGAAGAAGAAAAAAGTTTGCTTCTGTGTGACAGAGAAAGAAAATATTTGTTTTCCTTGTCTTGAATTTTCGATTTTTCGGAAATGGAATTGTACCACTGAGATGTACTGAGTGAATTGTACAAACCTAAACAGGCCGTTATAAATAGTAAACAACAATAGCAAACATAGTAAACAATTTGTATATGTTCGAATTTTGACGTTTCACTAGAATTTTTTTTGTGTTTTGATTTATTTTACAGGCGTGTATTGAAAATTTCAAGAAAAAAAGTTTGAAAAAATTTAAATATTTTCCGAAAATAAGTAGCGCAATGTTTGAATAGTTCAAATAATGCTTCAGTTAATTAATCAGTCTCAAAATCTTTGTATGTTTAATGATTTTAGCACAAGTTTAATGTTAAAAAAATTATTTTCGTATCCAGTACGGCTCTTTTTCGGAATTAACTTTTTAGAGTGTGCGGCATATATAAAATGAGCGGTTCAACTAGAAGAAAAAAGTTCTACCATTCGTTTGGGTTGTTTATTATGATAAATATTTTGCATGTCGTCTCCATGTATACATCTCAGTGATCTACTCAAACTGTTTTATTTGTATTTTTTGGATTTGTACAACCATGAAATCTACTAAGTTATGAAAATATTTAGAAACACGTTTTCACGTATATCTAAACAGGTTAATACCGTGAAAAATCATTTTTGTTGTGTGAGTTATAGCCATTTTGGAAAGTAAAATTTAGTAAAATAAAATATTAATAAATGGTGTACATTACACCAGAAATCCCATTTTAGAAAACCAAAGATTTCTATATATAATTCGGACAATTGGGATTGTGCAATTTTGTGCCTGTGATTAGAAAATTTGTGCATTGCGTACTTTAGGAAATAGAATGGTATTTCTCACGTGATTATCACACCAGAAATCCCATATATTCCGTTTATCTAATAAAACATATTTTTCGGTGTATGATGATTGTGCAAAATTGTGCGTTACTAAACTGACCTTGAAAATAATTTATATTGGCCAGAATAGGTCATAGAACATCCACAATTGGTCAAAATCGTGGTTTTTCGAAGAGGTTATATGGGCGATTTCCATTCCACCTTTTATTAAGAAATACACTTTGTTTTAATTCGAATCTTCATAAAATGTGGGATTTCTGGAAATCGACCATATAACTTATTCGAAAAACTACGATTTTCATTAATTATGTATGTTCTATGGCCAATTCTGGCTAAAGTGTGATATGCACAAATCGAACCTATCTATCTAATCTCTTCGAAAAACCACGATTTTGATCAATTGTGGATGTTCTATGGCCAATTCTGGCTAAAGTGTGATATGCACAAATGTGAATCTTGACCAGAATATTAACTACACTTTGTTTTAATTCGAATGTTAATAAAATATGGGATTTCTGGTAATCGCCCATATAACTTATTCGAAAAATCACGATTTTGATCAATTGCGGATGTTCTATGGCCAATTCTGGCTAAAGTATAATAAGCACAAATGTGAATCTTGGCCAGAATATTAACTACACTCTGTTTTAATTTGAATGTTAATAGAAGATGGGATTTCTGGAAATATGGTCGATTTCCAGAAATCCCACCGTTTATTAAGATTCGAATTAAAACAAAGTGTATTTCTTAATAAAAGGTGGGATTTCTGGAAATCGCCCATATAACCTCTTCGAAAAACCACGATTCTGATCAATTGTGGATGTTCTATGGCCGATTCTGACCAATATAAACTATTTTCAAGGTCAGTTTGGTAACGCACAATTTTGCACAGTCATCATACACCGAAAAATATGTTTTATTAGATAAACGGAATATATGGGATTTCTGATTTGATAATCACGTGAGAAATACCATTCTATTTCCTAAAGTAAGCTATGCACAAATTTTCTAATTACAGGCACAAAATTGCCCAATTCCAATTGTCCGAATTATATATAGAAATCTTGGGTTTCTAATAATAACGTATTAATGGGATAAATGGGAATGTTGGGACATTATTGCGAAAACGTTGAATGAATTGGGACCCATTATAAAAACGGCAGACCTTGGTATGTTTTCTATGAAATATGTACCAAAAGTGTAATATCTGACATTATATGTTGAAGTAAATCAAAACTATAGTCAGTTTGGTGTCTATGTGATTTTATAAATTATGTACATCATATAATTTTTAACTTATGTGTTAAGATTTTAGAGACCGATTCAATATTTCAATTGTTAAGGAATGGACGCAATGAAATCGAAAGTGAAGGAAAAAGTAAAAAAAAAATCCGGAACAATCGAAACAAAACCAGTTGGGGTCCTGGCACTCCCAGGCTACAGTCTTAATCGAGGATAACTGGAGAATTTTAAACCTAATGAAGGTTGAAACTGCTAATAGTCTGTCGAATATTCAAGAACTTGGAATGCCGGGAAATGTAAGATAGTATTTGTAATGATGTATCATTTTATAGTAAATTTATGATTTTAGAATTCATATGAAGTTTATGCTAAAAATTTCTTAAAACAATAAAAAAATGTCCATGCTTATACACAGATGTAAAGTTTATATTATAATTTTCCTAAAACAACAACATTATATGGTATATCTTGAATATACATATTCGTGTAATGTAAACATTCAGGCGGTTTGAATAAAACATCAAAATGGTTTCAAATAAATAATCAAAACAATTTAATTTTTTGTAGAATTTTATCATGGATTTTGCTTAAAGAAATATGGTATGCACTTATTTGCAAAAACCCCATATTTGGTAGGAGCGTCGAACATGACGTAATACTAAACAGGGTTATATATCGTTCTTATCGGTTTCCCTAATAGGGTAGTAATATGCACACATAAGCCAACTAATTAGCGATTTGTACTGAAATGTGCATTTTTTTGCAAAAACACCTTTGCAAGTATGACACCCCTACCAAATATGGTGTTTTTGCAAAAAAAATGCACATTTCAATATGCAAAATCCATTATAAAATTCTACAAATCGCTGATTAGTTGGCTTATGTGTGCTTATTACTACCCTATTAGGGAAACCGATGGGAACGACCTATAACCCTGTTTAGTATTACGTCAAGTTCAACACCCCTCCCAAAAATTGCGTTTTTGCAAAATAGTGCACATTTCTATATGCAAAATCGAGGATTTATTAATTATGTCCGACGGCAAATTCGCCAGTTACACATCAAGGAAAATGTTCCTGATACGATGCAGTAGGTATGGTGTGTTTCCTAATCATATTATTAACAATTGTGAATTGCCTTTTCACAAATACAGAACCGAATATGCCATTCAAAAAACAAACTCAGAATATATTGGAAAATTTTAAAAGAAATATCCTGAATGTCGAAATTAAGGTTACGTTTTGGAAAATAAAAGATTTCAATCGTATTATTTTGGCCCATAAACATGAACTGAACTAATTAAATTTAGACGAAAGGTTTCTCGATGCCAAAAAGTTCGATGCCATACGAATCATACATTGCACACTATAATGCGTGCCGAAACATAAGTAATGTTGATGTTCCAAACAAAGTTTTGGATATTGTGAGTGTGGGACCAAAACTTAATTTGACATTTTTTTTTAATAAAGAAAATATTCTGGCGTTTAAAATTTTGGCTCAAACAGAATCAATAATTCAAGAAATTAATGATGAACATCAACAAAACAATCGTATTGACCGGGAAACTAAGATCAAGCTTACGACCTACTCTTCAGTTGTACCAAAATTGTACGGACTTCTCAAGATCCATAAACCGGATCATCCATTTAGGCCTATTGTATGTTTCATACATAGCCCTACATATAAAAGATCAAAATATTCTCAATTTTAATAGTTTTCACCCTTTAGGTCAGCGAATTAATACGGCGTTTGATTTCGTCTACCGAGTTAAAAAATTAACCACATATGTTACAGTTGATATCACATTTGATCAACAAATTAATCAATCAATTTGATCAAACTAACAGTGGGCAAATTGTATATAAATCAATTTATTACATTAAAATTCTCAGTGACCAAATTTCCAGCACATTGCGCAAATTCAACATAAATTGTAAAATTACATTTTCAGCGCTAACCATTGCCATTTGAAATTTGATCAGGTAAAAATTTTGGACAGTCAAAAATTGTATAAAAATCGTTTATTTTTGGAAATGGCTCACATTATTGGTAATCATGAAATTGTTGTCAACAAAAAGGGTGGTACTGACGATCTTAACCAAAGTTTCTCTGGCATCATTAATTATATATCTAAATTCCCAAAATATAAATCGTTTGTAAATTCTTGAGATTTGAAATTCAAAAAGTTTGTTTACTAAAAATATTTTGATTGTAGTCGTCCAATTTGAATCAACTTGTCGTTTGTTGAAAAAAGTTTTATTTTGTGTTTACAAGTTCGGGTATGACAAGAAATACTCTTCAAATTTATATATGTACGAGAATCGTCTAAATTTATGCAAATTACCAATACAATCACGTTTTTTAGTTAGTGTTGTTGTTTTAGGAAAACTTTAGGATAAAATTCACAGGGGTGTTTATAGATAGAGAAGGAAGGGCTGTAGTGGACATCCCCTATATCGTAAAATTACCATTAAATATTAATTTAAAATTTAATCTTGATTAATTATTACAATTTATTTGACCTAATAGCCACTCATGGCGTTGACCTTGCTCTAGTCTGACTTCTAGATACGAAAAAACCTCGCTGCTACCTCAGGCAAAACCGTCGTGGGTCGATCTAGAAGAACATTTTATTAGTTAGTATTTATTTGCTTAATTTTCGATTAGATACGATTAATTATTCTGGATATGGCGGATTGCAGTTAATAATTTTCATTTCATTATCACAGATCTAAAATGTTATAATACCATTAGAATCAACTATACAAAAGTGGATGTGTGGTTTTGCTCACCAATTGTGTATTAACAGAATGAAACCCTTTTCTATTAATATAGGCAGCTTCGACGTCCTTTTTCAATCCCCTTAAGGCTACGTGAGTTTCATATATTAATCCATTGATTTTTGAGAATCCATATTCCTGGAAAAAACTATAAAAGCTTTGTTGCAATATGACACGAAATTTTGTTCGGAATTTACTTATTCTTAACCGTTTCAAACTCGGTTGTTGTTTGAGGAAATTTCACGTACTATCCTATTCACAATTGTTTGTTCGAGCTAAATTTTCAGTGCAACGTAATACAAAACCTCTTCAAAATGAAACAAATAATAATTTAATGGAAAATTTTATTTTTAATTTCATTAAACTAAATATTAAGCTTTTCAATTCAATAATTTTTTTTTTAATTTTTTTTCTATTCTGCGAAAAATTACAACTAATAATACTTGATTCATAATTGTTTGTGTGATGATACCTTGTTTTCGTAAAAATCATCGTAAATACTTCGATTACTAATATGAGGTATTCCCTCCTTTCGATTTTATCATTTCAGATAGCCGTCTTGGCACTGAGTATATAAAATTCCTTATGAAATCTGTTGGTATATGGTTCCACACCTTTACTATTGTATTCGATGTTTCATCTTCCGTTCTTCCAACTTCACATGGTATTTCTCGTTTGATGTAAGCCCAAACGTTATGACATTTAGGTCAGGACTCTGAGGTGGCCATTCTAGAACATTTTGTCCGATATCTTTTAAAAATTTACAGACGATTTTTCCTTTTTGTACAGGTGCATTATCATGCTGCAACATGAAATCTATTCCAATCAGATTGCATCCTACGCAACTAAGCCGATCTCATTAAGATGTTTCAAATATTGTGATTGGCAAACATTTCTTCGTAAAATTTGAATTGGCCCAACACCATTATAGGAAATACTGCCCCATATCATTATGTGGCTGCCACCAGAATGACGTGTTGGAGTTATCACAGCACGTTTTAATTGCTTTGACGGAGTTGAGTAATAAAACTTCCTTCCCCAAGTTCCATCTAATGAAAATGTAGACTCATCCGTCCATAAAATGTTTCTCCAGAACTCCAATGGCTTATTGATATGATCATGAGCAAATTTTAAACGTTTTGCTTTATTATTTTTGGAAATGTATGGCTTCTTTTTAGTGGTATATTTCCTGATGCCCTGTTCCTTCAAGCAACGGCAAACAGAAGGTTGGCTCATTTTATTTTGCTTTGAAGAATTTATTATGTATTGGATATTTTGTTGAGTTGCAGATGGATTAACTTTTACAGCTCTATAGCAATCAGTACATCGTCCTTAACACTTGCTTTCGTTTACTGCCCCTTCCAATTACATTACTTATTGTACCATGAATATTTTGTTTTCTAATTTGGTATAAAATGGTATTTTTTTGATAGTTCACTGGCCGAAATTCTATTTTTGTAATCAGCTACCATAGCTGCACTAAGTTCCACGTTGAATTCTGGTTTCTTTACCATTTTTAATTAAAACTTAACAGACTGAAACGCGAATAACTGAAGACTACATAGTTTGTTTTAGACAACAACTAAACAATGTTTAAATTTATCGTTTTTTCTTGCGCATAAACAGTTGAGAATCAAGTATTATTAGTAAAAAAATATTGAATTGAAAAGCTTAATATTTAGTTTAATGAAATTAAAAATAAAATTTTCCATTAAATTATTATTTGTTTCATTTTGAACAGGTTTTGTGTTACGTTGCACTGAAAATTTAGCTCGAAAAAACAATGATTAGTACTTTTCCGCAATTACTTCTGTGTATTTCCGGATGCAGCGTGATACAAAAGTTTGGCTCATACAACCAACCTTTCTCTTGTAACGGTCGGCATGTTCTTTCACACTTGAACCAACCGTTACCATAAATTATTCTGAAAAAAAAACCAATAATTTTTGTTGTTGACAAGCTGACAAATTGCTACCTGGCCATCTTTCACCTGTAACTCAGTTGGTGGAGGTATATCAGTCGTGGGATTGTAGCAATTCTTGGGCAACCTGCCTTCGGCCTCTTCTTTTTGTAAAACTATTTTATCACTGTACACTACCCACTCACATCATCACTATACCCGCGAACTACCTACCTCCCTTCACAATCCAAGAATTATACTTTAATTACACATAATAACCGAAACGAAACTCATGTTTTAAACTCATACAATATTTTTCTTTTTATTAATGTGATAAACAAACCAAAACAAAAAAAAATTACGTTAAATATAAAGACAAAAAAAAATGTGATTTTCCAATTTGTCAAGTCGACCCAATTGGTCATAAAAAAAAAATAACGTTACCCAGTTAACCTTAAAACGACCGCAATCGTATTCCTCCGCTATGATGATCCACCGCAAGCGCTCGCAGAGAACCAGTTCACGGCCGACACGTGTGCGGGCGTAAAACAAAAAAAATAGTTTCTACTGGATGAAAGAGAGTAAAAAAATTAATATCTTGACAAAAATGTAGAAAACAATAGATTATTATGCTGACAAAACTACTAACAACAATATGTCTTTAAAACGATACCAACCAACAAACTCAATTTTTATTTTTATTTTATCACATGTAATACTGTACTTATCGTCAACACTCTCCGTCAATTGATCCTGGCCGTACTCACTCGTCCTTCACACCGGTTGGTAGATTCCAAAATTCTGCTCCAAAACGCCACAACAAAACCGCTATACGCTCAATTCTGATAATAAAATCCACTCGTCCTTAACACCGGTTGATGGATTCACAATTCTGCACAATTCACAAAACGCACACAACAAAACCGCTATACGGCCAATTCTGCTGATAATATTAAATTCCGTATTTTCCGAAATCAATCCGTTAACACGGGTGTTTGTGATGTTAACGTCTTTTACTGCAGTTAATTGACATATCTTCAGAAATTTCATACATCTTAGAATTTCCACACTTTTACTGCACTTATATACACAATTCACCTACACAATTAATGTTTCTTCTTTATTTTTTTTTTTTTTTTTTTATGTGCTCAATTTTTGTCAAATAATATATATTGCAATTTACATAATCGCCACTTTCTTTTATTGACAATACTGCACAAAATATCTAACAAAATATCTAATCTACGTTTCGATAATCCATAAAAAAATTTTTATGTATTCAATGCTTTATTTATTTTTAATTTTTTCCTTTACCACGACTCGACTGTCTGCCAAGCAAAATTGTTTAATCGTCAGCCTCTGTTATTTATCTCGATCAAGAAACTTTTTTCGTCCCCTGTTCTTAAATAAAAAAATTTTACCGAGAATCGCAAAATCTTGGAGGGGATATAAATAATTAAAATATAAAAAAAAATGATCTCTACCACCGCGCAAAAATATCACCCTCACATAACGGGCCACTCAATTCTCATCCAACAACTTGCTTGACTACCTTATACCCACACCAACCCACGTTGAGCACCAAACAATAACTCTATGGGAATCAAGAAAAAAAATCAATAAAATGCTACAGTGAGGAGAAATACTAGCGAATGGAGAACATGAGAAATGATAATATGACGGAACCTGTAATGAAATTAATAAATTGGTAAAGTATTAAAAAAATCGAAATGTTGTTGTTGGTGTAGATAGTATTAAGTAGTGTGGACGGAAAGTATTTTGCAACAATACTCAAAATTATTATTTTTCCATATGCTTGCAACATGCAATGTTACAAGTCGTGGGGACGTTGCCTACGAACCCTGAGGTCTCATTTTAACGCCAGGCATTCAATAACGACATGATGCTAAGACAATTCGCTAAATGGAGATATCGCGAGCGTGGTAAACTCCTATGCTTTTTCCGTCTCGTTCCAATTCATATGCCACCTTGCCGATTTTTTTCCGAATTTTTGCCACCACGAATTTTCGAGCAAACTTAGCCGAAAATTTCTTTGTAGCGTCGCTTAACACATGATTCTTTACAAAAACCTTTTGTCCTTCGATAAATTCACGGTTTACACTGCGGAGGTTATAAGTGTGGGCTGCTCGATCATATGCCGCTTTGAGATTTAGGAGAATAGCTTCACTACATTTGTTCATCCGGTTGGCCTTACACTGTGGCGAAATATCACGTTCTCCCGTTAAATTCAACTCTCGAAGCAATCGGTATTCAGTCGCGTGCGATATAATATGTTGGCCAAATAAAACGAAATGGGGAGAGTATTTGGTTGATTCATGAACGACATTTCGTAATGCATGTTCAATTTCCGACAGATGTGTGTCCCAATAACGATGGTCGTCCGTGATGTAAGCTCGGATGGCAGCAAGAATGGAACGATTCACTCGTTCAGATAAATTTGATTGCGGGCTATACCTAGGAGTGTAAATGTGCTTTATACCATATTTTCCGAGTAAGTCCTTTAGAGCATTGGAATTGAATTGTTGCGCATTATCTGATATAATGGTTTCAGGTACTGAATATGAACGAAAAATAGTGTGTTCCAAATAATTAACGACATATTTTGCTGTGGCGCTGCGCATAGCCTTAAGAAACACGTATTTACTAAAATGATCTAGGACAATAAATATATAACAATTTCCGTTAACAGAACGCGGATAAGGGCCAAGGAAATCGATATATAACCGCTGCATGGACCGTTCTACTTGTGCTTGATTCCCCATCATGGGCTGAGTTATGTGGTTTGATGGTTTGGAAGTTTTGCAAATATCGCATCCCGTAACATACTGCTGAACATCAAGAGGCATTTTAGGCCAATAGAAGTATCGCTGGAGCAAATACAGGGTTTTCTTAATTCCCGGATGACTGGAAGATGGTGGGTTATGAACAGCATATAAGAGTTCCTTTCGGAGTGGTGTTGGTATATAAACCTTCCATGGCGATATATCAGAATCATCATTTGCCTGTCGCCGAGACGTGTTTACCAAAATCTTTCCATCTTGAACTACAAAATTTTCTAATGGTTTTGGCGCATTCTGTATGCTTTGTATAAGATGTTGATATTCGTTTGATTCAAACGCCGGAGAAGTCCAATCCAACTGTGGGCTATCCGGTAATGGAATGTTGCATGCGTCACTGGTATTTACTTCCTCCATGTACATTCTGGATAAGCAATCCGGAACGACGTTCGATGTGCCTTTACGATGACTTATGGAGAAGTCAAATGGTTGGAGCTTCAAACTACATCTCGCCAATCGTCCATCCAAATCCTTGTTGTTCATTAACCATTTCAGTGATGCATGATCTGTAATGATACTAAAGTGGCTTCCTTCGATATACAGACGAAAATGTTTTACACTTAAAACGGCGGCGTAGCATTCCAGCTCAGTTATTGAGTAGTTCTGTTGGGCCCGATTTAATTTTTTTGACATGAACGCTATGGGGTGTTCCTCACCGTCCTCGCCGATCTGCGTCAGTACACTTCCTATCCCTACTCTACTTGCATCGCATTGAATGCAAAAAGGTTTGCCGAAATTTGGATACGCCAATACTGGTGCTGTACACAAGGTGTGTTTCAACGCTTCAAAAGCTCGCTGTGCCTCTGGAGTCCAAATAAATTTTTTTTCTTTCCTCAGAAGATTTGATAGTGGTGCTGCGATGGTGGCGTACTGTGGGATAAAGCGGCGGTACCACCCTGTCAAACCAAGAAAACCGCGAACCTTCTTTACCGTATTCGGCACAGGAAAATCAGTAACAGCCTTGACCTTTAATGGATCCACCTTCAAATTGCCGTCTGTAACAATATAGCCGAGGTACCGAATGCTCTTCAACAAAAACTTACTCTTTCCTAAATTTACGGTCAGTTCTGCATCTTCTAATAGGGCGGCCACTCGCTTAAGCAAAATGATGTGTTCGTCGAAAGTTCCTGAGGTGATGAGGAGATCATCCAGGTATACAAATACCTGGTCCTGTAACTCATTGGGGATCACCTTGTGCATTAGTCTGCACATTGTCTGGGGTGCATTGCATAGCCCAAACGGCATTGCGGCAAACTGGTAAAGCGGACGACCAGGAACGGTAAACGCGGTCTTATCTCGGGACTCCCGCTCTAGAGGAATCTGCCAGAATGCATCTTTCAGATCTATACTGGAGATGAACCTGGTCTGATCCAATCGGCTCAAGAGTCCTTCGATATTAGGCAGAGGATACGCGTCCCTGACCGTCACTTCATTCAGCTTGCGAGCATCCAAACATAGCCGCACTTTGCCGTTGGGTTTCCGGACCAATGTCACCGGTGAACTCCAAGAACTTCCTGACTCCTCAATCACACCCAGGAGCAACATTCGATCTAGTTCCTCATACAATTTAGCTTGGATCGGTGGGCTAACAGGGTAGTACCGCTGCTTGATAGGCGCTGCTCCCTCTATAATCTTAATAGTGTGCGATAACTTATTAGTTTTTCCCAAGCCTCGTTCTTCAAATGATGGAAATTGTTTAATTGTTTCATCTAAAATAATATGTTGTTCCGGTGTTAAAACGTGCTTGTTTTCCTCGCTATCCAGGTCGCTAATACTGGAGGGCGCTAACTCAACTTCTGAGATAGCTGGAAAATCCGCCGGTAACATAGCAGGGACGATTTGGAATGCCTTTCAGAAATCCATGCCGAGGTACAACTTCTGTTTTAAGCTAGGAATAATAAAAATTTTAATTAAATGTTGTTGAGTTCCGTAATTAATGGTGGTATAAACATAACCGAAAATCCTCTTCACTTCTCCTCCGGCCGTTTTAACATTAGCAGGAATATAATGAACTTTACAGCTAGGATCATCTAGAAAAGATTCACTGCCTGCTCCAAAAGCGGTAATAGTTGATCCACTGTCCATAAGACCGCGATATAGCTTCCCAAATATTTCCACCTCTGCATAAGGACGTTTATCATCGCCGTCTGATAGGCAAGTTTCGTTTATTTCGGCTCGCATCTCTCTCTTACGTCGCCAGTAACTCCTTACGCGCATTTTCTGTTTTGCTGATTGTCGCTTTGAAGATATGTGATTATAATTTTGAGAGAAATGCTGAGAAAATTGGAAGTTAGGTGAATTCGGATTGTTGACTGAGACTACTTCGTCTCCCCACCGGAATGGTTGTCTGTCTTGGGCTGCTGGTTTCTGAGAAGTATTTGTCGAGGGACCACATTCCCAGCGTATCGGTTTCTCCCTTCTCCGTTTCCCGGACTGCAACGAAAGCAATTAGGTTTGAAAATATCAGCTCGTCCACATCCATAGCAAAAAATGGTTCGCGCCTGTGTACACACATCAAAACTGTGCCCGATATCGCGGCAATTCCAACAAATGGTGTTGGATAAACTATGATTTTTATTCACCTGATTTGCGTTGAAATTATTCTGTATTTGCCCTCTGCTCGGTGGAGCAAACGCCTGCGTGCGTGCTGATTCCAAAGCCTCGATTTCCTTATCCTCATCAGGATTCTCTCTTGACTCTTCTACATAATTCATCTCGCTCACAAATCTGCGATTACATAAGAGCTCAGGTTCACAGTGTGTCCTTTTCCAAGTGTCTTCTAGCCCGATACAATTTTGTAACAAATCGTCCATAGTTGGAATATTACGGGCCGCTAAAGCATTTTGAAGACCGGGTCTCATGTTGCGCTTCAGCATATGCAGTGTTTCTGTTTCGGGTGGAGGCGTAGAGTATTGTAAATTTAAAGTTTGAATAGCGTTATAGAACTCTATGAACGGCTCTCTGGGGCGTTGTTTGCGCGCTTCTACGAGTCGACGGATATCATAGTCCGTACGGTGATCCCTAAATCGGCTCTCAAAATCTCGTTTCAACTGATTCCAAGTTATCTGAGGGTGCAATCGCACATGTAACCAATACCAATGCGCGGCGGCTCCTCTGAGTAGGGTACATATTTCGTTACGTAAATGGTCGTCTGAAACACTGTAAGTAGCTGCTAAATGACTTACTCTGAATAGGAAATCATTAACCGATAACTGCTCGGCACTACCATCGAAAAAAACATTCCATTTAGAAACTGGACTACCAGATTGACAACGTGCTGTACTGTTTGCATGGTCAATTGATCGTGATGAAGTTTGGTTGGCTACTTGCGATTCTGAATCGAGTTTAGATCTTATATCATCCGCACGTGAAATGACGTTCTCCGGACCTAGATTGATTAAATTGGTATCCTTCTCCATGATCTTAGAATTCGGAGTGGATTTATGAACACCTTTACCATCTATCATACTACCACCGGATTGCATACTCTCCGTAACCTTCTCTGGGTCGGTTATTCGTTTCTTTTGAGCGTTTGGCTGGACGTCGGATTCATCTTCTGACGTGATTACTTCTTCAGCTGGCAGCTTAATAACGTTGTTTATTCCTGCCAGGGTTTTATTTAGGTCTACCTCCTCTCCCCGCAATGTCTCTATCATGCCTAAGAGATTTCCACCGGTTTCGATCAGATCTAAACAAGATTGTTTGTAACGTCGACTGGTACTGGACAGTCTTTTTAATCTCTCTGTGACATGCAATATTCGGGTTATTATTCGATCCAACGGTTCACCTTTCACTTTATCTACCTCCGTGACACTAGCGAGAGAACGTCGATGCTCAATCAGCTTATTTGTACATACTTTAATTTCATCTTGTGGTCGTTTCTTTGCAGCGCTATGAGCGTGCCCTGGTTTTAGAGGGGGATGTTTTTCCTCATGTTGGAACGCGTTTTGAAGATACTTTAAATTGTCAAGAGAAGATTGTTGAAGCTGCCGAACCACACACTCAATCTCGAACTCATCAGGCTCTAAATAATTGACATCCATGATTTGAGCAAACTAGGCAATAATTTCCAAGACCCCAAAAGGAATTTCCACACCTTCGCACTGGTAACCACGCAATACCGTAAAGTAGGGACCGAAATGAATATATATATAGGGCTGATTAAGTAAATGTTTAAATTAAATATGAAAATAGAATTATAGTAAATAAATAATGTTAATAATTAATGTAATGAATGAATAAATATAGTGTAATATATATAGGAAAAATAAATAAATAAATAAATATATTAGAATGAATATAGTGTAATAATAGATAAATAATTAATAAAAATAAATAATATATAATATAAGAATTTGATTCGTAATTGTGAAACCTCAGATTGTGAAGTTCAATAGGCAATTGTTGAGCATAGCGTGAATGATGTGAGAAAAAAAAATAATTACAAATTCGGAATTTTTAATACAACGTAATCGATCTACAACTCTTTTGGCGATTACTATAAAACCGAATATACGACAAGTAAGGACATCACCAACTGTATCCTATAATGCTGTGAGTCATAGGTCTTCTACTATTTTGCCTCACATGTCTCACGTTCAATACCACAAGGTAGCGTGATGGACGACTGACACAAGGAGACCCACGCTCACACACACCAGACTAACAGCGGTAAAATGATGTACTTACTAAAAGAAAAAAAATGAAATATGAGTTAAAAATAAAATTGTTAACCATGAATTCAAGTACTTAAATAAATTCTGTTGACCTTCGAAATGCGAGACTGTGATATTCCACCATATTCTACGGTAAGACGCAACCACGCGGTAATACGTGTTACATTGAACCGGTACTTTAACACAAAGCGGTGAAATTACCTCGTTTCTCGATCCGAAGAAAAACAAATCCATAGTCCCTTTAGTTTGGGCGCCATTATGTAACGGTCGGCATGTTCTTTCACACTTGAACCAACCGTTACCATAAATTATTCTGAAAAAAAAACCAATAATTTTTGTTGTTGACAAGCTGACAAATTGCTACCTGGCCATCTTTCACCTGTAACTCAGTTGGTGGAGGTATATCAGTCGTGGGATTGTAGCAATTCTTGGGCAACCTGCCTTCGGCCTCTTCTTTTTGTAAAACTATTTTATCACTGTACACTACCCACTCACATCATCACTATACCCGCGAACTACCTACCTCCCTTCACAATCCAAGAATTATACTTTAATTACACATAATAACCGAAACGAAACTCATGTTTTAAACTCATACAATATTTTTCTTTTTATTAATGTGATAAACAAACCAAAACAAAAAAAAATTACGTTAAATATAAAGACAAAAAAAAATGTGATTTTCCAATTTGTCAAGTCGACCCAATTGGTCATAAAAAAAAAATAACGTTACCCAGTTAACCTTAAAACGACCGCAATCGTATTCCTCCGCTATGATGATCCACCGCAAGCGCTCGCAGAGAACCAGTTCACGGCCGACACGTGTGCGGGCGTAAAACAAAAAAAATAGTTTCTACTGGATGAAAGAGAGTAAAAAAATTAATATCTTGACAAAAATGTAGAAAACAATAGATTATTATGCTGACAAAACTACTAACAACAATATGTCTTTAAAACGATACCAACCAACAAACTCAATTTTTATTTTTATTTTATCACATGTAATACTGTACTTATCGTCAACACTCTCCGTCAATTGATCCTGGCCGTACTCACTCGTCCTTCACACCGGTTGGTAGATTCCAAAATTCTGCTCCAAAACGCCACAACAAAACCGCTATACGCTCAATTCTGATAATAAAATCCACTCGTCCTTAACACCGGTTGATGGATTCACAATTCTGCACAATTCACAAAACGCACACAACAAAACCGCTATACGGCCAATTCTGCTGATAATATTAAATTCCGTATTTTCCGAAATCAATCCGTTAACACGGGTGTTTGTGATGTTAACGTCTTTTACTGCAGTTAATTGACATATCTTCAGAAATTTCATACATCTTAGAATTTCCACACTTTTACTGCACTTATATACACAATTCACCTACACAATTAATGTTTCTTCTTTATTTTTTTTTTTTTTTTTTTATGTGCTCAATTTTTGTCAAATAATATATATTGCAATTTACATAATCGCCACTTTCTTTTATTGACAATACTGCACAAAATATCTAACAAAATATCTAATCTACGTTTCGATAATCCATAAAAAAATTTTTATGTATTCAATGCTTTATTTATTTTTAATTTTTTCCTTTACCACGACTCGACTGTCTGCCAAGCAAAATTGTTTAATCGTCAGCCTCTGTTATTTATCTCGATCAAGAAACTTTTTTCGTCCCCTGTTCTTAAATAAAAAAATTTTACCGAGAATCGCAAAATCTTGGAGGGGATATAAATAATTAAAATATAAAAAAAAATGATCTCTACCACCGCGCAAAAATATCACCCTCACATAACGGGCCACTCAATTCTCATCCAACAACTTGCTTGACTACCTTATACCCACACCAACCCACGTTGAGCACCAAACAATAACTCTATGGGAATCAAGAAAAAAAATCAATAAAATGCTACAGTGAGGAGAAATACTAGCGAATGGAGAACATGAGAAATGATAATATGACGGAACCTGTAATGAAATTAATAAATTGGTAAAGTATTAAAAAAATCGAAATGTTGTTGTTGGTGTAGATAGTATTAAGTAGTGTGGACGGAAAGTATTTTGCAACAATACTCAAAATTATTATTTTTCCATATGCTTGCAACATGCAATGTTACAAGTCGTGGGGACGTTGCCTACGAACCCTGAGGTCTCATTTTAACGCCAGGCATTCAATAACGACATGATGCTAAGACAATTCGCTAAATGGAGATATCGCGAGCGTGGTAAACTCCTATGCTTTTTCCGTCTCGTTCCAATTCATATGCCACCTTGCCGATTTTTTTCCGAATTTTTGCCACCACGAATTTTCGAGCAAACTTAGCCGAAAATTTCTTTGTAGCGTCGCTTAACACATGATTCTTTACAAAAACCTTTTGTCCTTCGATAAATTCACGGTTTACACTGCGGAGGTTATAAGTGTGGGCTGCTCGATCATATGCCGCTTTGAGATTTAGGAGAATAGCTTCACTACATTTGTTCATCCGGTTGGCCTTACACTGTGGCGAAATATCACGTTCTCCCGTTAAATTCAACTCTCGAAGCAATCGGTATTCAGTCGCGTGCGATATAATATGTTGGCCAAATAAAACGAAATGGGGAGAGTATTTGGTTGATTCATGAACGACATTTCGTAATGCATGTTCAATTTCCGACAGATGTGTGTCCCAATAACGATGGTCGTCCGTGATGTAAGCTCGGATGGCAGCAAGAATGGAACGATTCACTCGTTCAGATAAATTTGATTGCGGGCTATACCTAGGAGTGTAAATGTGCTTTATACCATATTTTCCGAGTAAGTCCTTTAGAGCATTGGAATTGAATTGTTGCGCATTATCTGATATAATGGTTTCAGGTACTGAATATGAACGAAAAATAGTGTGTTCCAAATAATTAACGACATATTTTGCTGTGGCGCTGCGCATAGCCTTAAGAAACACGTATTTACTAAAATGATCTAGGACAATAAATATATAACAATTTCCGTTAACAGAACGCGGATAAGGGCCAAGGAAATCGATATATAACCGCTGCATGGACCGTTCTACTTGTGCTTGATTCCCCATCATGGGCTGAGTTATGTGGTTTGATGGTTTGGAAGTTTTGCAAATATCGCATCCCGTAACATACTGCTGAACATCAAGAGGCATTTTAGGCCAATAGAAGTATCGCTGGAGCAAATACAGGGTTTTCTTAATTCCCGGATGACTGGAAGATGGTGGGTTATGAACAGCATATAAGAGTTCCTTTCGGAGTGGTGTTGGTATATAAACCTTCCATGGCGATATATCAGAATCATCATTTGCCTGTCGCCGAGACGTGTTTACCAAAATCTTTCCATCTTGAACTACAAAATTTTCTAATGGTTTTGGCGCATTCTGTATGCTTTGTATAAGATGTTGATATTCGTTTGATTCAAACGCCGGAGAAGTCCAATCCAACTGTGGGCTATCCGGTAATGGAATGTTGCATGCGTCACTGGTATTTACTTCCTCCATGTACATTCTGGATAAGCAATCCGGAACGACGTTCGATGTGCCTTTACGATGACTTATGGAGAAGTCAAATGGTTGGAGCTTCAAACTACATCTCGCCAATCGTCCATCCAAATCCTTGTTGTTCATTAACCATTTCAGTGATGCATGATCTGTAATGATACTAAAGTGGCTTCCTTCGATATACAGACGAAAATGTTTTACACTTAAAACGGCGGCGTAGCATTCCAGCTCAGTTATTGAGTAGTTCTGTTGGGCCCGATTTAATTTTTTTGACATGAACGCTATGGGGTGTTCCTCACCGTCCTCGCCGATCTGCGTCAGTACACTTCCTATCCCTACTCTACTTGCATCGCATTGAATGCAAAAAGGTTTGCCGAAATTTGGATACGCCAATACTGGTGCTGTACACAAGGTGTGTTTCAACGCTTCAAAAGCTCGCTGTGCCTCTGGAGTCCAAATAAATTTTTTTTCTTTCCTCAGAAGATTTGATAGTGGTGCTGCGATGGTGGCGTACTGTGGGATAAAGCGGCGGTACCACCCTGTCAAACCAAGAAAACCGCGAACCTTCTTTACCGTATTCGGCACAGGAAAATCAGTAACAGCCTTGACCTTTAATGGATCCACCTTCAAATTGCCGTCTGTAACAATATAGCCGAGGTACCGAATGCTCTTCAACAAAAACTTACTCTTTCCTAAATTTACGGTCAGTTCTGCATCTTCTAATAGGGCGGCCACTCGCTTAAGCAAAATGATGTGTTCGTCGAAAGTTCCTGAGGTGATGAGGAGATCATCCAGGTATACAAATACCTGGTCCTGTAACTCATTGGGGATCACCTTGTGCATTAGTCTGCACATTGTCTGGGGTGCATTGCATAGCCCAAACGGCATTGCGGCAAACTGGTAAAGCGGACGACCAGGAACGGTAAACGCGGTCTTATCTCGGGACTCCCGCTCTAGAGGAATCTGCCAGAATGCATCTTTCAGATCTATACTGGAGATGAACCTGGTCTGATCCAATCGGCTCAAGAGTCCTTCGATATTAGGCAGAGGATACGCGTCCCTGACCGTCACTTCATTCAGCTTGCGAGCATCCAAACATAGCCGCACTTTGCCGTTGGGTTTCCGGACCAATGTCACCGGTGAACTCCAAGAACTTCCTGACTCCTCAATCACACCCAGGAGCAACATTCGATCTAGTTCCTCATACAATTTAGCTTGGATCGGTGGGCTAACAGGGTAGTACCGCTGCTTGATAGGCGCTGCTCCCTCTATAATCTTAATAGTGTGCGATAACTTATTAGTTTTTCCCAAGCCTCGTTCTTCAAATGATGGAAATTGTTTAATTGTTTCATCTAAAATAATATGTTGTTCCGGTGTTAAAACGTGCTTGTTTTCCTCGCTATCCAGGTCGCTAATACTGGAGGGCGCTAACTCAACTTCTGAGATAGCTGGAAAATCCGCCGGTAACATAGCAGGGACGATTTGGAATGCCTTTCAGAAATCCATGCCGAGGTACAACTTCTGTTTTAAGCTAGGAATAATAAAAATTTTAATTAAATGTTGTTGAGTTCCGTAATTAATGGTGGTATAAACATAACCGAAAATCCTCTTCACTTCTCCTCCGGCCGTTTTAACATTAGCAGGAATATAATGAACTTTACAGCTAGGATCATCTAGAAAAGATTCACTGCCTGCTCCAAAAGCGGTAATAGTTGATCCACTGTCCATAAGACCGCGATATAGCTTCCCAAATATTTCCACCTCTGCATAAGGACGTTTATCATCGCCGTCTGATAGGCAAGTTTCGTTTATTTCGGCTCGCATCTCTCTCTTACGTCGCCAGTAACTCCTTACGCGCATTTTCTGTTTTGCTGATTGTCGCTTTGAAGATATGTGATTATAATTTTGAGAGAAATGCTGAGAAAATTGGAAGTTAGGTGAATTCGGATTGTTGACTGAGACTACTTCGTCTCCCCACCGGAATGGTTGTCTGTCTTGGGCTGCTGGTTTCTGAGAAGTATTTGTCGAGGGACCACATTCCCAGCGTATCGGTTTCTCCCTTCTCCGTTTCCCGGACTGCAACGAAAGCAATTAGGTTTGAAAATATCAGCTCGTCCACATCCATAGCAAAAAATGGTTCGCGCCTGTGTACACACATCAAAACTGTGCCCGATATCGCGGCAATTCCAACAAATGGTGTTGGATAAACTATGATTTTTATTCACCTGATTTGCGTTGAAATTATTCTGTATTTGCCCTCTGCTCGGTGGAGCAAACGCCTGCGTGCGTGCTGATTCCAAAGCCTCGATTTCCTTATCCTCATCAGGATTCTCTCTTGACTCTTCTACATAATTCATCTCGCTCACAAATCTGCGATTACATAAGAGCTCAGGTTCACAGTGTGTCCTTTTCCAAGTGTCTTCTAGCCCGATACAATTTTGTAACAAATCGTCCATAGTTGGAATATTACGGGCCGCTAAAGCATTTTGAAGACCGGGTCTCATGTTGCGCTTCAGCATATGCAGTGTTTCTGTTTCGGGTGGAGGCGTAGAGTATTGTAAATTTAAAGTTTGAATAGCGTTATAGAACTCTATGAACGGCTCTCTGGGGCGTTGTTTGCGCGCTTCTACGAGTCGACGGATATCATAGTCCGTACGGTGATCCCTAAATCGGCTCTCAAAATCTCGTTTCAACTGATTCCAAGTTATCTGAGGGTGCAATCGCACATGTAACCAATACCAATCCGCGGCGGCTCCTCTGAGTAGGGTACATATTTCGTTACGTAAATGGTCGTCTGAAACACTGTAAGTAGCTGCTAAATGACTTACTCTGAATAGGAAATCATTAACCGATAACTGCTCGGCACTACCATCGAAAAAAACATTCCATTTAGAAACTGGACTACCAGATTGACAACGTGCTGTACTGTTTGCATGGTCAATTGATCGTGATGAAGTTTGGTTGGCTACTTGCGATTCTGAATCGAGTTTAGATCTTATATCATCCGCACGTGAAATGACGTTCTCCGGACCTAGATTGATTAAATTGGTATCCTTCTCCATGATCTTAGAATTCGGAGTGGATTTATGAACACCTTTACCATCTATCATACTACCACCGGATTGCATACTCTCCGTAACCTTCTCTGGGTCGGTTATTCGTTTCTTTTGAGCGTTTGGCTGGACGTCGGATTCATCTTCTGACGTGATTACTTCTTCAGCTGGCAGCTTAATAACGTTGTTTATTCCTGCCAGGGTTTTATTTAGGTCTACCTCCTCTCCCCGCAATGTCTCTATCATGCCTAAGAGATTTCCACCGGTTTCGATCAGATCTAAACAAGATTGTTTGTAACGTCGACTGGTACTGGACAGTCTTTTTAATCTCTCTGTGACATGCAATATTCGGGTTATTATTCGATCCAACGGTTCACCTTTCACTTTATCTACCTCCGTGACACTAGCGAGAGAACGTCGATGCTCAATCAGCTTATTTGTACATACTTTAATTTCATCTTGTGGTCGTTTCTTTGCAGCGCTATGAGCGTGCCCTGGTTTTAGAGGGGGATGTTTTTCCTCATGTTGGAACGCGTTTTGAAGATACTTTAAATTGTCAAGAGAAGATTGTTGAAGCTGCCGAACCACACACTCAATCTCGAACTCATCAGGCTCTAAATAATTGACATCCATGATTTGAGCAAACTAGGCAATAATTTCCAAGACCCCAAAAGGAATTTCCACACCTTCGCACTGGTAACCACGCAATACCGTAAAGTAGGGACCGAAATGAATATATATATAGGGCTGATTAAGTAAATGTTTAAATTAAATATGAAAATAGAATTATAGTAAATAAATAATGTTAATAATTAATGTAATGAATGAATAAATATAGTGTAATATATATAGGAAAAATAAATAAATAAATAAATATATTAGAATGAATATAGTGTAATAATAGATAAATAATTAATAAAAATAAATAATATATAATATAAGAATTTGATTCGTAATTGTGAAACCTCAGATTGTGAAGTTCAATAGGCAATTGTTGAGCATAGCGTGAATGATGTGAGAAAAAAAAATAATTACAAATTCGGAATTTTTAATACAACGTAATCGATCTACAACTCTTTTGGCGATTACTATAAAACCGAATATACGACAAGTAAGGACATCACCAACTGTATCCTATAATGCTGTGAGTCATAGGTCTTCTACTATTTTGCCTCACATGTCTCACGTTCAATACCACAAGGTAGCGTGATGGACGACTGACACAAGGAGACCCACGCTCACACACACCAGACTAACAGCGGTAAAATGATGTACTTACTAAAAGAAAAAAAATGAAATATGAGTTAAAAATAAAATTGTTAACCATGAATTCAAGTACTTAAATAAATTCTGTTGACCTTCGAAATGCGAGACTGTGATATTCCACCATATTCTACGGTAAGACGCAACCACGCGGTAATACGTGTTACATTGAACCGGTACTTTAACACAAAGCGGTGAAATTACCTCGTTTCTCGATCCGAAGAAAAACAAATCCATAGTCCCTTTAGTTTGGGCGCCATTATGTAACGGTCGGCATGTTCTTTCACACTTGAACCAACCGTTACCATAAATTATTCTGAAAAAAAAACCAATAATTTTTGTTGTTGACAAGCTGACAAATTGCTACCTGGCCATCTTTCACCTGTAACTCAGTTGGTGGAGGTATATCAGTCGTGGGATTGTAGCAATTCTTGGGCAACCTGCCTTCGGCCTCTTCTTTTTGTAAAACTATTTTATCACTGTACACTACCCACTCACATCATCACTATACCCGCGAACTACCTACCTCCCTTCACAATCCAAGAATTATACTTTAATTACACATAATAACCGAAACGAAACTCATGTTTTAAACTCATACAATATTTTTCTTTTTATTAATGTGATAAACAAACCAAAACAAAAAAAAATTACGTTAAATATAAAGACAAAAAAAAATGTGATTTTCCAATTTGTCAAGTCGACCCAATTGGTCATAAAAAAAAAATAACGTTACCCAGTTAACCTTAAAACGACCGCAATCGTATTCCTCCGCTATGATGATCCACCGCAAGCGCTCGCAGAGAACCAGTTCACGGCCGACACGTGTGCGGGCGTAAAACAAAAAAAATAGTTTCTACTGGATGAAAGAGAGTAAAAAAATTAATATCTTGACAAAAATGTAGAAAACAATAGATTATTATGCTGACAAAACTACTAACAACAATATGTCTTTAAAACGATACCAACCAACAAACTCAATTTTTATTTTTATTTTATCACATGTAATACTGTACTTATCGTCAACACTCTCCGTCAATTGATCCTGGCCGTACTCACTCGTCCTTCACACCGGTTGGTAGATTCCAAAATTCTGCTCCAAAACGCCACAACAAAACCGCTATACGCTCAATTCTGATAATAAAATCCACTCGTCCTTAACACCGGTTGATGGATTCACAATTCTGCACAATTCACAAAACGCACACAACAAAACCGCTATACGGCCAATTCTGCTGATAATATTAAATTCCGTATTTTCCGAAATCAATCCGTTAACACGGGTGTTTGTGATGTTAACGTCTTTTACTGCAGTTAATTGACATATCTTCAGAAATTTCATACATCTTAGAATTTCCACACTTTTACTGCACTTATATACACAATTCACCTACACAATTAATGTTTCTTCTTTATTTTTTTTTTTTTTTTTTTATGTGCTCAATTTTTGTCAAATAATATATATTGCAATTTACATAATCGCCACTTTCTTTTATTGACAATACTGCACAAAATATCTAACAAAATATCTAATCTACGT